>JAEIFT010000091.1:0-600000 GCA_018904225.1 Lordiphosa mommai
TATGCCGGGCAAAACATCATCCGCATTTGATTTATCCTTATCTGATAAAATCTGCATGCCGGCTATCATTACATGCAGCAAACGTTCACTGGGCGCACACTGATCCGCCTTCACCAACATGGACAGCTCCATGGCAAACTTCTCCAGGCCATCGTACATCAATTGGCTGAAAAGTGGGAATTAAATGTTACAGCTGGTTAGGGGGTCATAGTAGCCACACTTACCTGATCATTAACCGATAGAGGATTTCTCGGTTTTTGACCAAATTGGTGGGATCCAAAATTTCATCACGCATGTCGCTATATTTTGTTTTCCAACTTTAATAATAATAATGCGTCGTCTCAACACCGGGTGTTTCCAGTGTGGCCGTATTGCCTAATTTCGTATTAAAAAAACGTTACGTCATTTAATACGTTGCGAAACTTATCGTCTATCGATTTTCACAACACGTGCCACTGCAACTTGTTTTGGTTTTTGTTTTCGGTCTAAATTTGTTTTTAATTTAACAATAAACCATGAAAATCCGCAAGCAACATGTGCGTAAGCATTACCGCTACAGCGTAAATCGCAAGACACTCAACAAAACGCGCAGCTCCACGGGCAAAATAAAAGAGTAAGTTCCCCCTTGTATTTGCACGCCCAGATCAATCTCATAATTTTGTATTGTCTAGTCCCAAGCTGAAGAAATTATGGATTGACGGCAAGCGTGTGGGCACCAACTTTAATGAAATGGGTTTGGCCAGTGATCCCAACAAGGCAGTCGCTATACCAAATTATAGAAGAGAACGACTTCAGGCGGCCAAAATTGTGAATGGCTTCATTGAGGAGGAGCTGGACGAGCAGGAGCTACAGGAGTTGGGGCCGAAGCCTAAGGCTAAAACAAAGCAACAGCCCGTACGTGGTCATGTGGTACAGGAACTGGAACAGATGGCCAGCGAAAGAGCTGATCCCGAGTTTAGGTGGGTTTATTTTGTTTAATTTTAAAAAAATTGTTTTTATATATTTGCCACATCTTGCAGGTTGCCCAAAGGTGTGGTGAAGGAGTTAACTTATTTTCTGAATAACCACAAATTCAACTACAAAGCCATGGTCACAGATCGACGCAATTATAATCAATCAACTTGGAGGCAATTTCGTTTAAAAATTCGCAGATTTATGGCCATTCCCGAACAGTTCAATGTGTATTTGGAGCAAAAGAAGTTGAAGGTGGGCATAAAACCAGATTGGCCAGAATACGAGTCGGACAGTGAATGGAAATAACAAAAAAAACTTTATATACTAGACTATTTGGAATACATATAAATATGGTTTATGGCGAAATGTATGCCATTCTATGTAATATTAGGTTCTAAGTTTGAAATTTCAATACATGAAAGTGTACTTAGATATCACTGAAAATTGTACCAAAGCGTATCGTTCAAGGTCATTTGGTTTGGAAAATTTGTGTTGAATTTTTATATTAAGAAAGTATCAATTTGAACTGAAATAACTCTCAAGCCATTTTGTTTTGCTTGTCCAAGTTGAGTTTGTCGTTATCAACCAAAAATAATTTTATTGAAAATATATTTAAATATTTTTGGTTTGCAATTAAGGGGCTCTTCTACCTTTGGAAAACAATTTTTTAGATTTTTTTGTTTTGCATTATTAATATAGCTTGGACATTCCCCTTTCATGCCCTTCAAACCATTTTAAAAAATTCAAAATAGTTTAGCAAATATAGCCATTTAAGTGAAGCAATGTTTTTGCTATGAGGAGTATTTTATACGAGAGTTGCTATTTAAGTTTCTTGCCTAGGTCACTTCTATCCATTTTAGGACCGATTCGCCTTTTCCCAAAAAAACTATGGACTTTTATCGATAAAAGCTCCATACAACTCTTTCATGTGTGACCACGTTTGATATCGATTAACGATTAATCAAAAACTTACCTAGGCAGAAAAATGGAATTAACTCGTGAAAATTTTCGTGCAATAATTTTTCACAACTTTCGACGTGGATTATCACGACAAAAGTGCAACGATGAACTTAAATCTTTGTATGGCGATGAAGCACCATCCTATAGCACTGTGAAAAATTTGTTTAATGAATTCAATCGTGGGCGACGCTCGCTCGAAGACGTCCAAAAACAGTCGTTGTGCCAGAAAACATTGATGCCGTGCGTGAACTGATAATGCAAGATCGTCATGTGACATACCGTGAGATAGAGGCATCCTTGGGCATTTCTTCCACCAGCATACATTTGATATTGCACTTACCTGGGCGTAAAAAAGGTTTGTTCTCGTTTGACAATCGCTCAAAAAAAAGGCTCGTGTGGATTGGTGCAAAGTAATTTTCAAAAAATATAATCGCCGTGTTTCAAAAGACGTTTATAAGATCGTCACAGGTGACGAATCATGGATCTATGCTTATGAGCCCGAAACAAAACAGCAATCGTGTAAAAGTGTAAAAAAAGTAAAAAGTTAAAAGTGTATAAATCTTGATGAATTTGATCGTTTTCATTATTAGGCCAGAAATATATATTGCAACCTACGCATAGCTTGGATTTCCCCTTCAAACCACTTTCAAAAATTCAAAATAGTTTAGCAAATATAGCCATTTAAGTGGAGCAATGTTTTTGCTATGTGCAGTATTTTATACGTTGCTCAAAACTTTAAACGCGTTTTTCTCGAAACCACGTTTTTAGACCTGGTAGCCATGAACCGATTTTGATCAGCCATGCAATCGATGCATAATTGATGTAATTCTGGCCCGTACCTCAATGAAGAGGAAAAAAATGTTTTTACTATTTTTTTTTACACTAAACTACAAAAAAAAACTTGAAAAATCGAAATCGTTTTTTTAAATGGCTGCCAATTTGTTAAAAAAAATATTGAAAAATATGATTGAAGTACGGGCCAGAATTACATTAATTCTGAACATAACCTCATTTACGGTTTTCAGTTCCGATAACCTGGAGTCCCGGAATCAGGGCCTCTACCTCTACACCTTTTTTTTTTGAGACCTTAATTGGCAGGCCGATAACTTTTTAAACAGCCCTCGAAATCCCACTATTTTTTTTTACTTTTTTATTTAATTAATAAATAAAACAAAACAAAAAACCAAATTGAAACATCTTTTAAGGTTTTCCCTCCAGAATTAAAAAAGAAAAAACACTCATAAAACCCTGTTCAAAGGTAGAAGACCCCCTTAAAGCTTTGAAATCGAATATGCCGAACTGATGGGCAAAATCCAACAATAAATAGCAACTAATCATAATTAATTATGTCTGCAGCTAATTTAATTTACAGCACGCCTGAACTGGCGAAATAATATTTTGAAAATCTTGCCGCCCTTAAAAGTGCTGTTAATTACCTCAAGACAATTCAATAATGCCTTACTACGCAACACTGCTCTGTTAACAGCAACTGTTACGTAGACAGAAACATGTTCGTGCTCGGCCTTTCCGTTTTCTGATTTTGAGGTAAGTGCACGTATAAGTTCCGTGCAGTTTCCCGTTAATATCACCAGTTATTTCAAAAACTAATAAGCATCGATCGATTTTGTGTGTGACAAACAATGAAGCAAGTGTCAAACTGCTCGAGTTTATAAATATTTCTGCATCTTTTGGTGGTTGTTTTGCGTGTGTGGGTGTTTAAAAAATTGCAATAGAACTGTATGCCGGCCGGTGTCTTAATTTGATGGGCATTTGCATAACCAAAATTAAAGGTGGCTGTGTAAATTCAACAATCAAACTAAATGAGCAGTTAAAAAGTGCGTCTGGAGTTGTGGAGTGGGCGTTGGCAAGTTTAAGAAAAACAAAGGTTTGTTTTTTTGGTTTAGTGAAAATTCCAATATGGCGGCGTCTGCAAGAAAAGCTTTGCAAAAAAAAAAGAAGTAAATTCCTTTTCCACGCAGAGGAAATTCTCGTTGTTTTTTTTTTTTTTTGCATATATTTTTGTAGCATGGCAAATGACACATGACAGCAGAGGCAGATTTTCCTCCCCATCTCTGTACCTCCTACAACTGCATTCACTTGTGTGTTTGTGTATGTGCTTTGGCTTGCCAAAAGTATTTTTACATTTCCCTTTTCGGGCTTCTTCTTCTTTGCTTTCAATTTGCACTTCAATGCAAAATGCTTAAAAATAACGCCAGTTGCAAGTAAAAATTTGTTTCTAGGGTAGAAAATAAATCACAACCGACGCACAGTGGCTCGCTTTCCGGAAATATGTTGCAAAAATCAATTTTTATCAGCCATGCTCCCATTTTCACTTTCGCAAAAATTTTGCGATTTCAAACCGGTTTTAGGAGCAAATTTGGTCTCTAAATCGCAAAATGTTTGCGAAAGTGAATATGGGAGCCTGGCTGTATGTTGTTGAATTGGACAAAAAATATAGATGCTTTTTAATTAGAAATGAATCCAACTAATAGATTTTGAAAACTTGATAATCTCGTGAAAACTGGGCAATGTTTAACTTTTTGAAAAATACAAACAAAATTGGTTAAGTTAAAACCGTGACCCTTTAAAAAAATCTTAATCTAAGTGATTAACATTATTTTTCATAATGTAAGGCCGCTTTCCTGATCTCATGATACCCAAATTAAAAAATAATTTCTTGATTTCGAGTAGCGATACCAAATAAACCGAAAACCGTTAACTGTTATTCTAGGAACCGAAAAAACCCGGAACCATACCTAAACGCTAATACCGGTACTGTTACGGTTTCTTATTTTTTATCTAATTGATTAAAGAATGAAAAATCCTCCGCTAAATATAGAAATATTATAAAATTGTTTATATATTTTTTAGCAATGAAGTTTCCTAATTTTTCTTAAATTACGTCCTAAAATTCAGAAATATTATTTCCTATAATAAAAATGTTTTGTTTAAATATTTAGAAAAAGTTAGTGTCAGGAAAAGCTAAGGCAGATTTTATGTTTCCAACTGTTTTAGAGCTCATAATGGGCTATATTGCCTTATAGTATGGGTTCAAATCTATCCAAATCGCGAAAGATCTCTATTATTGGCTGGGATAAATCAGATTTTAGGGTCGATTATTTCGAAACATAATACAAAAAAATTTTCTGCTTTTAAGAAAGATTTAATATTTGGTAACTTACTCTGATATTTGTATGTTTAAGTGACAAATTATTTTGCGTGGAAGATGAGAAATCGGCCCTAAGGCGGGTTTGTATGGCCCACAAAAGAATAGGAAATTCGGTAATTCTAGGTCGTTTTTTTCTGAGTGTAGGGATACCACTGAAAGTACGGACGCGCTACTGTCCGAAATTAGCGAAATTGTTCGTCCAAAAAAATAGGGCTCGAAATCTGTATATTTCTTAGAACAAATTGTTTTAACTCTATTGCGTCCATAAATTTTTTAGATATCTTAAAATAAATGCAATTTTTGAAAATTAAAAAAATTATATGTACTGGTAACCCAATGGGTTTTTCTGGGTTGCAATTGTGGATGACTTGTGACAGTACACGAGAGACTTCACGTAAATATAGTCTAGTAGGATCAAATCACAAACTCGCCTCTCAATTGTTCCATAATTTCTTGGGTGGCACCTTCTTGTTAAAACCAAGCAAGTCAACCAATTCCCATTCTTCCATTTTGGGCAAAAAAAGTCTATAATCATCGCACGATATCTTGCTCCATTGATTGTAACGTTGCGAGTCATAATTTTTGGAAAAGTACGGTCCAATAATGCCGCCGGCGCACAAACCGCACCAAACAGTGCATTTTTCAGGGTGCATTGGCAGCTCTTTAACGGCATCTGGCTGCACAAATGTTGCCTGTTTACAAAAAAAGAAAGAGGAATTACCTAAAAAGAAATCAAGACCATGCGGTCCTAAATTGCAGGACACTCCAACCCTAAGCACTTTGTAACCTAAATTGACACTTTGTAACCTAAATTGAATATTAAATTTACGTTTTAGGACTTGATATTACCTAAAATAATTTCTTTAATTTCTGGGGTTAGAAAAATTCGGACATTTGAAGGAACAAAACGATTTCTTGCTATTGTGTGTTAACTGAATTAATTATTCTAAATCAAAATCTTCGATATTACAAGACTGTATCTGATTTTCAGACCATAGTGGATATTAGGGCGGGTGAATCGGGTTCGGTCAAAAAAAAAAGCCTACGAGGCCCGGTAACACACTTAGGCTATTAAGTTGGCCCGTTGTGATGCCTTTTTGTGGTGCCTAATTAGTTCCAATTTCCTGAGTTCCTTCTTTATAGGAACCATCCTGGTGCCTTTATGAATACTGAGATTTGTATTGGAGATAAATCCCAAAGCTCGGATATATCTGTTAGGAAGAGTGAGCCGAGGAAATTTTTTTCTTCGACGACTTAGAGCTGGACACAAGTAGAAGAAGTGTAAGGCAGATTCCACTTCTTCCACGTCCCTGCAGCTTCTGTAGAAGTCGTTCTAGGGTGCACTCAGTCTGGCGGAATGTGTTCCAACCAGCCAGTGACCTGTAATAGACCTAACCACTGCCAAGCAGTTTGCTCTGACGAGCAGGCTTAGATTGCGATTCGTCCAAGCAGGTACAAACTGTCTGCCATTTTTGAGTAGCTTTCTGCTCAAATAATTCTTCTATTATGAGCCTGCACGTAGCCATGGGCATACCTATATTTTTCTTATCGGGAAGCAGGTTGATGGCAGTGCCTTGTCTCGCGAGTTCGTCTGATTTGCAATTGCACTCTATGTTCCTGTGTTTTGGGACCCAAGTGAGGCTTATGTTAGACAGATTTGCCATCTTTTGGGGAGATTTGCGACAACCGTTAACCGATGCCGAGACATTAATAATGGCGACTTGGCTGTCAGAGTAAATGCTTATTGTACTCAGCGTTTGAGTTGAATACTGTGGACATATAAGAGCTTCCTTGATTTCAAGTATTTCCGACTTAAGTACACTACAATGTTCTGGTGAGTCTAAAAGAGTGGCTGATACCAGGTTCGTCGGAGTATACACCGCCACCCACTCTATTATCGAGCCGAGTTCCACCTCTGAGAATAAGGTGTGAATTCGAGCCATCAGTGTAATTTGTTATTTTGGTCCTATTATAAATTTATTTAAGATAAAATGCAATACGTTGAATTCTAATTTATGCAAATGCAATGCCTAAACTGTGCCACTGTGCGACATCCTAAGAGTATTTAATTCTCTATGTGGTGCTGGTGCTGCTGCTGCGTCTGTGTGCAACACATTCTCTGCTTCGGCGGGCTCTTCTCTCCTATCCGTGTCTGCGTGCAAATTTTCACCCTTTTCGCGAATTTTCTGCACACGGGAGAGAGAGCGCATGCCATTATTATTATCATTGATTTTCCTCCAAACATATTTCGTAATAATTGTTAATATTTTATTGGCAAACTTTTATTCTCTCCCGCCCCCGCCTTTGTCTAGCCCCACCGTTTATTGGCTGAAAGCCCAAACGGTTTTCCTTTTGCCTACGACAACTTGTTTAATATTGGCTGGTGGATGGTGGGGGAGGGAGAATGTGCATCAGCTTCGTCATTCGGCTTGAAAGCTCTCCTCGGGTTTTATTTTTTTTATACTATTGATTTTTCCTCATCCAGGGAAGAGCAACTGAGACTTGAGTAGATTTTCCGGGCATTGACTAACGAGTCGAGGTATGGATAGGTCGTTTTCCCAGTATACGTTGAAAATTTGTGGAAAAAATTAAGCCATAATTTTGTAAACCTTTGTTTTTTTTTTAAGGAAAATATCGGTGTCTAGTGGACTGTGTGTGGTTATTTAGAAGAAGTCAAATACCCAGGTAAGCCTTTAATTTATCTTCATTTTTAATCATAAATCCGAGAACTTTGGTTTCTCTATACCACCAAACCAACCAATGCATCCGCACCCTCCTCGTCATTTGGTTTGTATCCTGATGTCTCGTCTTCTTCTCTCTCTCTCTCTGTCTTTCTCTGTTTTCCCCTCCCACTCGTACATACATTTTCACTGAAATACATTTAGAAAAGTAAAAAACTTTATCCTTGATTAAGACTCAACTTTCAAGATGGGCAAGGAGAAGATTCATATCAACATTGTGGTCATTGGTCATGTCGATTCGGGCAAATCGACAACCACCGGCCATTTGATTTATAAATGCGGCGGCATCGATAAGCGCACCATCGAGAAGTTCGAGAAGGAGGCCCAGGAGATGGGCAAGGGCTCCTTCAAGTATGCCTGGGTGCTGGACAAGCTGAAGGCCGAGCGGGAGCGTGGTATTACCATTGATATTGCCCTGTGGAAGTTCGAGACGGCCAAGTATTATGTGACCATCATTGATGCACCCGGTCATAGGGATTTCATCAAGAACATGATCACGGGCACTTCGCAGGCCGATTGCGCTGTTTTAATTGTGGCCGCCGGCACCGGCGAGTTTGAGGCTGGCATCTCCAAGAATGGCCAGACCCGAGAGCATGCTCTTTTGGCCTTCACCCTGGGTGTCAAACAGCTAATTGTTGGTGTCAACAAGATGGATTCGACCGAGCCACCCTATAGTGAGGCACGCTATGAGGAAATTAAAAAGGAGGTCTCCTCGTACATCAAGAAGATTGGCTACAATCCCGCTTCAGTGGCATTTGTACCCATATCCGGCTGGCATGGTGACAATATGCTGGAGCCCTCCGAGAAGATGCCGTGGTTCAAGGGATGGACTGTGGAACGCAAGGAGGGCAAAGGTGAGGGTAAATGCCTGATTGATGCGCTGGACGCCATTTTGCCACCACAGCGTCCCACCGATAAGCCGCTGCGGCTGCCACTGCAGGATGTCTACAAGATTGGAGGCATTGGCACGGTACCCGTGGGTCGTGTGGAGACGGGACTTCTGAAGCCAGGTAAGATTAAGTTTCTCCTTTTTGTGGGAGCTGTTTGTTAAGATATATATATATATATATCTTATATCCGTCGTTGCTCTGGTCCTTGAAATTGTATTTTTATTTTTCTTTCTAACCTAAAAAAATTTGTATCATCCTAAAACCGATTTGGAATCACTTTCCACAAACTTCTTTGAAACTTGTTTTGAACCTGACAAATATATTTGACTTCTAGCCAATTTTGAACCGTTTAAAACTGGTTCGAAACCAGGTTTAAGCAGGGTAACATTCATAATCCATAATACCAAATTATTTTGAACCACTTATTTGAACTGGTTCGAAACCAGTTTTGAAACAATAATATATCTAACTCCATATTACCAACCTACACATCGAATTTTCAAATCACAACTGAAATAATAGGGCTCCGTTCCACTTTTGAACCAGTTCAATCGGGTTTGGAACTGGTCTTGAACCAGTTAAACTGCTAACTCCATATTAATAAACTACACACCAAATTTCAAGTTCATAGCTTTAATAATTTCTGAGTTAAGGTTTTAAACCAGTTTTGAACTGGTTCAATCGGGTTCGGAACCAGTCTTGAACCAGTAAAAAAACTAAACAAGTTCATAGCTTTAATAATTTCTGAGATATGGCTCTAAACCAGTTGTGAACCGGTTCAATTGGGTTCGGAACCAGTCTTGAACCAGAAAAAAAACTAACCTACAAATTTCAAGTTCATTGCTTTATTAATTATTGAGATATGGCTCTAAACCATTTCTGAGCCGTTTCAATCAGACTCGGAACCAGTCTTAAACCAGTAAAAAAAAATAACCTACACACAAGATTTCAAGTTCATAGCTTTAATAATTTCTGAGATATGGCTCTAAACCAGTTTTAAACCGGTTCAATCGGACTCGGAACCAGTCTTGAACCAGTAAAAAAACTGACCTACACCCTAAAATTCAAGTTTATAGCTTTAATAATTTCTGAGATATGGCTGTAAACCAGTCTTAACCCGATTCAATCGGTTTCGGAACTGGTCTTGAACCAGTAAAAATAACTAATCTACCTTCTAAATTTCAAGTTCATTGCTTTAACAATTTTTTAAATATGCTTCTGAACCACTTTTGAACCGGTTCAATATAAATATTACCAATCTATATTACCAATCAACTCACCAAATTTTGAGAGTATATCTTCAATACTTTCTAAGATATTACTTTAAACAACTTATTTAAACTGTTTCGGAACCAGTTTTGAACCAGTAAAATATCTTATTTTAAAATCATAACTCAAATAAGGCATACTAAGCCGATTTTCTGTGTCTTTACTTAAGTTGAGTCTTGATATTATCGTGGCACGCCTTTATATTTTGGTTCGTGAGTGCTCGAGCTGACTTTGAAAGCACGAACGAGCACGAATTGCCATTTTGATACCTCAAAGCAATTTAAAGTCGTCCTGCCTAGGCAAAGGGAAGCTTCTTCGACCACATAAAGTCAGCATCAATATCCCAGTCGATCTAGTCTTGCCTGTTCGTCCATTTGTCTGTCTGCCAAACCTTTACAAAAAAAAGTATCAAGAACATATTGAAGCTATTGAACATTTAGATACATCAATTTCCCAGCATTTCTACATACCTAATGACCACTCGAACAATCTAGGTCGTGCACTGGGCGAAGTTTGCAAAAAGCGCAGCCTTGCGCATGTATGAACTTCTCGCTTTCCACGACGAGAGCAAGACACTCCTATATATACACACACACACACACACAGACCCATGAGCGGCGGCAACTCCCTTATAGACCCACCCACTCGCTTATCTGAAAATGGATGCTGTTAAAATGCATTTGCACTCATTTTCCCTTTGTAGGCATGGTCGTCAACTTTGCGCCTGTCAATTTGGTCACTGAGGTAAAATCCGTTGAGATGCATCACGAGGCTTTAACCGAGGCCATGCCGGGTGACAATGTGGGCTTCAATGTGAAGAATGTATCGGTTAAGGAGCTGCGTCGTGGCTATGTGGCTGGTGATTCCAAGAACAATCCACCCCGTGGTGCCGCCGATTTCACCGCTCAGGTAAGTAACGACATCAAAAAAAAATCGCCCAGAAATTGAAATTGAAATGAATATTGGTTTAGTTGGTTATAAAAGTATAAATACGCATTATTTTTGTAAAATAAAAGTAAGCATAATTTGATCTTAGAAGCGCATAGTTGGGTTTACAAATTTTCTTAATATATTTATCCCATGTGTTCTACGACCCAATTCCCATACGATTTCGGTCGATTTTGGGTCGAAAGCGATTTGTAGAACACCTGGGTATAATACATTTTACCCCAGAAAGTAGACGATCGACACTTACTTGTGTACTATATCAGAGTATATAAATGTTCTTAATCAAATCTAAATCTGTTTCGGGAATACCACTTTAATTTGATCTAATATGCTGCTTAGAACTCGCAGCTGATTCAATTAACCATTTAAAATAAATTATAAGCTCAAAAGACAACAAATAGTTGAAAACGCAGGAGAGAATTAATTTTTGTCGTGTAGTAGATCGACGTTGGACTTCTGCAGTTCAGTTACACGGGACCCAACCAAATTTTCAGGGCGCATAGGAATTTCATATACTTAAAAAAAAGCATCATTTTGCTCATTAAAGTATGCAAACTTTATTTTCTTTAAGAATTATTTATTTGCACAAGGTAATTTATAGTCAGTCATACATAATACACATTGTGCATTCACTCAGATTGTCTGACCAATAAAAGGTATACAAAAATAATTATAATATAATATATTTCTTAATTATTCTTATAAAAAAACATAGCATACTTGGAAGGGCAAAAATCATGATACTTTTGTTTAAATTATAAAATGGTTTCCGTTCAACAGCGCTCATTTCTAGTGATACAACGGGTTCGAAATGCGGAATGTTTCTGAACTTCATTTTCCTACCTTGGGGTGTATTTTCCCCAAATTGGAACGTTGTTTTCCCATTTATTTAGCCCAAAGAGCTAACTATATAACGTAAGGCATTAAACCCACCCCCCGGCCACCAATTTCTAAGCTCAGGGGTATCTATAAGACCCGGAAAATATCATAGTCCGTCCCGCTCCCTGAAATCGACATCAGGTCGGGCTTTGTGTCGTTTCAAAGTGACATTTCTCTGCCAGAAAAATACCAACATAATTGCGGTCACAAAACGTACTAGGCGGAGATATGTGGACGAAGCCCGGAAAAGACCCAGTTCGATGGGAGTTTGAGCCTAACCTAAATCGGATCAGTTTTATACTTCTGCCCGAACTCAAACCTAAACAAAAAATAAATAAAAAAAGTCGGTAAAGCCCGACTATAATATACTCTGTACCTGTCAAAGCTTGTATTTAACTAATAACTTTTGAGTGTGGAGTCACACAAACTGTGTAAGTGCTGCCCATCACGATTGCTTGTAACTTAACTATCATTTATCCGATCGGAAAATTAAGTATATTGGATCGAAATATGTGTCTAAAAGGTTCGAATAATCTATTTTCAAAATTGTGGGAGAAAGTTCCGTGAACTGATTTAGATATGCTTTCCCTAAGTAAAAATCGAAAGCAAATCAGTTTCAGGAATCCCATTAGAATTTTACGTCTTCAGCTGCTCAGTATTGAATCATTACTTAAATCAATGTAAACGACTGGTATTAAAAATATGGCTTCCTTCATATGCTTTCAATCATGACCTTATCAGGGTCGTTCTTTCATGACGTTTGGTTTTTTAGACATACATTTTAGTACTAGATTTTTGTGCAAATTTCAGTGGTAGTACTGAACTGTACTCATGATCTGGTAATAACTCCATGAACTGATGATATCTCGAATGCTCATGCCCTAATTCATTACTGCTAAACTCATTCCTGAAGTTGTACTAAGGGGAAGTTCTAGTGGAAAGAATGGTTGGGCGGATTTATTGGGAATTATGATAATAAATAATAAAAAAATCAGTTTTCTTAGTAAACCTTCTTTACACTAATGCTATAGTATCATTGATAATTCAAAATAAACATATAAAAAAAAATAATTAACACGAAAATCAAAATCAAAAGACATTTTCCGACCGATCGTTCTATGGCAGCTATATGCTATAGTGATCCGATTTTGATATATTTTTCCAGAATTATGTGAAAGATATAAAACTAAGATGACCAAATTTGACGCTACGATGAAAACAAAAAAGTTTTGGGACTAGAACTTGTTCTTAACGATCAAATATGATATATTTCGGCTTCCAACTTTAAATAACCCGGACGACACGGAGAACCAGCGCTCTGACAAGAAATAATAGTTTATGGGGTCGGAAAATATTCCGTAAATACAATTTCCGCTAACGTGTATCATCAAAAATCAAGCATACAATTCCTAACGTTATCACCCCAAAAATCAACGGAGTAAGCCTCGCTTTTGATGACAATGCCAAATACCTGCACTCAGAAAACAACCAAGAACTTTGTACTTAAATAAAGTTCAAACAGTGTCAATAGTACGCCAAGAACGAAAATACTTGATTCAAGTACAAATTTCTTGATTAAAGTACGATTTTTTCAATCCCGAAATGCTTTTAGACCGTTTTGGAATACATTAAGTACATTTTGGGTCATTCCAAGGTTTTTTATTTTTATTTCAAGGACGAAACGGTCTTGAACCAATCCCGATCAGTTCTCTTATGCTAGATTTGAAAAGTAGAACAATATGTTCTTAAACCAAGAACTTGTGCACTCAAAATAAGTCCAAAATTTTCTTGGTACAAGAATTTCGTACTTGATTTAAGAATTTTATCTCATTTTAGAAACAATTTGGATAAATTTCAAACTTTAGATTGATTCGTGCTTAATTTAAGTGCACCCAAGTATTTAATGAACGCATAAAAATACCAACCGTTGCTCTTTTTTCGTGCAAAAAAGCCAAAGGCCGGAAATGGGAATCTCCCCTTGTCTTGGCCGATATTTACGACCAGTAAATGGACGATAATTATATATAAGGTTTAGTGTGCAGGTTTAGAATCGAATCGGTGTTAAAAATAAAGATACTCTGCTATCTTCTTTTAATTAATCTATCTAATGTTTTCCTACTTCCAGGTGATTGTGCTGAACCATCCTGGCCAGATAGCCAATGGCTATACTCCCGTTTTGGATTGCCACACGGCACACATTGCTTGCAAGTTTGCCGAGATTAAGGAAAAGTGTGATCGCCGTACTGGCAAGACCACGGAAACCGAACCCAAGGCCATCAAATCGGGCGATGCGGCCATTATTGTGCTGGTGCCCAGCAAACCTCTATGCGTTGAAAGCTTCCAAGAGTTTCCGCCGCTAGGACGTTTTGCGGTGCGCGATATGCGTCAAACCGTAGCTGTGGGTGTAATCAAATCGGTCAACTTTAAAGAGACGACCTCGGGCAAGGTAACAAAAGCCGCTGAGAAGGCACAGAAGAAGAAATAACTAGGGTGCCATAACAACAACAACAACAACAACATCACTCAATCACAAGAGCAAACGGCTAGAGCAACAGCAACAACAACACATCTTCTAAAACTTTTATTAACAACCACAACTACTCAACGACGTTCAAGAAAACCAAAATCCGTGGCAACCATCAAAAATTCATCATCATCAACTACTAATATTAACTGCTGCATGCAAATATTATATAAAATTGAAGAAATACTACAATTTATAATTATCACACATTCAATTAGCAAAGAAGAGCAGGAGGCACGTAATACCAGCAGCCAAATCGCCTTCATCTACTGCATCTATCTGAATTTGTATCGCCACCGCAAATCGTTTCGCAGGAAACCGACAGCAGGAGGTTGGGGGAGAGTGCGGCTGCTTTTAGCATGATCATCTCATTATCATAATCAGCACATCACCTATTCTTTACTCTCTTTATTTTTTAGCATACTGTCATCCTGTGTCACGAAAGGATTTTAAAAACACTTTTTATACTTTTGATAAGTCAAGTCGGTCGGAGGCATTCGATTTAAAATCTCAATATAATTATACAAAAATAATTTCAGAATTTAGTTTTAAACCTATGTCCCGTTCTCACTCCTCCTAAAAAAACACAAAAGACTACATTCGCAATGAATTCAAAATTTCTCAAAAAAAAAAAGACAAATGCTTCAGAAGTATTACAAAAAAAAAAAAAAAAAAACAATACAAAATATTTAAAAACATAATCAAGCGGTTTTTCGAAAGCATTCTAAATGTTCGATCGAGCCTCATTTATTTGCATTTGCATACCAGCATATATTAAAAATGTTTGTCATTTTCCCATTAACAACAACAATTTAACCACAACAAAATATACGTTACTCTCTCTCTCTCTCTTACACACTCTGAATTTATATATATGGAAAACCCCCAATTGTAACCAACAGCAGAGATTCATGAATACAGAGAATATGTTGCTTGAAAAAATAGAAACAAAAGGAAAAAAAATGAAAAACTCTTTTAAAATGATGAGAAAAATAAAGGAAGCTTAACCGTAAATTACCACATACAAAAAAAAACAGTTGTTTTATTTGTATCTTAATTTTTATTCAATTTTGTAACGACTTTGAAGTTTAATTTAACAGCTGGAATAACGTAAGAGCCTCTGTTGACAGTACTGCTCTGTAGACCGTTATAAATGTATGGGGGGCGGAATTGACTACGCACTTCGTTAGCTGACTCGTAGCGACGGCGTTAAACTGAAAGAGCGTAAGGTGGGGCAGTTAACAGAGCATTACCAGACTGCTGTTGATATTGGAGATGGGAGAGACTGAGCAACCTGGCACGAAATAAATTGAAGTTATAAATATGTACTCAAGAAGATATATATAAATGAAAAATGTGTCAATTCGATTCACAATAAGAAAGTACAAAGTACACTGTGGATGATTTTTTTTTAAAACGACTGCGACTAAAATTTCTTGATTTGGTAAGCTCCCTAAAAATTTAAATGGCCTAGGTCACTTCTAGCCATTTTTGGACCAATTGGCCTTTTCCCAACAAAAAGTTTGGACTTTTATCGATAAAAGCTCTATACAACTCTTTAATGTGTGACCACGTTTGATATCGATTAACGATTAATCAAAAATCATTTTTTACAACTTTCGACGTGAATTATCAACAAGAGTGCAACGATGAACTTAAATCTTTGTATGGCGATGAAGCACCATCCTATAGCACAGTGAAAAAATGGGTTTAATGAATTAAATCGCGAGCGACGCTCGCTCGTAGACGAAGTTCGTCCAAAAACAATCGTTGTGCCAGAAAACATTGATGCCATGCGTGAACTGATAATGCAAGATTGTCATGTGACATACCGTGAGATAGAGGCAACTTTGGGCATTTCTTTCACCAGCATACATTCGATATTGCATGAACACCTGGGCGTAAAAAAGGTTTGTTCTCGTTGGATCCCGCACAATTTGACAATCGCTCAAAAAAAGGCTCGTGTGGATTGGTGCAAAGAAATTTTGAAAAAAATATAATCGCGGTGTTTCAAAAGACGTTTATAAGATCGTCACAGGTGACGAATCATGGATCTATGCTTATGAGCCCAAAACAAAACAGCAATCGACCGTGTGGGTCTTCAAAGACGAGTCTAATCCAACGAAAGTCGTTCGTGGAAGAATGGTCGCCTGTTTCTTCGGTAAAACTGGTCATGTGGCGACTGTTCCGCTTGAGAAACGTAGGACGGTCAATTCTGAGTGGTACACCACAATTTGTTCGCCTGAAGTCTTCGGAGAAATTCGAAAAACGAACCAGAGAAGACAGATCATTGTGCACCATGACAATGCGAGCTCTCACACATCAGCTCACACAAGCGCCGTTTTGACCGCCCAAAACGTCGAATTGATGGGTCATCCGCCGTACAGCCCTGACTTGGCACCCAATGACTTCTTTTTATTCCCGCACATCTAGGGAAAAATGCGTGGTCAGCGATTTTCCTCGCCAGAAGATGCTGTTGAAGAGTTCAAAATCCATGTTTTGAAGGTGTCTCAATCGGAGTGGAAAAAGTGCTTCGACAATTGGTTTGAGCGCATGAAAAAGTGTATAAATCTTGCTGAAGAATTCTTTGAAAAACAATAATAACCATTTTTGATCATAAATATTCGCGTTTTCATTATTAGGCCAGAATATATATAGCAACCTACGTATCGTGTCTTTGCTTGTATTGCGGTCGCTTTTCGAGTAATGCTGGAATCAAAAACTTATGTGTTGAACCGATTTAATAGTTCGGCAGATCGAATTTAATTTATTTTTTGATGCTCTTTAAGATGCAACAGCTGTCAGTGTCAAAAAATTGTGCGCTTGATAGATATGTAGTTGTTAACAAATGCGTGGCTTTCAGTGCATAAACCGAATATATTCTTAAACAATAGGAATGAAAACATTCCTAAGAAATTTAAAAAAATTAAATCTAAAATCTAATCATCATTTAACGAGTCGACGCTGCTGAGACACGACTTTGTCGTTATCGTAACATTTATCAAATGTCCATCTCTAGAACGTAAGGCACAACGAATAACGTAGGCGAACGTTGTGACTCACAGGCGGCATTTACAAAAAACAACAACAATTATTTAAGCTGGCTGTGCGGATATTTATTAAAATTTCTCAACCAGAACCAAAATCAAAAGCCCTTTCAAGCCTATATCGATTATTTGTCGCAGTCTAAAGACAGTCAACTCAGTAAAAGCACAAAAATGACAGATCCGCGCATCAGGCAGCTGGTTATTAAAACGGGTGTAGTAAAACGCCTAACCAAGGAGAAAACTATTTACGAGAGGGAAGTCCATACGGAGCAGGCACGCCGGGACAAATTCAAGAATGAGGGGGCCGACGAGCATGTACTACGCAAGCAGGAGGAAGTCATACAGGAATGTGAAATGATGATACCCGACTCCAAGAGAAGGTAAGCAAGGGCCAAAGCCCAGGATGGATATATAAATACAATCCACTCTTTTTTCATGCAGGTTGCAAAAAGAGTTTGAAGTGCTGCAGAAATATTTAGAGGATGAACAGGATCTCAAGGAGACGGAGGCTTATAAAAAAGCTTCGGATGTCTTAAACGAGGCCAAAACCGTGCTGGAGTCGTAGAGGAATTTAATTTATTAAAATGGCATATAATGCCAATTGTATTACAAATATTCTCATTTGTTATATTAATGTAAAATAAACTAACCCCCCTATCAGCTGTTTAACTGTTGCACGCTTACCAACACTGGTGACTTAACAATGCCGGCAAATGCAAAATTAAGTGAAATAAAATCAAATATTAGCCTTGTTTTAAATAATTTACAACAATTGGCCACTCTTAGCCAGGCTCCAGGGGCGGAATTTGATGGCCAAATGGCTGAAGTGCTCCAGCGGAGCACTACACAACTGCTGGCCAAGTTAGAACAACTGCCGGCCGGCGCTGCAACCGGCATACAAAGACATCGAATTCAAAGACGTCACAGGGTTATACAAAAAGCCAAGTTGGGAAAAGCCGTTGCCCCAGGGAAGTGTCCAATCGAAACAGTTGAAACATTGCAAGTTCCAACTCCCAATTGCTTTGCTATGAAAAGATGCCAGGATGCGGCTGCCATGTTGCAATCCTTTGATCTACTAGAAAAGTTATATGCAGCTCGAGGAGGAGTTAAGAGTGTCTTGAGTCACAAATTGGAGCATATGCGACAGGTCTGGTTAAGAGTACAGCAAGAGACCCAAACCAAATCGTGTGCCAGCCAATGGGACACTGTGTTCTTTGGTCATGCCCCAAAGCTCAAGCCAGAAACCAAAGAAAAGTTCCAGGAAAATAGGTAAAATTGTGTATCCCAGAGAAGGCTGAATAATCAACTTTTGCTTACAGAACCATTTGGGATTCTTACATAAGCCCTTGCAATCAAGGGTCCCCCATACCCCCCGGCTATGTGCTACCCCCTCAAGAAGCCTCTGCCGACTGGCATCCATTCAAGTCTGCATAAAAAAATAATTTACAATAATGTACAATTTTTATAAATACATATTCTGGAATTTTATTTCTTGCGAAAAATCTCTGGTATTACTTTAAGTGAGATATCTATTCGTACACCCAGTCACTGGCGGCCGGGGTCCAGGTGACCAGCTCCTTCTCATTGAACCACAAGGCAATCTCCTTTTCGGCCGACTCGACGGCATCTGAGCCGTGAATGATGTTGCGGCCCACCTGGATGCAGAAATCACCACGAATGGTGCCAGGAAGAGAGTCAGCTGGGTTGGTGGCACCCAACATCTGACGGCCAGTCTTGACCACATTCAAACCCTCCCACACCATGGGAACCACTGGACCGGAGTTCATGTAGTTAACCAAACCGGGGAAGAAGGGACGGCTGGACAGATCGGCATAGTGTTTCTCCAGCAATTCCTTGGGGGCCTACAAAAAAGAAAAAAAAAACAGACGTTATCATGTTTAGTTACGTTCTTGACCTCTAAATTTGAAACACATGTCAACCCACACTCACACACCTGTAAGCGGGCGGCATATTGAGGTTAGACACGAACAGCGTGTGTATGTGGTGGAGTGGCAAATTATTGATTTTCTTAATTCAATTTAGTTGAAAACTCACCCAAGTGAACTTCATAGCCACCAACTTGAAGCCCTTCTGCTCGAAGCGTTCAATAATTTTGCCGACGAGTCCACGCTGGACGCCATCAGGCTTAACCATGATAAAAGTACGCTCCTTGTTGGCCGCCATTGCTACAGAAATGAAGAAATAAATTGCAAGTAGTGAGCCTAGCATGGTTTTAGTGTGACCGTAAATGGCAAAGTTACAAATACTTATAAAAGGGAATTTTTAATGACAATGAACAATTTTACAGCACTAAAGGGGCGGGATTTTTGAAATTTTAAGTTGATCAATGAGTAAATTGAATTTAAAAACCGCAAAATTTCTTTTCTCTTTGGAAAATGTATTTTATTTTTAATAAATTGTTTTTTTTTTGTGTGTTAAACAATTACAATAATTTCATCACATCACACAGCTCTACGAAAGTCACGTTTACTCTTATCTTTCGATAAGATTAGATGCCCCTAGCTTGATAGAATGATAATACAATATGCGAATTAACAAAAAATAATTAAAATATTTGTGGTCCAACATCATTTGGTGCCATCCAGCTTGATCAAACCATCTGCATATTGAAACTCTGGACTATTCTCATACTCGCACATATCCAGGGCAATAACACAGCTCTCCTTTACCACACGCTTCTCATCATCCGCATAGCGATTCAATATCTGTATGCATTCCTCGGTGGCAATGGCACCCAAAGCTTCGGCACACTCATGACGCACCATTTCATTCTCCAGGCAATCCTCCAGGTTGTGCTGTAAATAAGGTATGCTGCATGGCTCCTGCAGCTGACCCAACACAAAGGCCACCTCGTGACGGAACAGGGCAGACGCATCCTTCAGTCCCTCGGCTATGGCCAGTACACTTGACTCTGTGCGTAGATTGCGCAAACTGAACATGGCCCGATAACGATCGAATAGGCTCTGCTTGGCATCCAAATAGATGTTTTTTAGCTCCTCCACACTCTTGTTACCGCTGGCAGGCGGCGATGGATCCACTGAGGCGTAGGGATTGTTATCGGCCACCTGTTGGCCACTTTTCAGCCAGCGCACACGTTCCAAAGCAATGGAACAAGTCTCAGCCACTTCAATCACCGGATCCTCTTTGTATTTCTCCAGCAGGGGCAACACATCGGGATGACCAATGGCCCCCATGGCCTCGGCAGCTTCGTGTCGCACCATGGGCTCTTGCGAGGTGTCTTCGAGCACTTTTGTAAGTATGTTTAGGGCTTGAATGTCCTGCATCTGACCCAAACAATAGGCCAATTCGTGTTTTAGCAAAGCTGAATCATCCTCGAAAGCTTGGCTGATGGCCTCAATGGCTGTGCTGCCGCCAATATTTTTCAATGTGAATAGCGCACGAAAACGTTCCTTCAACGGTCGCTCTTTGTTGTTTAGTACACCGCCAATGGCCTTAATCTGTTCCTGTGAGACCATTTTGGATGAGATGGAAATTTGTTGTTTGGCCGCCGCGTGTGGGAGAATCAGAATAGTCAACGAGTCGATGTGTGGTGTTGTCAAACACTGCTTGTCATTTAGACAAAGGGCTGCCTGTTAGAGATGTAAGCGTGATTGGATTAACTGAATATGAATAATGTTTCACGCAGGGAGCGTAATTGTTATAAAAACTGTTTTGCTTAAAAATTTTTAAATAACAATTATTTTCTAATTTTTAAATAAAAATTTTGGTGTTAATGTTAATTTTTATATAACTATTTTTGATAACAGTTAAAAATTAATTTTTATTATAAAAATTTTAATTAATTTTTATTTTGTAATTTTTATAATAAAAATTAATTTTTAATTGTTATAAAAAATGGAATGTTTGTGTTAAAAATTGCAAATACAAATTTATCACTTTGAAAATTATTAAGATTGATGTACTCCATTTTATCAGGGGAACCATTTTTCGAAGTAATTTTTTTTCACTTCCATAACTGTTACTTTCGGTCCTTGGTTTCACGTGATTAATATCGAGTAGTAATAAATAATTTTTGTTAAACAATGAACAACATTAAAGTAATTGGCTTTATAGTGTTCAATTAAAAAAAAACACGTTAATAAAGTTTTTAATAAGGATTATGTCGATTCGTCTGGTGAAGTGTACCAATTAAATTAAAAAATTATATATTTATTTAATTGTAAGTGTGTGAATTTATTTGATATATGGATAATTTATAATTCGGTTGCGGTATTTTGTAGCCTTCTTAATGAACGCTGCAAGGGATGCAAATTTCGCTCTTATTTAAAATATTTATACCTGTTCCGGGTTTCACTTTCAAAAAAATTTGTTGAAATCGAAGTTGTCGTATAAAATTGATTAAGGGCCGATTTCTAGTCTTCTCTGTTGATAATCTGTTTCGATTAAAGTGTTTAATCCGTAACTCGTCGAAGTGGGGCATGTTGGCAGACAGTTTTTCACCTTTACAATTTTGAAGCTTTAAAAGAATACTTTAAAGAAAAATTGGTTTAATTTTTTATATTTTTATATATATGTCATTTTTTTTAAATTATATTTTATTTATTTTTCTTAAATTGATTTTTTAAAATTGACCAATTTCTATCTATATATTTTGTTTTTCTGGATCTCGCTAAATATATAGATTTAACTGTGCTCTATATCGATATCATCTTCGATCGATAGTTTGCCATCTCTAAGTTATTATCCCATTCGCCGCTTGTGGTCACACTGCATTTGAGTTACGTTTACGTTGCCTGCAAGCGCCATAAAAGAAACGTTGAAAAAGTGTGAAAAATTGCGTTTTTATAAGCAAAAAACAATTGAAAAACATATTTTAATATATAACGCAACTAAAGCGTATAAATTGCCACATTAAATTTAGTGGCAAGTGTGCATAAACAGCTTGAAGAAAATTTCCGCGTTCACGATACGCTCAGCGTGGCGTGTGTGTGTATTTACCTGCTAGTTGCTTTGAAAAAGAGTGTGAGCGAGAGAGTACGGGGCAAGGGGAAGTAAAACTCGCCGCCAACAAAAGCCTGCTGAAGCGTTTCCAATTTAAATATTGCAAAATACTTTACGATTTTGCAATACTAATCTATCAATAAATAGTTGAACTTGAAACCGAAGCTCCAAAAACAAAAAGAAATGTCTGACGAAACCAGCTTACCGAAGCCAGAGACGCTGGAAAACACCACCGTTGCGGAGGATGAGAAAAAAACACCCGTAAGCGTAAGTAAAGCTGTGGCTGTAAATACATACAGACATACACACATATATTTAGCGACAATTAACAGAACAAAACTCGCGGGGGGCTGGGTTGTCAAATTAGCCATTTTTACTATTTTGTAGGGTCTAAAATTTTAATTTTGAATCTGCAATATTATTAAAATTTTTAGCCTTTTTTAACTGTCAATCTAGCCATTTTTGGGCATTATTGATGGGCAACACTGCTGCGGGGGTCGTGCGATAAGAGCGCCGCTCACACAAACTGTATTATCTGGGCTTGCATTAGTATGTAGGGTCTCAGTATTTTTCCAAAATAAATACACACACCTTTGCGTACATATTAACGTTTGTTGTATACACCTATAGATTTGTGCATTTTCATTGTCCGTTTTCTATTTATGTTTATGTTGGGTTGCGTCGCTGTCAGTTGCGTTTGCCTGCTGCTGCCGCCCTCGTGTGCGCGCGCTTTTCCTCTGCTCAGGCACTCGCTGCTGTTAAGCAGTCGGTATTTCTCTTTTGTCTGCACGTTTTGCCGCTTGCTGGTCTCGTTTGTTTTTATTTTTGCTTGTTCTCTTTTCGACTTTTTGTTGTTTGCTGTACTTTGTGTGTATACAAAAAAGAAAAAAGCAGGCATTCATACGTTGCGCTCTAAATTCGGGTTTAATTTGTTGGTTTTAAAGTGTAGGTGTTTTTTGTTCATTGTTACAGTGAAACCTAATTAAAAAATAATCGATACACATATAAATCAACTTGAGTGCATCTGTTTAACAATCATCCTGAATCCTTTATAGAAACGCACCCCCAAGCGACTCTCCTTTATTGAACGGGCTCAACGCGAAAGTGAGGAACTAGTACGAACTATGGGTGGCAACTTGGAACTGGAGGGCGGTCGACGCACGCGATCCAGCACTCGTGGCACACCGACGCGAGCCGCTGAGACTAGCACACCGCCGCCCACCAAAAAGGCACGAACATCGCCAGCTACAGCCACCAAGAGCGGAGGCGGCGGAAAAGGTCGCGGAGCACGCAAACTGGATGTAGGCGGCGAAGAGCCTGCCCAAGAAGCAGAAAAAATCCAGGCAGAAGACGAAGAGAAGGAGGAGGAGGAGAAAGAAGAGGAGGAGAAAGAGGAGGAGGAGGAGAAGGTCACCGAACCGGCTACAAAGGACAAGGTAAAGCCATTGATTAATAATCCCCATTTATGGACACCATTTATAATGTACTTTTTATTATTATTTACATTATAATAGGCCAAAAAAGATAACAAGGAGGATAAGCCAACAGAGAAACCCAGCAAAGAAGAGAAGAAGGAGGAGGAGGCGGATAAGGTTGTGGAAAAAACTGATGAAGTAGATGCCAAGACCGAAGCAAAGGAAACGGAATCCCAGGCTAGCGAGACGAAAGATCAGACCGATGCTGTTGCCGTACCGAAAGAGAAACAAAACCATGTGGATGAGGTCAAAGCAAGCACAGATGACGAGTCCAAGCTTGAGAAGAAGTTGTCCAAAGGTGCTGAAGAGCCAACGAAAAGTGAGGTCTCTGATCCTAAACCCGCTACGGCTTCCGAAGACGCGGCCATGGAGGTGGATGAAGAGCAGCCTGAACCTGCAGCGGTGGTCGCTGAAAAGAAACCTGAGGCAGAGAAGGAGAAGCCAAGTCCAGCTGAAGCATCTAAAACTGAAGCTGAGCCGCCTGTTGCCGATAAGGAACCCACACCGGAGCCCATGGAGGTGGATGCCAGTTCAAAGAGCAGTTCCACTGAAACCACCCCAGCCATAAATACCGCAGAAGAGCAGGCGTCAGCACCAAATGCGGCCGAAACTGTGGAATCGAGCAATAACCCAGCTGTCGATGAGGTGGCCAGCGAAGTCAAAGAGGATGAGCCAAAATCGTTGGAGAACAATACGGTCAAGGTAGATGATGCACCTGCAGCTCCTGTACCCACTTCACCTGCTTCAGCTCCTGTCACCAATGATATCAGCAAACATGCGCCGGTTGCGGTTGTGGAGTCACCCGTGAAGGAGACACAGGCCACTGCCAACAGTGAAATCAACAAATCCGAGCACAATGACAATGGTGAGTGTGAATTGCGGGTCGAACTATTTGTCAGTTTTAGCTAATCCCTGTTTCTTTTTAAGGTGAGCCCAAGATCGAGGATGGCGAGAATCATGCAACGCCGCAGGCCTGTAATTAGGCCGCATTGAGACCAAGCCCATAATCTATAGTGCGTACCGGATGTGTACAAATATAAGAATGCATCTTAAGCCAAGATGCCGCCAACAACAAACGAAGCAAACAATTTTAGAGTTCCCCTCCTCCCCCAAACAAACAAACACATCCCTTGCAAATTGACAGGTTAAGTTCGTTCGCTCGTGTCCTCCAGGTTAATAGATGCATGCGCCAACAGACAGAGTAATCAATATACACACACTTCAACCTTTTCCCGCCTCAACCACTCCACTCCACCACTCACACACAAATTGTGAACTGCATCCAATTTATAATAAGATGTTTGTGTACATTTAATTAAATTGGAATCAATCAAATCAGATGAATATACATTAATAAATATGTATGTAACATAGATGTTTTTAAATTTTAAGACATAATTCTAAAAAAAAAAAAAAATCCCCCAAAAACAAACATTTGGACAAAACACTCAAAAACCAACACAAAAAAAAATCAAAAAATCAAATAAGAAATGATTTAAACAATTGAAACAAAGTACGAGAAATACTACTACTTCGGCATACTTAATTATAAAAAACAACACACACTCTTTTTTTTTATTTTACCCCCTTTAAAGCATTTAGTTTTAAATGTGTAATAATCTGTAAAACCGAACTGATTTCTAATCAGGAATTATATAGAGAGCAGCAGGCATAATTATTCCGCATGCATTGTGTGTGCAACCAACAAAATGATCCTAAACTGAAATGCGTAAATATTGTGTAGTTCGTATACATTTTCAATTAAGCAAAAACAAAACAAAAAAAGAAAAACCGGCGGAATAAAGAGCCCAAAAATTACTTTGGAACCAGTTTTTAAACTGAACTTATCAGTCAGACCGTTTTTTGTATGTAGCTGGATACATTCTGTATAAGAAATTCTTCATTTAAATATTCTTTTGTAAATAAATCTTTTTAAAATACAAGAGAGATGAAACGTGTTTGCAATGATGACAAAACAAAAGAAGAAAAAAAAAACAAATTTATAAAAATAATGCTATGAAAAAAGACAGTTTCAATAATACAATTAGTCAAAATCTTTTAAATGTATGTAAATTTCTTGACAAAGACCTCATTGTTTTGGCGTATGCTTTTTTTCCCCTCATCAGCCAGGTCAGCAATTCAAAATTGTTCCGGATAAATGTTCCAAACAGGTTATATTTATCTGCAAATTTCTTTAAAGGTACAAATTTGACACAATTTGACTACCAGTCCTGTTCCGGTTTTCACTTTCGACACAATTTGTCGAATTCGAATGTGGTACATGTGTTGTTGTGCCAAATTGATTGAGTAAATCGGGATAAAGCGATCGAGTCGACTTTAAAGTAAGTACATATTAATAGTTTGATACCGATTAGTAATCGGTATTACTCCGCCGATTACCCTAATCGTTTATTTTAAAATTGAACATGTACCACATACGATTTAATTTTAGTAAAAACCAGAGCAGGCCTGTACATCTTTCTCACTTTTAGGGCCGTTTTCTTATGTTCCTGTTTTTTAAAACTAGGTGCTTTTTGAGAAAATGTATGTTGCCTACTTTATCATACGCGGGTCGTTGTAGACACTCATAAATATATTTCAGCGCGTCCTAAAAGTATGCAACGTATATTTGTTCGTAAAGCACCTGGGTTTGAAATACAGGAACATGAGAATATGGCCCTTAAGCTAATCTAGCGGTATTTACTACTTTGCACATATCAGTTTGGTCATTGAAATAAAATAATAAAAATAATGTTCCCTGTTTTCATACAAGATTAATTCACTGAATCATTGTCACACAGTTTTTATAGATTCCCTCAAGAATCCAAAATTTTCCAGAATTTCCCAAGCCTTTTTTCAGATGGAAATCTCATGGGAATTTTGAAATTTAGTAATTACGAATTCATCTTGAGACGTCCCAAAGATTTTAAAATATATCTGACTTGCCTAAAAGAGCATTTTAATTCGGTTAAGGGGGTCTTCTACCTTTGAAAATATATTTTCTAGATTTTTTTGTTTTGCCTTATTAATACAGCTTGAACATTCCCCTTTCATCCCCTTTAAACCATTTTCAATTATTGGAAATAGTTTAGCAGATATATCCGTTTTAGTGGAGCAATGTTCTTGCCAATGTGAGTATTTTCAACGTTGCTGAAAACTTTAACCGCGTTTTTCTCTAAACCACGTTTTTTGACCTGGTAGCCATGATTGGGCCTGTTCTACTGAACCGATTTTGATGAGCCATGTTGCAATCGACGCAGAATTGATGTAATTCTGGCCCGTACCTCAATCATGAAAATAAAAATTTTTTACTATTTTTTTTCACTAAACAACAAAAAAAAACGTCGAAAATCGAATTTTTTTTTAAATGTTTGTAAAATTTGGAAAAAAAAATTTTTTTTTATGATCGAGGTACGGGCCAGAATTACATCAATTCTGATCATAACCTCATTTACCGTTTTCAATTCCGATAACCTGGAGTCCCGGAATCATGGCCACCACCTCTACACCTTTTTTTTGAGGCCTTAATTGGCAGGCCGATAACTTTTTGAACAGCCCTCGAATTCCAAAATTTTTTTTTTTATTTTACTATTTAATTAATTAATAACACAAAACAAAAAACCAAATTGAAAAAACTCTTATGGTTTTCCCTCCAGAATTTTTGTAAAAAACACTCATAAAACACTCGTCAAAGGTAGAATACCCCCTTAAATGCGGCCATCTCTACCGCAGATAAAGTGCTGCTAATTTTTTTCCAAATATTCTACTTGGCAAGTCTGCAAACCCATAAAATTCTGAATTAGTACGAAGGTTAGAATCCGCTGTAAAGCTTAAGGTTCGACTTGCCAACTGGTTTATAAAAGCATCGTGCCCATGGTATTGGTTCGAACCTTGGTTCATAACTTATCGAATCGTTTAAAAAAATGTTTTATGATGGACTTTGTATGATTGGCGAAGGAAGTACTTTATTTTCCATTTACCCAGTCGTTTGAAAGTTTATGTGCCAGAAAGCGCTATCTTAAAGATCATAAATCGTCCTTTGATTAGTAAGTCCTTCAGTTATTATCTTAACTTGTATAGACATACACAGTGTGTCCCAAAAATAACCGAACTTTATATTTAAATCAAGGCCATAAACGAACTTACTATCTCTAGTCTGTGTCAAGGCTGAAAACCTCCAAAATTCTGGGAGAGGTTCGGTGCGGAGGTTCGAACCCGTGAGGAAGCTTTGTGTTCGGTTCGCGGACCGGTTCCTGGATCCTCTGAACACCAGGTTTTGGTTCGAACCTCGGTTCAGTTGAACAAAAAACCATAGCTTGTTATTTTTTCGTTTTACATGGTTTTATGTAAATTAGATGGATATAATCATATCTTTTAGCCGACACTAGTCATTATTAAGATCTACCTTATCAAGCTTAAAAAAAACTGAAATGGTCCCGAACTTTGGAATAAAATTTCAAGTACAAGTCGAACTTGATTGTACTTAAATCAAGAGCGTAGTATTGAAACAATCCTAAAATTGTTGTATCAATCCGAAAAGTCCAAAGTGAAAATCCAAAAATTCTCCTTCGAAAGTAGTGAATTGCAATATCATAGAATCCGAGATCGAGTTAAAAATTTGATCTAGTCCACTCACTTTACAATTAAAATCTAAGACTGGATTTACACGATGAAGCAAACAGCATGAAGTTTTGGCAAAAGCTTATGTTTGTGGGCAAGAGGTGTGGTGGGGTGGCTTGCCCCTCTTCGCCTCTTTCCTACAAGCAAATGCTTTTTCAAAAACATCATGAAGTTTGATTCATCGTGTAAATCCCGTCTAACTTAAACCGATCCCGTGTGTTATTAAAATAAGCGTGCGTTCACATTTTTTGACGCATGATATATGATAATCTAGTAGGCATTCATGTTGTCTTATTTTTAAGGTCAAATGACAAGCTATTCACTTTGAAAGCCTTCGACCAGTGTGAACGCAGCCTTAGTTTATTTCGAGTTAAAATAAAGCACACCTGAGCTAAAGACGGAATCAATATTATATACCTAATATTATAATTACCCAGGGCTGTAAATGAATCTATCATTTCGAGATTGATTCACGATTCAATCACAACTTGATTTGAAAAATAAAGAATTCATTCATTTCAGCTTTAAATCATCAAGATTTAAATCTGATTCAATCATTGAAGATTGCTTTAAGGAGATTTAAAAATCATTTTGGAGCAATCAGATTGTAAATATTTTGATTTAATTCATTTGATTTAAATCTTTAAAGATTTAAATTATTTGATTTAAATCATTAAAGATTTAAATCTTAAAGATTTAAATCTTCAAGATTTAAATCTTAAAGTCTTAAATCATTTGATTTAAATCAAAATATTGCATTCTTTAATGATTTAAATGAAATCTTTAATGATTTTAATCAAAATATTGAAATCTCGAATGATTTAAAACTCAAAATGATTTAAATCTTTACTGATTTAAATCTCAAAATGATTTAAATCTTTAATGATTTAAATCTCAAAATGATTTAAATCTATAAAAAAATAAATCACAAATGATTTCAAAAGTTTGATTTAAATCAAATGAATAAATCTTAAATGATTTAAATCTTGAATGATTTAAATCAAATGAATTAAATCAAAATACTTACAATCAGATTGCTTTAATATGAATTATAAATCAACTTTATGCAATCTTTCATGATTGAATCAGATTTAAATCTTGATGATTTAAAACTCAATTGAATCAATCAAGATGCAAATAAATCATTAAGATTTAAAATCAAAAATGATTTAAATCTTTTACAGCTCTGTAATTACCTAATATTATAAACCGAACCATTATTTTTGCATAAGTGGTTTGATTCGTATTCTGGGTCGAGGGGTCAAAAATGTAGAAGGTTTGGTTCATGGTTCAAAAACCGAACCGAACCAGTTCTTAGGGTTCGGCTAATAAATCATACAACATACACTTCAAGTAAATCGGATGACAGATTTTAAAGTTACAGCCATTTTAATAAATTAAAAAGTGTGCTAACGGTACAAAAACAAAATGGGCAAATTTTGTGTTAAACTTGAAAAAAATTCGCTTTGACATACGAATTGATGGAAAAAGTTTATACTGATGATTGTATGAGTCGTACTCATGGTTTTCACGATTTCAAAATGGTCGTTTTTAGAAGTCTCGAATCAAGACAATGTTGATTAATTTTTATGATTCGAAGGGTTATTGTCCACAAGGAATTCGTTTCGGAAGGTCAAACTGTTACTGGAGAATACTATTTAGGCATTTCTCTCATCGACCACCGTCCGTGTCCGCCTGATCTATCACCACGAAATTATTTTCTATTTCCAAATCTTAAAACCAAGATGAAAGGAGCATTTTATGATAATATCCCAGCCATTCAACCAACCGCAACGGGGGTACTGAAGAATATTCGTATAAATGACATAAAAAATCTATGCATGCGCTGGTTCATCGTTCCCAATGTTGTATTAGGTCAAATGAGACCTACTTTGAATAAATAATAAAATCCAAAGATAATATAATGTGAATTTTATTCTATATCTAAAAGTTCGGTTAGTTTTTGGACACACCGTGTATGCATTTAAATCTCTAACATTGTTCTTATATTAGGTCTTATACTAATTTAAGTAGAGTCTTAGCCTAGGACTCAGACCAGCTTAATTCTGCTTGGCAGAATTGGGCAGCGAATTCTTCGGATGAAATAAATTTCCAGGTGACCCTTAAACATAAAAATAAAACCAAATCACAAAACGGTCACACTGTTTTGTCGCTGTAGATTGTTGACATTTGAATTTAGTTAAAAGTGTTTTTTAAATTAAAAGTAAAATGCAGGCATATTTGGATGAAATGTGAAAGCATACGTCTCTGGCAATCAATGTAAATTCATTTCGTTGCTTTCAATTTTCGCCAATCTACTTTTTTTTTTGCCTTTTTTGTTGCTGACATTTCGCGTCAAATTTTAATCAGCTGTTTTGCACAAGATGGCAACGCCATGAGCATTCTGCTGGGTATAGACCTCTTTTCAGATGACATACAAATTTTTGTATGCACTTCAGCACTTCATATGAATAGAAACACTTTTGAAATGCTCTAAAAGCAAAATGCTTTTAAAAAGCTGTCTTATTTATATGATGTATAGTACCGAAATAATTCTTTATGTCATCTGGAATAAGGCCGTATGAGCGTATAATTTAGTGTGTCTCAGTTCACCCCTAGCGTAATGACAAGTCAGAATTTTCTTCAAGCATTCTAACACCATTTTTTTTGTATGGTAACGTTTCGCCAGATAATAAAGGTAATAAAAAAACAAGAAACAAATTTTCAATTCGGTAAATTGGAAAATAAACTTTTATTATTTCAAAAATTACTTGAAGAAAGGTACGTGTGCGACTGCGGCCCTTAGTCGGTTGGGCGGGAGGTGGTCTGTTATTTTGTGTGGGGCTTCGGCTACTGTGTTTTGTAAGTCAACGTCCAAACATAAAACCTGCCAAATAATATTCGACTTTTGCCTGAAAACCATATTTCGCCAAAGTAGAACGCAATATAGAAGGGGATCAAATACGTTAAGCTAGTACGATTAAGGCCTATGCTCTTACAGCTCAATTGTTGTAGCAATGCGCCCAGCAATAGACACACAGACGAGGTAATAACCAGTTTGTCTCCATCTCTTTCATGTGGTTGTTGGTCTTTAATATTGGTGTCTGCTCTGTCGTAAGCGGGCTATGGGCATTCCTGCCAATCGGAGGCATTCAATCACTTCTGAAGTTTATTCTTATTAAAATGCTTCAGTTACTTTTATTAAAGACATCATATTCTTCTAAAAGTATATATGTTTATTGTTAGTACAAATTAATTATCATTTATTTTTTCGCTTATATTTATTTTTAGGTCTTGAATCTCTTTAGCCTTTGCCTCTTTTAAAGGCATAATCTCCATTTCCTGTTCAGGAAGTGAAACGTTCAAGAATTTTCGTACAAAAGGTGAGTACAGCTTGGGATTTTGTTTTTCATTTTTATCCGGTGGCCAGACATAGCTCATCGGTACAGCCCACAGGAAAACCAATATAACACCGATCACTTTATACCAAAAGAAGGATATATCGTAGAGGGAAAAGTCACGATTGCTGTCAAAGGCGGTGGTGACTTGTTTCATTGCATCTGGCGGCAAAACTGTTGTGGTACTTAGCTTGGTGGCGTTACTAAGGATGAGATGATAAGTTATTAAATAAGTTATTCTCTATTTAAAGCCAAAACGTTAGCTTACATGGCGTTTAGAATCACATCAAAACCGCGTGCTTCACACTGATCCAAACCATTCGGAAGGACTTCGTATTTGATGAGACCCGCCTTGAAGTTCATCTGAGCATTTACAATTAGCCAAAGCATTGCCAGCAAACTAAACAGGATGCCAGTATTGGCAACCTTGCTATTGCAACGAGGCACAAACATTCCCAGTAGAAAGACACCTACCACTGCTCCAAAGTTGATGCCCGTAACAGTCCACATTGTTTGTAAAATGGAGTTAAAGTTTTGCACTATGAATCCTCCCAGAATGCAGTAGCCGCCCATGACAACAATGACCAGTTTCATGGTGGCATTGGCTCTGGCCTCCGTGTGACGAATGTGAGGCTTTATGTAGTCAAAGTATACTACGCCGGCCAGAGAGTTAAGATGAGCCGACAGCGAGCTAAGGGAAGCACTAAATACACAGGAGATAAACACGCCCGACATACCCGGAATATTGCCCATTATGTCCTGTATAAAGAAGGGCATCATTTTGTCTGGCTTGCTGACTAACTGTAGTGCAAAAAAAAAATGAAATGTTAGGGGAATTCCATTCAGAAAAAGTCGCTACTTACACCAGCTTTCATGGGATCGCAGCCATAGTAGCGGGCAAACATAATAATGCCTGTAAAGCAGGTAAGGGTCATGATGACTATAAACCCAATGGCAGCCACCTTAAGAGATCTGTTAAAAAATAAAAAAGACAAAAACAGCAATGAAAAACGTAATCATAACCTAAATCGTTGACCACCGATATAAACAGCAGGGCTAAAAACCGGTTCGGTTCGGGTTTTTTTTGTGTTCCCCGAACCGGACCATGAACCGAACCTCTTACATTGTTGGATCTCTCGAACCTGAGCCCGATCCGGACCACTTTTTCCAAAAATAAGGTTCGGTTCACAATAATAAGTAATTTTACAAACTAAAGAAATTCTTAATGAGCGTATTCAAAATTAAATCTTGAAGAGTCCGATTATAAAGAAGGAAATAATGTCAATAATGTTATAGATTCCGTCAAAAATTGTCCAAGAGAGCATACATTGAAAAACAGGGTTCGTAAAATAACACACATTTATCTTTACACGCAAGACATAAAAGTAAAAAATAATTATTTTCAGACATGAAAATACAAAATTTTACATATGGAAAAAGCTATTTTTCTTGTAACTAAAACGAGCATTTTTGACGCGATTGTTTTTTACAGGCATGTCAATAATTTGAGCTGCCTTCTTGACGCCTGTAAGGAACAGTCGTGTTAAAAATGCTCGTTTTAGTTACATGAAAAAAAATTGATTTTTCCACATGTAAATTTTTTTATTTTCATGTCTGAAAATAATTATTTTTTACTTTTATGTTATTTATCATGGCGTGAAAATAATTTTTGTGCATTTTACGAACACTGTTGAAAAATTTAAAAAAAATTTTGGAAAAGATCTACAAAACGAAGACATAAAAAATATTGCGCTAACTTAGTTCGCATATCCAGGAATATATTAGGCACTATATAAAAAGAAAAAAACCCCCAGATATTTGGATTAAAATCAATCACAATGGATACGGATTTTCCAATTCTGAAATTCCCGTCTCGATCCCGCTTTTGGCTTGGGTATGTCTGAATTTAACTCGAAATAGGCTTTTTTCAAGCACATACGGATTGATTTTGGTTTTTTATTAAATGTAAAGATAAGATATAAAGAAACAATAAAGTTTGACTCGTACTTAAAGTTTTAATTTGAAGTTCGGCGCCAAATCAGTTTTATCTATACAAATTACTAATGTCGGCTAAATGATATGTTAACATCAATTTTATATTCTTCTAACCCGTTGAAAAGTATAAATGAATCGAACAAATACAAACTAGACTTTTGTGTTCAACTGAACAGAGTCTCGAACCAAAACCTGGGGTTCAAAGGATCCACGAACTGCTCCGCGAACCGAACACAATGCTTCCTCACGAATTCGAACCTCCGAACCAAACCTCCTCCAAATGTTGGAGGTTTACAGTTTCAAATTTTGAGTACGGACTTTTCAAAGAGTTATTACCAGTGCTCTGGGTCTTTCTTGGAGTTGGTACTCAAAACTGAACCGAAGTAAATAAAATGTTAACTGGTAAAAAAATATTTTCTGCTTTTAGTACTAATTCAGTAAGCTCAAATATTTATTTAACCACAATACACGTATTTGGCTATAAGTTTTACTTACTTTTTGGCATGCGCATACGAGGGTAGGGACACTATGCGCTGAACACAACTCTGATCCAAACCAATCTTTCCCACCCACATAAGAAGTCCGCTGCAGCTGGCTGCCCAGACTGTTTGCCGAATACGTGGATCCAGTCTAAAACTGTACAGAGCAAACGATTACCATTATTGCTTACAAATCTTCCATCTGTACCTACTCGAAATTAAGGCGACCACCTTCGTTGGCATAATCCAGTACAGTGCTTAAACCACCAGTCCGTAGTGTGCCCAATACAGCCACCAGAACCACCGAAATCAACATAACACCAGCCTGTACCACATCAGTCCAGACCACAGCCTTTATACCACCCAGCATGGTATAGAATACACATATGGAAGACACTACTGTGTTTATTAAGTGAATATTTATGCCAGTCACTGTAAATGAAAATGAATTAATATTGAATCCAACATTGTATCCAGAATTAAGCTTACCTTGAGAGAAAGCCAGTGAAGGTATAAACATATAGACTGGCAGCATAAGGAACTGATTCAAGATGAAACTGATAGTGATCAGTTGTCGCGTGCGTTTATTAAAACGCATCTCCAGGTACTGTGGGAAGTATTTGATTTAAGTGTAAATCAATGGTTGGATGGATATACATTAAGCACACTTACCTCATAGCAATTGGTCACGTTGTTCTCATAGAAAACGGGAACAATAATATAAATAAGAATTGGTAAAACTGCCAACATAGACCACACAATGAACATTGTGTTGATGCCAAATGTGTAACTATCTGCAGGAACTGCCATAATTGCAACGCCAGAAAGTTGACTAAAAAGTGGAAAACAAGTTAAAAGCTGATGATGATGATGTTAAAATTATTTTGATATTTTTTGTTCACAAAATTCTCAAATATTTTTGATTATAATAAATTTTGAACCGGTTTTTCACTTATTTTGAACTGGTTCCAAACGATTTTGAAACGGAAAAATATCTATCTTCATGCCCCAAATCTGAATCTGTTTAAGTAAAAGAGTTCAATCTGACTAATTGATTGACTGGTGACCACCGCATAGCCCAAACTATAAAATATAGGATACTTAACTTCTTAGTTTTACCTTATGCTGAAAGTAGTACTAAGATCAGATTTTAAAATGTGGAAAATTCGCTAAAAACTGTAAAGTAATTCTTATAAAAGGGTAGACATAATAACTGATTTTACTGTGATTTTTCCAGGGATGTAAACCGTTCGGAAATAAGGAGTGGTTCGGTTCTGTGGTTCACTAAGTTTTTAAACCACTGGTTTGGTTTACAATATGGTTTTTGTAGCAATCCGAACCGCGGTTTTGGTTCGGTTCAGTGGTTCGAGGTAAATATATAGTAACACTCCTGATCCCTATTCCGAATATCCGAACTTCTAAAATGAAACTAAACATATTTCCATTTATTTCTGAAATCTATTTCTTAATTTGCTTTTGATTTTGATTTGATTTTGATTTCGTCGAACAGCTGTTCACAGCTGCTCCATACAAAATGTGCAGTGTGCCCAGAAAACGTAAGGACTTTAAGGCAGGCCCGGCCAGCTCATAGCCACTGGGGGCCGAGCGCATTCGTGTTTTTCACACAGACGTCAGCCGAAGTCATGTCTGTGTGAATCGGTGAGCACAGAAAAACTTGATTCTGCAAGTAAGTTGGCTCTCTACTGTGGCAGTCACCAACACTTGCTAATATTTCAGTCCTCTCCATTTGGCCGGCCCTGCTTTAAGGTCATTCTAATAGATTTAACGAAATCAGATCCGTTTTCGTTTTACTTTCTAGTGTGGCCGTATTCTTCGAAGAAAATTATGCTGTCAAACTTGATGTCTGCTGTGTAAAGCTGCAACCATTCTGAAACTACATGCTCTGCTATTTAACTATTATATAAGAGGCTGACATAAATTGGGTTTACACTTTATTTCGGCGTTTTATGATTTATAACCTTTGTTTACTTCAGCGCCAATTGTCAATCAGCTGTTCACGAAATCAAAATCAAATCAGTGCGCAAAAAAGGTCGTTCCGTCAACTGATTTTGATTTGCTTTCACGAAATTAAAATCAAAAGCAAATCACTTTCAGGAAACCCTCTATTAATTATGTAGATAGAAATCAGGAACCGTCCATATAACAAATTATTGCCTTTGCTGATCTGATCTTATTATAAATGTACTTAATTTTAAAGGCGGCGTCCATAAGTTCAAGAAAAAAAATTCAATATATACCTTAGCATTTCGAAAACGGTGCATTACAATTGGATTACCAGCTAAAGACTAGCAAAAGGAAGCGTGCTTCTATTGTCTGAAGGAAAATAGTTCATAATAATCCCTCTAAAAACGTAGAATAGAGAACATAAAGGTACTGCAAAGGATAAATTTAAAGGTACAATATCGTAGTATTTACATCATTAAAGTCTTGGATAAACTAAACTGAACCGAACCGTTTTTGTAGGCGGTTTTTGGTTCGGTTCAGGATTTTTGAAAGAACACCGGTTTGGTTCATGGTTCGGTTTACGAGCTCAAATAAGCGGTTCGGTTCAGAACTGGTTTGCATTCTCGGATTTTACTTAATATTTGAAAATTTTAAATAATTTGTTGTAATAAATTGTCTTTGTTTTGTTTTTAATTTTTTCGACCATATCTTTTGAAAGCGCAATGATATCGAAAAATCTATAATGGAGTAAATTAAAGGACATTTAAGTCTATTTATTTCGATTTCACGAGAATAGAAATAATTTTTTTTACAATTAAAAAAAATTTTAGCTTGCTAAAAAACTGAAAAAAATAATGTGAAAATATTTTTGATAACTCAAAAAAGCAATTATGCAGGAGAATTATTTAGGTACGAAATAGGGGGAAACCGTTTAAGTTGGTCACATCTTTTTTTCGCTTTGCACGGTGCTATAAGTTTCAACCTCATTTCCAAAGTTCTATATAAAACTCTTTTGGAATTATAATCCCCTAAGTTGTATGAGCGAAAGTTTAGTTTCCGAATTTGCAAATCATCCCCTCTAAAGTCGGAAAATGAGCAAAAAACTGTTGTATAAAACCAGGGAAGCCCTCTTCTTTGTTTTTAAACCGAACCAGGAACCAAACCGCTGGTCTTTCGAAAATTCTGAACCGAACCGAAAATACCGGTTCGTCAGATATGGGATGCTTCCTTTTGGCTGTTACATTAATTTGCACAAATCCCATATACACTTTGTGCCTTTGGGACAGAGTATAAAAAAATGTTAAAAGTGACATTTAAATTTTGTATAATCTATTCCCAAAGTCGGAAATCGGTTACTGAAACAAACTTAGTATACCCGTCTTACTATACAAGCTAAGGGTATAAAAAAGGGGCCCGAGCATAATACACTTATTATTTCACAAGACTCCCATTGAAAAATGAAATTCATCTTCAATTAAGATTCCTAATGCCTGCTTTATTGATGCACAATGATTAGATAAGTTTCACGATAGCCGTTTCTCCAGTAAAATGCTATGACGTCATGATAATGAATTGTTGACAATAAAACTGGTTAATACTGACTACAAGCACTGTGTTACGCACCTGGATACCAAGGATATAGCAATTGGTATGGCCTGCATTTTTTTACCACCTCTTAGATACTCCTCGGTGGTGTTCTTGGCCTTTGAAAAGAATCCAAAGTAAACTCCAATAGCCGCAGAGGCACTGAGCATTAGCCCAAACACAAAATAGTCAATCAGGCTGAATTGTATGTAAGCGCCTAGGCTGGCTGTAGTGTTCGGCATGATTAACTTTTTTTTATCGATCTTAAACCGCGAACTTAAATTGAATACTCCCACATGGATCGGACTGAACCAACTGGAACGATGTGTAATTTGGTGTTGGTCTGGTTGCTGTCAGCACGCTTCTGATCATCATAACTAGCTTCTTCCTTAAGTAGAGATTTTCCATTGTCTTATCAGTGTATGATATTTGTCTGGTAGTAAACGTAGTAAACGTTTGGGATCTTTAATGTGCCACCGACTCATTGTAAATCAAAGGCGTGCTTTATTTTGCTTGCTTACGTACTACCTTAGTGAACTGGTCATTGACAGAGCTTGGAAATTTCTTTCAATCATATGAAATCTCTAAAAATCTTTTATTATATTGAGTTTATACAAATGTATGTAAAAGCCAGAAGGAAGCATCTCTGACCCTATAAAGTATATATATTTTTGATCAGCAACAACAGCCGAGTGGCCGTCTGTTCGTATGAACAAACAGATTTTAGATATCTGTTTTTTAAGTACTTGGCAATTTCCAACTGCATACAGTTTTGATTGCAACGAAAGGCGGTTGGCACACCTTTTGTCTACTGATGATAGAACCGGGAGTTTCTTGAAACAGTACCAGCTCTTTTTGGTAAAGATTGTATAAGATTTTTATAGTTATGAGCAAACATAACTTTATGATTTCGAGATAATAATTTTAAAGAATTAAAATTGAATTGAAAATAATAACTAAAAAATCAGATTCAATAAGAAAACATTTTCAAATTATTGAATTTGTATTCTTTATTATTGCAGCACTCCAGCAAATTAACTTTCTGTAATATTATTTAAACTAAATTTAGGGTTATGCTTTAATTCAGCGATGGGCAGCCCATAGCTCTTTTGGCTTAGCCAGCCCAATCCGTTATTCCTCTAAGCAGCTGTTATTTTGACGCCACTTAGTCGAACAGGCAATTCCGACGTTTTGAAAAGCAAAGCAAACACAAAATGTACACTATGTTAACGCCATATTGCAACTAGCGACTGCGACTTGGGCAGACAGACGGTTGCTCGATTCAAGGCTCGCTTATAAGGGTTGTTTGGTTGTTTTCTTCTATTGTTGTTGGACGAGTAGTTCAAGCTGAAATTTGATGCACACCACTGCTTTAAATGACACCAGGCTTCTTTGCTATATAGGGTGCACATATGTAGGTTACAGTCGAATCCGACTTTTAAAACAGATAACTTATCAACCACTTGAACAATTGTACTGAACGGTCGATTTCACCAGCACAAATCGATGCCAATCAATCATCGATGCCAATCATTATTGTGATTTTGTTAGATGCAAATCCATCAAAAAATATTTTGTAAGATTTGTCTGATTGTGATGTATCGAAGTATCCATACGATTGTCAACAATATAGCCCTATTCGGACCTGCGAAGTAAGTAATTTATCTTACTTCACCATATATTACGTCAAGGTGGAACGTACGTCTAGTGTGACCAGATTTACTAAGAGATTACACCAAATCTTGAATTTAGAGGTATTTTTCTATTACCACAGCGATGGTCACACTACTCGACTAGCAATGTTGTTGCTCTTTTTTGAAAAAGATAAGCAACTTCTCGTCCAGAATGTTTCTTCAGCTGTTCGAAGTAACTTGATTTCTACAGATTATTAACATAGGATCCATTCACGTGCTGTTAAGCGCAACAGTACTTCTCAGCTCCGTATGGGCACAAAGTAAAGGCTAAATAAATCATTTCTTCTGCTTCTTCTCTCCACAAATTTATATAAAATTCGTGTTACTTCGCAGGTCCGTATAGGGCTTAAACAAAGAATTATTAAAAAAAAAAAAAATGTATGAAGAGAAAAACAAATACAAAAGGATTTGGCACAAAACGTAGTTTTGTATGTAAATTACGGTATTACGTGCAAGGTCCAATTTTATCAACCGCTGAAATGTTATAATTAATATCATAAATAATGAATTTTGAAGATTGATTATTCGAACCCTCTAGACATATATTATAATCATCATTACTTATCGATCTGCCATACATCATTTCCCGATCAGATGAGCTAAAGTAGAGTTGCCGCCCCCGCAATTTGGAAAAAACCTCATATCTCCCACAATTTGGGCATGTTGTGATATTCTTAAATAAACCTTACCCTGAGTAACGGGTAAATCGAAGTCGAGCAGGGCCGACATCAACTTACGCTCTCGTTTTTTTTATAGATGTGAGATGTGTGTTGGGAAATACGGCCAATGTTCATGCGTATGTACCTACTTGTTATGACTAGACTGGAAAATTTTATGTACGCAACAATTTAACCATAAAAGCCAACAAAAACTTTATTAGACCTACAAGCGTCCTCTGGGAGTTGTTTACTGTTGGAGAAGTACTTTTTATATATTAAAAAATAATTCTGTTTATTTACCAACTTGTTTAATACACTTGCAAAGTGTATATTAATTTTGCCCAGAAGTTTGTAATGCAAAGAAATATTCATTTCCGACCCCAAAAACTATTTATATTCTTGATCAGGACGACCAGTTGAGCCAATTGAGCTTTTTCCGTCCGTCGTGTCTGTCTGTTTCTACACAAACTACACCGAGAAAAAAATCCGTTCTAAAAGTACCAAAATCGACTCCTTTGCGTTTCGCACGTTTGTTCTCAACGACATTTACGATTTTCAGAACATTTTCCTTTGTTTTTGACTTGCTTGTTTTATGAACTGTTGCTGTTTCTGACTTTTGTTCTTATTTTTAAAAAATTTTAGCCACCCCCTCCACACCCAAAGTCTTAAACGGGGGTTCCCTTCTCCTCTTAGGCCCCCCTCTCTCCCCCTCTCCCCTCTCTGCTGTTCACGCACCCCAAAACCTTACCAGAAAAGCTATATTCCCTCGATTTATTTATTTCTTTTGAAGAACAAAGAAAACGATGAGTGTTAGTTAATTGCCCGCTGGGATTCGAACTCGACCATTTTACCTTGCACCAAACAACAAACGATCGCATCTTACCCCTCACCATCGCACGCTTCGTTGTGTCTAGATGCTACTTATATGTTGACGTGGTTGAGTTGAGTTAAAAATTCATGAACGGAAAATATAACGAAATCATGAACATTTGGTCATGATTTTAGAACGTCATATTTTTCTCTGTGTAGTCCCTCTTCTTTTTACTTCACGCTTCTAATATGTCGGAACCGCCCGGTTCGGAAGACTATATACTACATATAGTTGCTATAGGACCGATGAGTCGGAAAATGGGTTTCAGTAAGTAAACTTTTTTGTGTTCCGTGATAGCGTTCTTAAACTCAGGAATTATGAATATTATATATTTTAGGAAAAATCGAAAGACTATATCCTATAGATATATCGGTTCTATGGTCGGTCGGAAAATGTTTCTTATTGAGAAACCTAATTTGTTTCTGATGATGGCGTTATAAAGTTTTGAATTTTTTGGGTTAAAATAATTGTTTTTGATCTTTTAAGAGATTACATTGAATTGAAATTAATTTTAATTATTTATAATTGCTTGCAACGGAAAACCAATTGTTAAAAAAATATGAAAAAAATCTATAAAATTGCATTCGACGCCAAACTTCTAAATTACTCACACTTTAAAACAATGCCATTTTTTTTTTGCTAACCAAATCGCGAAAATTTGAAATCAAAAATTAATTGCCGCGAAAAGGTATCTTTTTTTCTTAATTTTTTTCTTTCTAGTTTATTATTTATTTGAGCACGAAATGTTTAATAATTTTTAAACGAATTAGTGATTATTTTCTGTCTCGCTCATCTGTATCTTATGTTCCGCATTTTCCTTTGTCCCTTTTAAAGGCAGTTCTTCCATTTCGTGTACAGTGTCGGGCAGGGTTAAGAATTTTCGCACAAAGGGCGAAAAAAGCTTAGGATTATGCTTTTGATCTTTATCTGGTCGCCAGACATAACTCATAGGCACAGCCCACAGGAATACCAATAAAATACCCACAACCTTGTACAAATAGAAAGTAATGTCATATAAGGAGAAATCACGATTGCTTTCAAAAGCGCCCGTGACCTTCGGTATAGGTGTGATTGGATTCGCAGTCGTTGGTGGGAAGGCGGAGGCACTGTGATTACTAAAATAAAATGGAACAGAGTTGACAACGCAATATTTAAATGTGCATAAAATATTTGACTTACACAGCATTTGCAATCATATGCAGACCGCGTGCATCGCATTGATCTAAGGAATTCGGTAGAACATCGTATTTGATGAGACCCGATCTGATGTTCATCTGGCCATTGGAAATAATCCAAACCATGCTAACCACACTGAAAATAATGCTGGAGACTGCCACTTTACCATTGCATCGAGGCACAAACATGCCTAGCAGAAAGACGCCGATAAGGGCACCCGTATTAATGCCCATAATGGTGAACACAGTCTGGAGAATAGAGTTAAAGTTTTGCACCAGAAATCCACCCAATATGCAATATCCTCCCATGCCAATGATGACTAACTTCATGATGTAATTAGCTCGAGCCTCTGTGTGACGGATATAGGGCTTAATGTAGTCAAAATAGACAACTCCCGCCAGTGAATTGAGATTGGCCGAAAGTGTACTAAGTGCAGCGCTAAATACACAGGAGATAAACAGGCCCGGCATTCCAGTCAAGTGACCCATTATGTCCTGCACAAAGAATGGCATCAGTCTGTCTGGCTTGCTCACCAGCTGTGGAAGAGTATACAAATATTTAATAATCCGTTAAATGTGATTATCCAAATGTAGAACCTACTCCAGCTAATAAGGGATCGCATCCATAATACCGAGCAAACATTATGAAGCCGGTAAAGGTATTGAAGAAACTGATTAAAATGAAACCAATGCCCGCTATAATTAGAGATCTGTTGGGAAATAGTCGTCTAGTTGGAGCACAGGCAAATCACATTTAATTTAAGCTCACTTTTTAGCATGGGCATATGAGGGCAGGGAGACAATACGCTGTACACAGCTCTGATTGAGACCAACATGTCCTGTCCACATAAAAATACCGCCAGTCATACCGCTCCAGAAGGTCAAACGTATGCGAGGATCAAGTCGGAAGCTGCAACAAAGAGCAATAATTGTTAAATGGAAAAGGTTGTCACTACGTACGGTAAAAGATATTCAAATTCTTTTTAAACATTTTCATAACACAAAATCTTAGAGGAAAAGACATTCTAGAATAGCCTCGGTCACTAAATATTAACTGAAGGGCGCAGCAACAACAGAATGTGAACTTCGCTCTACCCACTCGGACTTGACAGTATGACAAATGCACAACTTAAATCAAGGTTTCGGTTCTGGTTCTAGCATGCATAAACGACTCGCCTAACTTAAGGGCAGATGTTGATTCCGCATAATTTTATTGGATTCGAATAATGACTTATAGACTGCTGTAATTTGTCTATATCGCACTCTGGTATCACTCTGGTACCTTGGTATCAAAGCGACAGCCCTGATTTATTCCTTTACACTTTTACAGTGAATATTCGAATCTAAGTGCTAACGTAATTATTAGTTTTGCTTATAATTCGACGATCGTTAATCAGATCGGAAAAAGATGTATTGTGAATTGATAAATGATGATGGTTACTTTATACATATTGAAGGTCCGAATAATCTATTTTTAAAATTGTAGGAGATATGAAGTTCGAAAATAGACTTGATCTGCCAGCAGGTATAACGAGTCAACGCTCCATATTTGTCGAGCCTCCATCCATTTTTGAGATCTGTTTGTTAATACGGTTATACGGACGAATATATACACTTTATAGGGTCGGAATTGTTTGCTTCTGGCTGTGCTACAATAAAAATAAGAAAAGGTTCGGTTTGGTTGATCATTTCGGGAACCGGTTCTAATGGGTTCGCTTCCGGACCGCCTTGTCTTTAATTCTTATTTTTCATCAAAGAAGTAGTTCCAGCTCGTAAAATGTTATATTCCCTTTTCAAAGGGGATAAAACCCAGAAACAACCATTCTTTGAAAACGTATTATCTCAGAAGGTTTTTTAATGTTTTTTTTGTAACTTCGACATTCAGAAAAAACATCCGTTCTAAATTTACCGAAAATCGTGTTTTCGTTCTCAATAGTTGGGTAAGTCCGTTTTTTCTTATACTGAAAACGGTGGGCTTACGGTAAGAAGCATCCGGCCTTATTATTGGAACGGGAAAAATTGTATTGCTTTAGTTCTCAGTTCGTTCGTCGGTTTAGAAAGGATGGTATCCTTTTGTGAACGAGGGTTTTTTTTTCAGGAACAGAAAAAACGAGAACGGATTGGGTATAAAAGTTAGAAATTTGTGCTACCTTTTAGAATGTTCTTTTTTTTTTCTGAGTGGAGAAACGTTCCAAAATATCAAGTATGTTTCAGATTTTTTCGTCTGTATGAACGCGTCGATCTCAGAGACTATAAGAGAAATTAACATAGAGAGCCACTTTGAAACTGCGCTCTATTTCAAGTGATAGTAAGGGGCTATCATCATGTAGATACTTTACTCAACATAATTCTTCCTATAGGAAAAGACTGTGGTTAAAGCGAAAAAGACAGAGAACTCAGAAAGCGAAACAGACGACTAACTTTAAGTGAAATGATTGTCGTCGTCTCAAATTGCCTTTCTATGTTAATTGTTCTCTGGCGCATGTAGGAAGGTGCATGATGGAATTCTATTATATTAGCTTGGGTAGGTGTATACCTTTCACAGATCAAGTTTGTTTCAGATTTAAAATCTCCCCACAAAACTGTCTGACCCACAATTTTTAAAGTTAGAACCTTGTGAATTTGGGCCTAATATTTATCTAATCTGAAACGCCCAAAAAAATCGGCTAAAAACCACGGAAGTTTTAAAAGTAAAAGGTTTTTCAACAGTTTGGTTGGCAGGGGAAATTTTCATGCTAAGGGAGTTCGAAATAATGTCCTATATAAATTTCGCTATTCTTTTCAAGTTTTCTCTAAAGCAGGGGCTTAGCCTCCGTTGCTTGATTAGATTAAGCTAATATTCTTTTGCATCTGTTCGCTCTCATTTTCTCTTGGCTCTTTTCGTCATCCTGATTGTCAAAGTTTGAATAAAGATAAAAAATAGGAAGACACTTTGGTTACAAAATTTAAGAACCCTAACCTTTAACCCAAGGTTAATGAAACTATTTATCTAGATTCAATGCGTTTATGTGCCTAAGATCAAATACCCTGGCACTGCGGTTCACTTACTCAAAGTTGAAACGATCACCTTCAGAAGTATACTCCAGAACAGTACCTAATCCGCCAGAGCGCAAGGTGCCCAATACACCAACCATTATTACAGAAAACAGCATAATGCCACCCTGTACCACATCTGTCCAGACCACAGCCTTAATACCACCCAGCATGGTGTAAAAGATACAAATCGAAGAGACCATTGTGTTGATCAGGTGAATGTTCCAGCCAGTCACTAAATAAAAATACATTTCTCTTAATGAGTATAATTGAAATTTGATTTCCATTTTACCTTGTGATAGGGCCATCGAAGGAATAAACATATAAACGGGCATCATAAGGCATGCGTTCAGTACAAATATGAGTGTGACCAGTTGACGAGTGCGTTTATTGAAACGGATTTCTAGATACTGTACCCGGTTGGCGGTTAGTAAGCAAATAATTTGAACACAACTTCTTTACTCACCTCATAGCAATTAGAGACATTGTTTTCGTAAAAAACAGGAACGATTATATAGATTAAAATAGGTACAACAACCACCATGGAGAGAACTATAAAAATATAATTAGATCCATAGGTGTAGCTCTCGGCGGGCATGGATAATATAGTTATTCCAGACAGTTGGCTGGAATGGTTAAAAAAAAAATTAAATATATTTTCGATTCTATCATAAATTTTCACAGGAAGCAGGTCCGATTCCGATGATACTTCAAAAATTCATTTATTTCCAAATATGACATCGCTTTTTGTTATATACTCAAGGTATTTGGCTTCTAAGTAAAGCTCAAATAATACATGAAAAATGTATACGTAGGTTGCTATATACATTTCTGGCCTAATAATGAAATCGCGAATATTTATGGTCAAAAATGGTTTTATTGTTTTTTAAAGTATTCTCCAGCAAGATTTATACACTTTTTCATGCGCTCAAACCAATTGTCGAAGTACTTTTTCCACTCCGCTTGAGACACCTCCAAATCATGATTTTTGAACTCTTCAACAGCATCTTCTGGCGACGAAAATCGTTGACTAGGCATTTTTCCCTTGATGTGCGGGAATAAAAATAAGTCATTGGGTGCCAAGTCAGGGCTCTACGGCGGATGACCCATCAATTCGACGTTTTGGGTGGTCAAAAAGGCGCTGGTGTGAGCTGATGTGTGAGAGCTCGCATTGTCATGGTGCACAATGATCTGTCTTCTCTTGTTCGTTTTTCGAATTTCTCCGAAGACTTCAGGCAAACAAATTGTGGTGTACCACTCAGCTTATGCGGAACAGTCGCCACATGACCAGTTTTACCGAAGAAACAGGCGACCATTTGCTTCGAAGTGCTTCTTCCACGAACGACTTTCGTTGGATTTGGCTCGTCTTCGAAGACCCACACGGTCGATTGCTGTTTTGTTTTGGGCTCATAAGCATAGATCCATGATTCGTCACCTGTGACGATCTTATAAACGTCTTTTGAAACATCGCGATTATATTTTTTCACACGAGCATTTTTTTGAGCGATTGTCAAATTGTGCATTATCTTGCATTATCAGTTCACGCACGGCATCAATGTTTTGTGGCACAGCGACAGTTTTTGGACGACCTTCACGAACTTCGTTTTCAAGCGAGAGTCGCCCGCGATTGAATTCATTTAACCAATTTTTTACAGTGCTATAGGATGGTGCTTCATCGCCATACAATCCATTCAAGTTCATCGTTGCACTCTTGTCGTGATATTCCACGTCGAAAGTTGTGAAAAATGATTGAAATGAATGATAGTATTGGAAATATTATTCCCATTCATATTTCTCTACAACTATTTACCAACAATAACCGAGTTTTCTCCACCTCAAACTAAATCTTAGTTTTCATAAATTAAATCTTAAAAAAGAACCTCGGGATCCGCGAAATCCATGGAGACTTCGGGACGGTAGAATTTATAAAACTCGGGGAAGGGCAGAATCGGAACAAAAAATAATAAATTATGATAAGAGGGATCGGAATAAAACCGACCTTAAACCTTGAAATCCTATATAACTTTCAAGAACACTCATTTAATTCATAACACCTTGTCGTAGTCACATGGATTTATTAAGATAAAGATGCGTTTAAGCTATGACGCCATATTTTACATTTCATTTCAGAAAAATAATGCTTAATCCAATTACGCACCTGGCCACCAATGATATGGCAATGGGCAGCATCTGCATGTTCTTTCCACCTCGCAAATACTCCTCGGTGGTATTTTTGGACTTGGAAAAAAATCCAAAATATATTCCAATCGCCGATGAAGCACACAGCATGACTGTGAAGACAACAAAGTCGGTTGGACCAAGCGTTAGACTATTCACTCCCGCGGTGGAGGCAGCTGCGGTGCTGGTCAACATTGTGGACATCCTTCCACAAACTACGTTATTGCTCTACTGCGTTACCCGCTACGTTCGGTTTGGATGCTGTCCGCAAACTTGAGGCGCACCCTGGCCTGCTTCTTAGCTAAATAATGATCTCAAATTGTTTTATCTTTATGATATACCGTAGATAGAGACCCGAACTTGAGTTGGCCCTATAAATTATCAGAAGCCAAGAGATGGATTTATCTAAGTATGTGGCCTTTTTATAGTGGTTTGTTTGTGATTTTAGCTGACTCTGGAGTGTTTCCCAAACGATTGAATAGGAAGTGTTTGGGAAAAGTTTAGAAGTCCCTGAGAAATTGAGGGCATGGATAAATCAGAGTTAATTGTACTGAAGGTGTTGTACACTCTTACACTCGTCCAGCAACTTTTTTTTATCAATCGTTTGTTTCCTCAAACTATTTTTATCTTCACTGGTTGTTTAGTTGTTGCTAATGTTTTGTCTAACTGTTTTTAACAACAAGTCATAAATTTTTTTTGGGGTGCTTGGTTGTACGATCCTATCTGGAAATGTGCTTAAAGTTTAACACTTTTGGCTCTTTATATTGTAAATATTTGAAAATTTTTAGCGCTGACTTGATTATTTTAGCATTATTATAGGAACAGAATCGCTAAAAGCCTAATAGAAAGGGTTATCTGTATTCAATTTTTTAAAGATTTTAAAAGTTCACATTGTGACTGTTTGTCGGGATTTACACGATGAAGCAAACTGCATGAAGTTTTAGCAAAAGCTCTTTTTTGTAGAGAAGAGGTGTAGTGGTTTAGCTTGCCCCTCCACACCTCTGTCCTACAAGCAAGAGCTTTTAAGAAAACATCATGAAGTTTGCTTCATCGTGTAAATGCGGTCTTATATTTAAAAACATTACATTACTTACAAATATTACTGTCAAAACAGTACACACAAAATACCGGAAAGGAGGCTGGTCGTCCATATTGTTTTCAAATATTATAGTCTTTGCTCAACGAACTGCAGATCAGTAACTTCCTTCTCAACTCAGGATTGCCTTAACAGGTTGGGAAGCCCAAGCCAGCTTAAGTGCAAAACCGCCATTTGCTTTGTGTGTATTTGAGTGTACCTCTGTGACCTTACTGTATTAGTATGATAGATTTTCATCGGTAAATATGGGTTCTTTTTTAGTCTATAGAAACATGAAATAAATGACTTAACTGAGTTCAAGAAAACTTGAAAAAAAACGAGAAGTCAAAACTAACTTTGACTGTGCCGAAGTTTTGCTACACTTGGAATTTATTTTTATGCATATAAACAATGTTTTATATTACCAAGGTACAAAAGTATATTGGGTTTGTGCAAATGTATGTAACAGGAGCATCTCCGACCCTTAAGTATAATTCTGACAGATAGGAATCTCTGTCCTCGCTTCGTAGACGTGAGATCTCATAAATAAGTTTAGTTTGAACAAAGTTTACTTTTTTGCCACGCCCCCTACCTCCCCGCATCGAAAAAACCGTATATCTTCTACAATTTTGGAGTTAGGTTGTTCGACCTTCTAACATATATTCTACATAATTTTATCGAGCCCCATACATCGTTCCACGATGAAATATAAGTTGCCACCCGAATTTTAAAAACACCTCAATATCCCGAACTTTGAGTTAGGTTGTTCGAAGCTTCTAGGATATATTCTACCATCTTACTCATCGAACTCCTATACATCGTTTTCCATCAGATAAACGATATAAGTTGCCACCCCGAATTTGAAAACACCCATATGACTCAGTTATGTTTCGACCTCTAGACATATATTCACTCATCATTACCATCGAGCTCCAACATCGTTTTCCGATCAAATGAACAATAGTAGAGTTGCCACCCCGAATTTGAAAACACCGCAAATATCCCGTTTAGAGTTAGGTGTTTCAAACCTTCTAGACATATTTTCTACTCATAATTACTATCGAACCGCAGTACATTGTTTTCCGACGATGAACGATGAGAGTTGCCCCCCCAAAATTAAAAAAACGAATATCTTCCACAATCTTAAAGACAGATTGTTTGAACCTTTTGGCATATATTTTATCGCTTATTTATCGACCACCTACACCGTCATCGATGAACGATATCGAGTTATAAGCATCAAATACTAGCACTTTAAAGTTATTATTATAAAACAGGTAAGAGTATATACAGTCGGCTTGACCGACTTTCTTACTTGTTACTACTATTATATATATATTTTTTTAACTATTGAACTAAAATTCAGTTTGTACACGTATTTTAAGCTCCCAAGGAATCTCACCAAATTAAATTCAAATTGTGAAACTATTTCATATAGCTACCATATAAACGATCTGGCCGATTTTTACTTACTTTGTTGTTTTTTAAACTATTAACCCTATAGACTTCAGTTTTGTACTTTCACGTATAGGAATATAATAAAAACCCGTTAAAGCGTTTCCGAAATTGTCCTAATCAAGTAAATTTGGTTCATATATTGTTAAAACTATCAGTAAAGGTAGAATCATTATTGTTATATAGCTGCCGATAGGCTTTAAACCGAATTCTTACACGTATTTAAAGTCGCAATTTGGACTTGCCATTATTTAATAGCTTGTATTTTTTTCTTATATGGAAATTATAAAATAAATAACTATTGATGAAATAGCCATAGATTACGTAGACCAAATTTGTAATCTAGGGATTCACCTGAATGCAACTCTCTCCTGGAGCAACCACATAGCAAAAGCATCTGGGAAAACCTATGGTTCTCTCAGGCAGCTATCCGGAACAAAAATATTATTCCGCAAGAAATAAAAATGCTCATAGCAAGAACCTGTTTAGTTCCGACTTTGTTCTACGGTATAGAAATCTTCGCCTATTGTGACGCTAGTAGCATGCAACGACTCCGGGTGACCTTCAACTCTATTGCGCGATATATCTTTGACCGTAAGCCCTCTGAACATATTACGTCGTTTGCCAACAAAATATTTGATCTAACTCTTGAATCCTGGATTAAACTTAGAACCCTTATTTTTGTCCACAAAATTATTATTAACCGTGAACCTACATATTTATATAATAAATTAGAATTTGCTTCATCCGCGAGAACCAATCATTTAATTTGTCCAAAATTAAACCTAGCCAGTTCAGAAAAACATTTTTACATTTTTGCTGCTCGCTGTTGGAACCAGCTTCCACACGATCTTAAAAATATTAGGAATGCAACGCTATTCAAGACTAATCTCATCAACTATCTTAAAAGGCATAACTGAGGGAGGAGATATCATAGAAACAGACGGACGGACTGACGGACAGTCGGACATGGCTATATCGACTCAGCTCGTCATGCTGATTAAGAATATATATACTTTATGGGTTCGGGGATGCTTCCTTCTATGCGTTACAAACATCGTGACAATTTTAATATACTATCTGCAAAGGTATAAAAACGCCCCCCACCACGACCTGCGCTCGTCCTCGGATTAAACAGATTATGATTCAGTTTATTCACTCACCATCTTATCTCTTTAACTCATATTGAATATACAAGGCGCCTAGATAACGTTGGCAAATTTAAAGCTGTCGTAAAATTTAATTTATTAAGACAAACCTGTTGCACTCGGGCAATATTTCTTGACATCAACACACATCTTAGACCGATGAAAGTCAATAGACTTATTGATCAGAAATCATTATCTTGTACATCACAAAAGTTTGGAGGATCTTTAAGTTTTTATTTTTTCATATGACTTCCTAGCTCGGGGATTTCATCAGCCTGTGTTAGTGAATAGTGCACAAAGGGATGTATAACTGGTGACAGCCACTTCGGGTCAAAGTTTTCTTTGGGCGCAGGCTTTATGATGTAGCTGAGGGGTATGCTCGCTAGCCAGGTGAGTAGGAAGCCTGCCAAAGGATACCAGTTAAATGATAAATCTAGAATACTGAATTTAGCAACGGTTTGTGCTTCTACGAGCTGAGCTTCAGTTGTTGTTAAAGTCAAGGGGAAAACTGTGGTTGAAGTGGCATTCACCGCTGGACAGTTGTCAATAGAAGTAGGCAGGGTGGCATAATGATTGCGATTCCAGCTGCCCACAACAAGGGCGGTCATGCAGGCAATGCTAAATATTATACCGATCAAGGCTGCCTAAAAGAATATCGTTTAGTTCTATATTTTTAGTTTACAACTTTGACTTACCCTTCCATGTGCACGAGGAATCAGCATACCCAGCAGAAAGATGGCAGCTGTGGAGCCATAGCTAACGCCACTTATACAGTAGATAACCTGCAGTATGGAGCTAAATTGTTCCACCACCATTCCACCAAAGATGCAGTAAATGCCGGTAAGAAAAACGAATAGCTTCATAATGACATTCGCCTTGTGCTCCGTATGCCGAATGTGTGGCTTGATATAGTCAAAGTAAACGACTCCACTTAGTGAATTGATGCTAGCGGAGAGTGTACTCAATGCAGCACTAAAGACGCACGAAATGAAAACTCCTGGCATGCCCTTCAAATGGCCAACCACATCCTGAACAAAGTAAGGCACCATTTTGTCGAGTTTGGTGACCTTACCCAATATCAATGGGTCACAGTCATGATATCGAGTGTACATCACAATACCCGCAAAACTGTTGAAAAACATGATGATCACAAAGCCACATCCAAAGAGAACCAGGGCTCTAGAAAAGTACCATTTAAATTGTATTGCAGATTTGCTAAAATTAATTTGCATTGACTTACTTTCTGGCATGTTCCAGCGAAGGTAGAGAGACAATACGCTGAACACAGCTCTGGTTGAGGCCTACATAGCTACACCAGACCAGTGTTGCGGAAGTGCACATATTCCAGATTGTGGATCGTGTTGTGGCATCAAAAGCAAAACTGCAATAAATCAAATAGATTAAACTGCATTTTGGTCACTTGGCTCAATTGAGATAAACTTACTTAACCTCCAAGCGTCCACCCTCACCAGCTATGCGAACTACCTCACTTAGTCCCCCAACACGATGCGCTCCAAGTATACCCACAAGCACCACGGAGACGACCATAATCGCTGCCTGAACCACATCCGTCCAAACGACTGCCTTGATGCCTCCCTAAGCGGAAAAATCATCAATTTAATTCAAAGATTACCTTAAAGCTACCTACGACCATGGTGTAGAAGACACAGATACCACACACAATAGTGTTGATTATGTGCACATTGTAGCCCGTGACTAAAGATCACAAAAAAATAAAATAATTAAGTAAAAAAAAATATAATTAAGTTGCTGCTCACCCTGCGAAAAGGCCAACGATGGCAGAAATATAAAAATCGGCAGCAAAAAGAACATGTTTAGGGTAAAGAGAAGCGTCTGCAGATCACGTATAGTTTTATTAAACCGCATTTCCAGATACTGGAAAGTAGAAAGAAGACATTTTCAGTCAGCCTTAGGGTAAGCATAGTAGATTCGCACCCCACCTCATAGCAGCTGGTTAGGTTGTTATTGTAGAAGACCGGTATGATGACATAGTTGAGAATCGGTATTACTATCACCATGCAGACCACATTGAAGAACCAGTTAATTCCATAGCCAAACATCTCCGCCGGTATGGTCATTATGGATATGGCCGACAGTTGACTAGCCACTAAGGAAATCGCTATTGGTATGGTTTTCATTCGTTTTCCACCCATTAGATACTCATCGGTGGTATCCTCCCCCTTGGCAAAGAAACCAAAGTAGACACCAATGGCCGCAGATATGCTGAGTACTAGAGCAAACACTACGTAATCCGTTAAATTGAATGTAAACTGAGATTCAGCAATCACGGCTGCAGCCGCCTGGGCCGTGGTATTCTGTAGAGTTGACATTTCGTAGCCGTGCGAAGTCCGGATGAGATGACACGATCACGTACTTAGCGCAAATGTCCCTATCATGCTGTCTGCTTAACATTTTATAAGCTTTTGCTTGTGGAAAATTTAATCTATTAAGTAACCTGATAATATTTATCGACGTAACTCTTACCGTCTAGTAGACAAAGACAGATCTTATCTATATGAAGGGGATTTGCATTTACAATACAATGATAAAATTCATTGTCAGATCTCTTAAATTGTCTTCAGATTCAATGTCCATTTCAGACTAGCTGATAAGCTGAACCATGGTTTCGGTTCGGTTCAGTGGTTAATTCTCATTTTTTGAGCATAATACTTTCTATTCTATTGAAAGCACCTTGAGAACGCCTCGTATGTAATGGAAACTCGAAAGCAACATGTCGGAAATCATATTAAAATTGGTTCCTCAACCGAGAAGAACACGAACAATATTTTTACAAACGCTAAATAGCGCAGTAGAAATTTAATCCCTTGCTTAAGTAATATTTAATTGGAGAAACGCTGCCAACTAAAGAATATAAAAAACGAGAAGGCAAAGCTAACTTCGACTGTGCCGAAGTTTTAATACACTTGAAAACGTTTACTCCAACTGATTTAACCGGTAAAATATATAAAGGATATAGATATCAAATATTTAAAAAATTTTAAATCATTGATAAGAAAGATTTGATACCATAAAAAAACTTTTCTTAGTAAACCACATTTTCCGACCGATCGGTCCTATGGCAGCTATATGCTATAGTCATCCGATTTTGATAAATTTTTTCCAAATTGCGTAAAAGCATATAAAACTAATATATACCAAGATTAAGGACGTTACGATAGAAAACAAAAAAGTTTTCCTCACTAGAACTAGTTTTTAGACCGACCGTTTATATGGCAGCTATATGCTATAGTCATCCGATTTTGATAAATTTTTCCAGAATTACGCGGAAGCATATAAAACTAATACAAACCATGATTGGTGAAGCTACGATTGAAAACTAAAAAGTTTTTCTCACTAGAACTAGTTTTTCGACCGACCCTTTATATGACAGCTATATGATAAAGTCATCCGATTTTAATAAATTTTTCCAGAATTATGTGGAAGCATATAAAACTAACATATACCAAGATTAGTGACGCTACGATGGAAAACAAAAAAGTTTTTCTAACTAGAACTAGTTCTTAGACCGATCATTCCTATGGCAGCTATAAGATATAGTCATCCGATTTCGATAAATTTTTCCAGAATTATGTGAATACATATAAAACTAACATATACCAAGATAAGTGACGCTACGATGGAAAACAAAACAGTTTTTCTCACTAAAACATATTTTCCGACCGATCGTTCCTATGGCAGCTATATGATATAGTCATCCGATCCGGCCGGTTCCGACATATTAGTTGCGTGCAGTAAAAAGAAGACTATGTGCAAAATTTCAGCTCGATAGCTTTAAAACTGAGAGACTAGTTCGCGTAGAAACAGACAGACGGACAGACAGACGGACAGACGGACGGACGGACAGACGGAAATGAACTCGGCTTGTCGTCCTGATCAAGAATATATATAGTTTATGGGGTCGGAAATGAATATTTCTATGCGTTACAAACTTCTGGGCAAAATTAATATACACTTTTCAAGTGTATAATAATGTGCCACATAATCAGCTGAATACTCATACAATTCAATCTAAAACTTCGAAGGAAATAATATAAAATTAAAGAGGTAGTTAGTAAAACTCTAAATTGGGACAGGCCCTTGAGCACCCTCAATGGATGCATAAAATCCTTCCAAAGTCTCAAAAAAAAGTCTTTTTAAGGAAAGGGAAGAGCCAAAGCGATTCAATGCTTTTCGTGCAGTTGATTTTCCAAATACAGTTCTCTAAATTTATAAATATCTTTGTCTTACGTCATAAAAATCGTGGATGAAATGAATCGAACCGAACCGTTTTATTTTATGGTTCTCGATTCGGTTCGATTCAGCATTTTTCAACATCGCGGGTTCGGTTCGCGGTTCGGTTTACGAGGCCGAATAAGTGGTTCGGTACGGTTTGGTTCGGAACCGGTTTGCATCCCTGGTTATTACATTCCCCCATTTTCGACGCTTCTTGAAGTTCTTAATTTTAAGAATTTTGGGAAAGAACTGCTCATGATGTTGCCTAATTTGAAAACAACAGACCTCATACCCCAACAATTTCTGTGCCCATCTATTCCACACTGCCATTTTTGACTTAAGTTCGAAAAATACAGTTATGGACCTGACATTTTGTAATAAAGGCAGGCATAACATATGGACCACATTTTGGAACGATCCCATCAACGTGGTCCCACCACATTGCGGATGCGTCATTTTATTCAAAAGTTTTCATATTTATAAATGGGCGGTCGAAATTTTGCTCATGTTATTTATTTTAAATAGTAATAATTTTGTATTGGAAATTTACAAACATTGCTTTCATATCGAGGTTAATGTCATTTTCTTCAGGATCCTTCAGTTCGACTTCTTGCTTCCTGCTGCCTCTTATGATAGATGTGGACTAGAGTTGGAGAATCTAGTTCATTTCAATGACCTAGTTCATTAGTTCTTTTGATACACTTGAAAAGTGTATATTAATTTTGCCCAGAAGTTTGTAACGCTTAGAAATTCATTATTCATTTCCGACCCCATAAACTATATATATTCTTGATCAGGACGACGAGTTGAGTTTATTTCCGCTTGTCCGTCCGTCCGTCTGTCCGTCTGTCTGTCCGTCTGTCCGATTGTCTGTCTGTCTGTCTGTCTGTTTCTACGCGAACTAGTCTCTCAGTTTGAAAGCTATCGAGCTGAAACCTTGCACAGAGTCTTTTTTTACTGCACGCAACTAATATGTCGAAACCGGCCGGATCGGATGACTATATCTTATAGCTGCCATTGGAACGATCGGTCAAAAAATAAGTCTTAGTGAGAAAAACTTTTTATACACTTGAAAAGTGTATATTAATTTTGCCCAGAAGTTTGTAACGCATAGAAATATTCATTTCCGACCCCATAAACTATATATATTCTTGATCAGGACGACGAGCCGAGTTCATTTCCGTTTGTCCGTCCGTCCGTCTGTCTGTCCGTCTGTCCGTCTGTCTGTTTCTACGCGAACTAGTCTCTCAGTTTTAAAGCTATCGAGCTGAAATTTTGCACAGAGTCTTCTTTTTACTGCACGCAACTAATATGTCGGAACCGGCCGGATCGGATGACTATATCATATAGCTGCCATAGGAACGATCGGTCTAAGAACCAGTTCTAGTTAGAAAAACTTTTTTGTTTTCCATCGTAGCGCCACCAATCTTGGTATATGTTAGTTTTATACGCTTCCACATAATTCTGGAAAAATTTATCAAAATCGGATCACTATAGCATATAGCTGCCATATAAACGGTCGTTCAAAAACTACTTCTAGTGAGAAAAACTTTTTTGTTTTCCATCGTAGCGTCACTAATCTTGGTATATATTAGTTTTATATGCTTTCACATCAATTTGAAAAAATTTATCAAAATCGGATGACTATATCATATAGCTGTCATATAAAGGGTAAGTCTAAAAACTAGTTCTAGTTAGAAAAACTTTTTTGTTTTCCATCGTAGCGTCACCAATCTTGGTATATGTTAGTTTTATACGCTTCCACATAATTCTGGAAAAATTTATCAAAATCGGATCACTATAGCATATAGCTGCCATATAAACGGTCGCTCAAAAACTACTTCTAGTGAGAAAAACTTTTTTGTTTTCCATCGTAGCGTCACTAATCTTGGTATATATTAGTTTTATATGCTTTCACATCAATTTGAAAAAATTTATCAAAATCGGATGACTATAGCATATAGCTGCCATAGGACCGATCGGTCGGAAAATGTGTTTTACTAAGAAAAGTTTTTTTTATGGTATCAAATTTTTATTATCAATGATTTTAAAATTTTAAATATCTGATATCTATATCCTATATATATTTTACCGGTTAAATCAGTTGGAGTAAAGTTTTTCAAGTGTATTAAAACTTCGGCACAGTCGAAGTTAGCTTTGCCTTCTCGTTTATTTTCCATTGTAGCGTCACCAATCTTATTATATATTAGTTTTATATGATTTTACATGTTTGTGGAAAAATTGATCAAAATCGGATGAATATAGCATATAGCTGCCATATAAACGGTTGGACAAAAAAACTAGTTCTAGTGGGAAAAACTTTTTTATTTTCCATCGTAGCGTCACCAATCTTTGTATATATAAGTTTTATATGCGTCAATAAAGTTCTGGAAGATTTTATCAAAATCGGATGACAATAGCATATAGCTGCCATAGGACCTATCGGTTGAAAAATGTGTTTTGCTAAGAAAAGTTTTTTTTATGGTATCAAATTTTTATTATCAATGTTTTAAAAATTGTAAATATCTGATATCTATATCCTATATATATTTTACCGGTTAAATAAGTTGGAGTAAAGTTTTTCAAGTGTATTAAAACTTTGGCACAGTCGAAGTTAGCTTTTCCTTCTCGTTTTTATGAACTATTCACTTCCGAGTTATATTTTATTTTTGAAATATAGTTCATTTTTGGAAACTGAGGGACTAGTTTGGGTAGAAGCAGACAGACGGACGGACGGACAGGCGGAATTGAACTTAGTTCGTCGTCCAGATCAAGAATATATATATATGTAGTTGATGCCATCAACTTGATGGAGTCGAGAATTAATATTTCTATGCGTTACAAACTTCTTGGGAAAATTAATAAACACTTTGCAAGGATAAAAAACTCATTCTATTTATCTAATACCGTCGCTGATGTTCGATTTTCAATATGTCCGACAACGACGTCTTCACAATTGAAATTTTTTATTAAAACGACAGTGATTGGTTTTATTTTATGTCTGTTACATACATGAGCAAAGCAGCATGATACTCTTCTAAACCCATTTTTAATGGGTACAGTGTATAACAAGATAGCAGAGCGGATTATTTAAATTAATTTCATTTCAGAGCTAAAGCGTTTATTCGACTGCTTATTACGATTTTAGTCGTCACCTTTTCACTCAGAATTTACTCGCTGGCTGTCCGCTCTGTTTTTTTTTGGGTCTCAATCAGAGCTGAGAAATACAGCACGTGAGCTGGAAGCAGAGAACGGCTCGCAGCTCTAAGCTGCATATATGCACAAAAGTTTAAACTTTTGCGTAATTATATGGTAAAAGTCATGGGAAAATGATAGCACGTTGATAAATGAGAGTTTTCTTATTCCAGGTACAGACAATAGTTTGGTTATTCCAAACGAGCGAGAGCCGCAAGCAAAAAACGATTCCGAACCCTGGAAATTAGTTGGCTGTTCGCTGTGATTTAAGCACTATAAGGACCGATTTCTCATCTTCTAGATAGCTGCTATGTGTTAGATAAACACACATTTCACTCTGTTATTTGTTAGTTTATGTGACAATGATAACAGTGTTTTATGAGTGTTTTTTTTTTAAATTCTGAAGAGAAAATCATAAGAGCTTTTTCAGTTTGGTTTTTGAATTTGTATTATTAATTAACTATTTAAAAAAATATTAAAAAAAATGTTTGGATTTCGAGGGCTGTTCAAAAAGTTATCGGCCTACCAATTAAGGTCTAAAAAAAGAGGTGTAGAGTTGGAGGCCATGATTCCGAGACTCCAGGTTATCGAAATTGAAAACGGTCAATGAGGTTATGATCAGAATTGATGTAATTCTGGCCCGTACTTCTATCATATTTTTCAATATTTTTTTTTTGAAAAATTGGCGGCCATTGAAAAAAAATCGATTTTTCAAGTTTTTTTCGTCGTTTATTTGAACAAAAATTGTAAAAAAATGTTTATCCTCTTGATTGAGGTACGGGCCAGAATTACATCAATTCTGCGTAGATTGCAACATGGCTGATCAAAATCGGTTCAGTAGAATTGGCCCAATTATGGCCACCAGGCCAATAAAACGTGGTTTCGAAAAAATCCCGCTTAAAATTTTGAGCAACGTAAAAAATACTCACTTTATCAAGAACATTGCTCCACTTAAATGGCAATATCTGCTAAACTAGTTCGAATTTTTTAAAATGATTTGAATAGGATGAAAGAGGAATGAATTTTTTTCAAATATACAAGACCCCCTTAAGTTTATCTATCATCATTTATTCATATTATCTATACGACAGGTGGATCATCATAGATTTAGCTTCTCCTTCTCATTTTTCAGCTCGTACAGTTCGTCCACCTCAGTCAGTTTGTAGCTTACAAACGGTTTGATAACGGGTGACAGCAACTTGGGATCAAACTTTTCATTGGATCCAGGCTTCAAAATGTAGCTAAGTGGTATAGCTACAAAGCATGTGAAAAGGAAGCCAACTACAGTGTACCAATTGAATGATAAATCCAGTATATTGAACTCGGCATCGGTTTGTGTATTTGTCTTCGATGAAGTCCTGGGAAATACTGTTGTTGATGTGATATTCAAAGCTGGGCAATTGTCAATGGAAGTGGGCAGAGTGTCATAATGGTTGCGTCCCCAGCTGCACACTACAATGGCGGACATGCAGGCTATGCTAACCGTTATGCCGATCAGAGTCGCCTAAAAGAATATCGTTAAGCTCTACATTTTTAGTTTACAACTCAAACTTACCCGTCCATGTGCACGTGGCACCAGCATACCCATCAGGAAGGTAGCTGTTGTGGAGCCAAAGCTTACACCGCTAATAGAGTAAATGACTTGCAGCATGGAGCCAAATTGTGCCACCACCATTCCACCAAAGATGCAATAGATGCCGGCAAAGAAAACGAATAGCTTCATGATGACATTTGCCTTGTGTTCCGTATGCCGAATGTGTGGTTTAATATAGTCAAAGTAAACGACTCCACTAAGTGAATTGATGCAAGCGGAGAGTGTGCTCAAGGCAGCACTAAAGACGCACGAGATAAAAACTCCTGGCATGCCCTTCAAATGGCCAGCCACATCCTGAACAAAGTAAGGCACCATATTGTCGATTTTGTTGACCTTTCCCAATATTAATGGGTCGCAGTCATAATATCGAGTGTACATCACAATACCCGTAAAACAGTTGAAGAACATGATGATCAGAAAGCCACAGCCAAAGAGAACCAAGGCTCTAAATAATAGTACGATTAAAATGGAAAATTTGTAAAACATTCATTAAAGCAACTTACCTTCGGGCGTGACCTAATGAAGGAAGGGAGACAATTCGTTGAACACAACTCTGATTAAAACCGATATAACCGGACAACATGAGAGTTGACGAGGCGAGCATATTCCAGATGGTACATCGTGTTGTGGCATCAAAAGTAAAACTATCGTCAAAAAAAATAAAAAATTGAATGTGCTGGGAAAAAGAGAGGGTAATCTACTTGACATCCAGACGTCCTCCCTCGTCGGCAATGCGAATTACTTCACTTAGTCCACCAACACGATGGGCACCCAGTATACCCACAAGAACCACGGAGAAGACCATAATCGCTGCCTGAATTACATCAGTCCATACCACAGCTTTAATACCTCCCTAAGGAAAGCAATTATCAATTTAATTTTAAGATTGATTTTGGAGTAGGGGTAAATAAAACATTTCAGTCAGCGTACAGTGACAAATATGCAACCCTTAATAAAATGCGATTTTTATTTCAGAAGATATAACCTATCAAAGTTGACCTATTTTTAGTTTAAAAAACACACCATTTTTAGGTAATTTGGTATGTTTTCAGGTAGAATATCTCGAAAACTAATTAAGAAATAGTAATTTTTATGTTTCTACTGATTGGATTGATGAATTCAATAAGTGTATATTAAAACGAGAAGGCAAAGCTAACTTCGACTGTGCCGAAGTTTTAATACACTTGAAAACGTTTACTCCAACTGATTTAACCGGTAAAATATATAAAGGATATAGATATCAAATATTTAAAAAATTTTAAATCATTGATAAGAAAGATTTGATACCATAAAAAAACTTTTCTTAGTAAACCACATTTTCCGACCGATCGGTCCTATGGCAGCTATATGCTATAGTCATCCGATTTTGATAAATTTTTTCCAAATTGCGTAAAAGCATATAAAACTAATATATACCAAGATTAAGGACGTTACGATAGAAAACAAAAAAGTTTTCCTCACTAGAACTAGTTTTTAGACCGACCGTTTATATGGCAGCTATATGCTATAGTCATCCGATTTTGATAAATTTTTCCAGAATTACGCGGAAGCATATAAAACTAATACAAACCATGATTGGTGAAGCTACGATTGAAAACTAAAAAGTTTTTCTCACTAGAACTAGTTTTTCGACCGACCCTTTATATGACAGCTATATGATAAAGTCATCCGATTTTAATAAATTTTTCCAGAATTATGTGGAAGCATATAAAACTAACATATACCAAGATTAGTGACGCTACGATGGAAAACAAAAAAGTTTTTCTAACTAGAACTAGTTCTTAGACCGATCATTCCTATGGCAGCTATAAGATATAGTCATCCGATTTCGATAAATTTTTCCAGAATTATGTGAATACATATAAAACTAACATATACCAAGATAAGTGACGCTACGATGGAAAACAAAACAGTTTTTCTCACTAAAACATATTTTCCGACCGATCGTTCCTATGGCAGCTATATGATATAGTCATCCGATCCGGCCGGTTCCGACATATTAGTTGCGTGCAGTAAAAAGAAGACTATGTGCAAAATTTCAGCTCGATAGCTTTAAAACTGAGAGACTAGTTCGCGTAGAAACAGACAGACGGACAGACAGACGGACAGACGGACGGACGGACAGACGGAAATGAACTCGGCTTGTCGTCCTGATCAAGAATATATATAGTTTATGGGGTCGGAAATTAATATTTCTATGCGTTACAAACTTCTGGGCAAAATTAATATACACTTTTCAAGTGTATAAAAAAAATTTATTGATTGCATAAAAATCGTTTTTAAAAACTATATTTATATATAATTTTTATACACTGTATATGTGTATATTAATTTTGCCCAGACGTTTGTAACGCATAGAAATATTCATTTTCGACCCCATAAACTATATATATTCTTGATCAGGATGACGAGCCGAGTTCATTTCTGCTTGTCCGTCCGTCTGTCCGTCTGTCCTTCTGTCCGTCTGTCCTTCTGTCCGTCTGTCTGTTTCTACGCGAACTAGTCTCTCAGTTTTAAAGCTATCGAGTTGAAATTTTGCACAGAGTCTTCGTTTTACTGCACGCAACTAATATGTCGGATCCGGCAGGATCGGATGACTATATCTTATAGCTGCCATAGGAACGATCGGTCGAAAAATAAGTCTTAGTGAGAAAAACTTTTTTATTTTCCATTGTAGCGTCACCAATCTTGGTATATATTAGTTTTAGATGATTTTACATATTTGTGGAAAAATTTATTAAAATCGGATGAATATAGCGTATAGCTGCCATATAAACGGTCGGTCAAAAAACTGGTTCTAGTGGGAAAAACTTTTTTATTTTCCATCGTAGCGTCACCAATCTTGATATATATTAGTTTTATATGCGTTAGCACAATTCTGGAAGATTTGATCAAAATCGGAGGACTATAGCATACAGCTGCGATAGGACCGATCGGTCGGAAATTCTGTTTTACATAGAAAAGTTTTTTTATGGTATCAAATTTGTATTATCAATGATTTAAAAATTTAAAAATATCTGATATCTATATCCTTTATATATTTTACCGGTAATATAAGTTGGAGTAACGTTTTTAAAGTGTATTAAAACTTCGGCACCGTCGAAGTTAGCTTTGCCTGCTCGTTTTTAATACTTTTATACTATTTTTTAACTTTGATGGAAAATAAAAAAATACACATATTTGTGTATTTGCCATATTTTCAAAATACCTTCTTTTATTATTCCTTTAAGTAATTAATAAAGTTCCAGCTGCCTTCCGTGGCCTATTCGACTGCTAGAGCTAAAATGCATAAAAAAGCCATGGCAAAATGAGGGCCTTTTTAACATGTTGGCTCCAACTTCCGATCCACTTCTTCATCTCTGCGGCATGTGAAGTCACGAAAAGAGTTAGAATCCACTAGTTTAAGTTCAAAAATTATAAATCTATTAGAGATACCTTGCCTTATGAATAGTAAAAATTATTTTGAAAAATTGTTTTTTAAACTTAAACAAACAAATTTCGAAACAAATTATTTTTTTATTTTCAAATTTTCTGGGTGATAATTTTTAATCATTAAAAAAGAAACCACAAAAACTTAAAACAATTTTTTTGTTACCAAAAAATTGATTTTTCCACAAATTTTGACTTTAGTATCCCAAAAATAAGCAAATAGTAGGCGTAGCACCCCTTTGAAAGATAGGTTTTATAAGTTGAATAATAATCTATCATTTGCCATTTCAATTGTTCTATTATCTAATTTGGTTCAAAACTTACTCAAATGGCGTCACTGTGCGTCGTCGCACTCCGACACTACAAGCACGTTGTGCAGCTGTCAATTTTGTATCGGTTGCCATGCACACATACATAAGCTTAAATGTGATTGTATTGTTTGCCAACAACTGCTTTAAAGCTACTTACCAACATGGTATAGAAGACGCAGATGCCACAGACAATTGAGTTAATTATGTGCACATTGTAGCCCGTCACTAAAGACCCCACAAAATATTGTTAAATGGATAGAAAATGAAAATTTACTGGCTGCTCACCCTGCGAGAAGGCCAATGAAGGCAGGAATATAAAAATGGGCAGCATAAAGAACATGGTGAGGGTGAAGAGAAGAGTCTGAAGATCACGGATTGGTTTATTAAAGCGCATTTCCAGATACTGGGAAGAAGAAAGAAGAAATTTTCAATCAACCTTAGTGTGAGCATAGTGGATTCTCCCCACCTCATAGCAGCTGGTTAGATTGTTATTGTAGTAGACCGGTATGATGACATAGTTGAGAATCGGTATAACTATCACCATGCAGACCACATTGAAGAACCAGTTAATTCCATAGCCAAACATTTCCGCCGGTATAGACATAATAGATATGGCCGACAGTTGACTAGCCACTAAAGAAATCGCTATTGGTATGGTTTTCATACGTTTTCCACCCATTAGATACTCATCGGTGGTATCCTCCCCCTTGGCAAAGAAACCAAAGTAGATACCAATGGCAGCAGATATGGTCAGTACCAGAGCAAACACTACATAATCCGTTGTTTTAAATATAAATTGAGAGTCGGTGACCAAGGCTGCAGCCGACTGTGCCGTGGCATTGAGTAAAGCCGACATCACAAATTTTGTAGAATATTCTTGAGCAATTTATTGGTTCGAATAGAAATTTTTGTGTGTCGCGTACTAACTACGATTGACCATATCACAGGCACTGTAAAGACTTTTAAAGCTAATTTTATCTACGAAATTGATTGATAACCTGATATTAACTAACGACATCTCTTTTACACTCACATCTAAAGCTATGGGAGTACGCAATAACGCCCAGTGCGATAAGGACCGTGGGCGTAATCGCACACCCAAAAGTGCTATAGCGCCCGTGGGCACAATAGAAAGTGCGTTAACTCCACTGATAAGTGGAGCTGAGTTTTTTTGTAAACTTTCTATTGTGATATAATGCAGACTCCGGTATAAATATTGTCATTAGGCTTTTAAATATTGACTTATTGATTTTATTATGATAACAATTAGAATACATTTGAGCTTACGCACATAGTGCACAGTTATCTACATTTTGATTAGATCGTTGAGTAGGTTTTAACTTGGTGTTATTAATTGCGAGGGCTGTTTGGTATGCTTAACGAATTTAAAATTTAAATTTTGTTAAAATCTGATGACTATATCCTATAAAAGCCATAGGATTGATAGGTCAGAAAATTGGTATAATGAGGCAACAACTTTTTTGTTTTTAATGATTTCGTTCTTAAACTCAGATATTATGAATTTTTATAGCTATGACCTTAAAACCTACAATTAAATGGAGTTGGATGTGTTCCGTATGCAAAACGGGTTTGTGGGAAACCGATTCCCAACCACTTTAACTTGATAATAAACTCTCTTAAACCGGTATTTAATTTCGTGCCATGTATAAACTTCAAGGCAGTTCAAAGATAACGCTAAGAAAGGGTTAGCTATTGTAAAAAACATTTTAATTAGATAAGCGTTTTTTAGTTGGGTATACAAGATACTTTAAATCTATCTGTCTACGCTAATATAAACATTAAAGTATGTACTACATACATAGCTCGGAGGCTATTCATGCCTTTGGCTCCTTCTTCACACTTTTCAGCTCGTATAGTTCGTCCACCTCTGTCAGTTTATAGCTTACAAATGGTTTGATAATCGGTGACAGTAAATTGGGATCCAACTTTTCATTAGATCCAGGTTTTAAAATGTAGCTTAGTGGTATGGCTACAAAGCATGTGAGAAGAAAGCCAACTACAGTGTACCAATTGAATGATAGATCTAGTATACTGAATTCGGCATCGGTTTGTGTATCTGTTCTCGATGAGGTCATGGGAAATTCTGTTGTGGATGTGACATTCAAAGCTGGGCAATTTTCAATGGAAGTGGGCAGAAAGGCATAGTGGTTGCGTCCCCAGCTGCATATCACAATGGCGGACATGCAGGCAATGCTAACCGTTATGCCGATCAGAGTCGCCTAAAAGTATAACGTTTAGTTCTAGATTTGTAGTTTACAACTCAGACTTACCCGTCCATGTGCACGCGGTACCAGCATACCCATCAGGAAGGTGGCTGTTGTGGAGCCAAAGCTAACACCGCCAATAGAGTAAACCACTTGCAGTATGGAGCCAAATTTTGCCACCACTATTCCACCAAAGATGCAATAAATGCCGGCAAAGAAAACGAAAAGCTTCATGATGACATTTGCCTTGTGTTCCGTATGCCGAATGTGTGGTTTAATATAGTCAAAGTAAACGACTCCACTAAGTGAATTGATGCTAGCGGAGAGTGTACTCAAGGCAGCACTAAAGACGCACGAAATAAAAACTCCTGGCATGCCCTTCAAATGGCCAACCACATCCTGAACAAAGTAAGGCACCATTTTGTCGAGTTTAGTGACTTCTCCCGATGTTAAGGGGTCGCAATCATGATATCGAGTGTACATCACAATACCCGTAAAACAGTTGAAGAACATGATGATCACAAAGCCAAAGCCAAAGAGAACCAAGGCTCTAAAAAAGTATATTTGAATAAAAATGAAAGTATCTGTTTTTGTTTGAAATGACTTACCTTCTCGCATGTCCTAGTGAAGGAAGGGAGACAATACGTTGAACACAACTCTGGTTAAGGCCTACATAACCAGCCCACATGAGGGTGGCCGAGGTAAACATATTCCAGATGGTGGATCGTGTTGTGGCATCAAAAGCAAAACTGTGGAATGGAACAAAAAAATTGAGCTAGGGGACACTTAGCTACATAAAGCCACACTTACTTCACATCTAGACGTCCACCCTCGTTGGCAATGCGAACTACTTCACTTAGACCACCAACACGATGGGCACCAAGTATACCCACAAGGATTACAGAAACGACCATAATCGCTGCCTGAACCACATCAGTCCATACCACAGCTTTAATACCTCCCTATAGGGAAACAATCATCAATTCAATTCAAAAATTAAATCAAAGCCACTTACCACCATAGTATAAAAGACACAGACACCACAAACAATAGTGTTGATTATGTGCACATTGTAGCCCGTCACTAAAAATACCAATAAAATTTCATAAATGGATAAAAAAATATAACTAGCTGCTCACCCTGCGAGAAGGCCAATGAAGGCAGGAATATGAATATGGGCAGAATAAAGAACATGGTGAGGGTGAAGAGAAGAGTCTGAAGATCACGGATTGGTTTATTGAAGCGCAGTTCCAGATACTACAGAAAGAAGAAACTGTAGATTATTCCAAGGTTTAGTATTGATAGACTTTCCTTACCTCATAACAGTTGGTTATATTGTTATTGTAGAATACCGGTATGATGACATAGTTGAGAATCGGTATAACTATTACCATGCTGACCACATTGAAGAACCAGTTAATTCCATAGCCAAACATCTCCGCCGGTATGGTCATAATGGATATGGCCGACAGTTGACTAGCCACTAAAGAAATCGCTATAGGTATGGTTTTCATTCGTTTTCCACCCATAAGATACTCATCAGTGGTATCCTCTCCTTTGGCAAAGAAACCAAAGTAGGCACCAATGGCTGCCGATATGCTGAGTACCAGAGCAAACACTGTATAATCCGTTGAGTTAAATGTGAACTGAATGTCGTTAACTACGGCAGCAGCCGCCTGGGCCGTAGTATTTAGTGGAGCCGACATTTCAAATTTTAAAGATTTTTGGTTCCGTTCGAAATTTTCCGTGCCGCGTTCTAACTACGATTGGCAATATCACAGGCACTGTAAAGACTTTAAATACGAATTTTATCTCCGAAATTACTTAATAGCCTGATAATAACTATTGACATCTCTTTTACGCTCGCAGCTACGGCTATAGACTTTTATCTTGATGGAGGGAATTTTTATTTAGGATTTGGATATGAAGATAAGACGTGACATTGCAGACTCCGGTCTAATGAGATTACAAATAGCATTTAGATTTGAAATGTTGACTTATTGATATCATAATGATAATTCGAACAAATTGCAAGTCATGGAGTCAGCAATCTCCATTTGACAGGCGACTTTTCACCACACAGATAAGAAAGCGATGCGGGTGCTGAGTTATATAGATGGTTGAGACTGATATTAGGGTAATGAACTTTATTTTGGTAAGCAGATACATCTCGTAATGCAAAGAGTCAGATGTAACAGGCAAAATGAAGCATTTTCGACCCCATAAAGTATTGTGTAGATTACCAAATATCGAGCTTGTTGACGTATCCAAGATTTCAACTGTTTTAAGTGAAACATAAATCTCACGTGTTGAATAATGACGGTTTCCACTTATCATAGTTATGATTTAATTGTCATCAGCCTCCAATGGTCAGCCTCAAAGTCCGTTCCGGAGAATTTAGTAATCCAGCGCTGACACTGTCGTTCACTTATTGCATCGTTCCCATAAACATAACATACTCCTCTTCGAGATTGGATCGCGTTATTTTTTCTGATGTAAAATAACAAAATATACTGTGGTTGCCACGCTTAATTTGAAAGAAATGTTATGCCAGAAATGTTATCGAATGACAATCAACTGTTCATTGAGAGATAGGTTTAAGATTAAGTTTTCAAGTGTGAGAGGAGAAGATATGAATATAAAAGTTATAGTTTAAACAAAGCTTTCGGAAGGGTTCGTGATGAGCGTAGTTTATTAGGCAAGGCACTAGATAAATAGGATAAAATGTCTAGTACCGCGTTGTGGCACTGCAAGACTTATATGAGATAACAAAGCATTAGAGTCAATTTCACCAGACAAAAGTTTGTGAATGAAGAACACACTATTGTAAGTTCAGCGGTTCATAAGAGAAGGCAGGTTGATTAGGCGCAATCTGTGTTCGTAAGGAGTAAGATTGGTGGTAGGATCCCAGTTTAAGCAGCGGAGAGCGAAAATTAAGAACTGTTTTTGAACCGATTCCAGGTCGACCAGGCACACGACCCATATTCATACTAGCGAGACGTACAGTTGCTTAGTGACATAGGGGACATTAAATTCCTTAGACCATCTTTTAACAAAACCAAGAACTCCCCTAACTTTGTTAGTGATGACCGATATATGACTATTAAAACATAACTTGGGTATGAATTGCACACCCAAATCGTCCACTTAATAGATTCGTTCCAATAATACTTGATGGATGTCATTTATGAAAAGGTGAAACAGTAAGGGCCCAAATGGCTGCCTTTTGGAACCCCAATGAGTACCCTAATGAAAGTGGAATGTATCTGATTAAGGGAGAACTGTTTGAGACCGTTCTTTCAAATACGCCTTAATCCAGTTGAGAAGAGTTGGTGGGAAGCCGAGCAAGCACAATTTATGAGCTAAATGCTCATGATTGACTGAGTCAAACGCCTTCCTAAAATCTGTGTAAATTACGTCGATCTGCCTCTTATTGACAAATCCATCGTTGTCAAGGGTTGTAAACTCAAGTAAATTTGTAGATTCGGAGCGCTTCTTCATGAAGCCATGTTGAGATTTAGAAACAATTGAGCAACAAGAATGTTTTAATTGGGAGGTTAGGATCTTATCAAAAAGTTTAGGAATGTCTGATAGTTTTGATACACATCTATAGTTTGAAATGATTGACTTTGGTCCCTATTTAACAAAAAAAATCGCCTAGTTGGAGGGATATGTTTAACAGTAAGGCGTCAGCACAAAATTTCAGCACACAGTTTGGAACTTTGTCAAGCCCAGGGCTGAAAGACGACTTGATCGATCGCAAGCTCAATAGAAGGCTATCAGTTTCTACAACAGGACATAAAGTGCAGTTAGAGTTCGCCACGGAGTATGGATATCTAGAAACAAACCTAGTAGATGTTATAGATTAGCACCGTTGGAAAAAAGATGCAAACATATTGGCAATGTCAGAATCATTGTCAGCCGTTACATTATCTAAGGAAAGGGATGGCGGAAATAGAGTAGATCTTTTTTAGGCATTGACAAAGTTGTAGAACTGCGTTGGGTCGAGTTAAAAGCTCAGCTTACACCTACCCAAGTAGTCCTTATAGCAATCAGAATTCATTACAGTAAATTTCGATTGAGCCAACGAATATTTGGCGTAATCCCCGTGGGATCCCGACTTCTTAAATTTTTTGTAAAGCCTGGATTAAATATTTTTAAGATTAGATAAACTTCTCGTGAACCCATGGTTCGGCGCACGTGAGCGAGGGGGAGGAAGGCAAAGGGGCACAAAGTCGTTAAACACTGTGAAAATTGCCTCGTAAAATGCATTTGTGGTATTCTCAATTAGGATATTGAATGAATCAGCCTAGATAACGCCTCGTTGAGGCCTACAAAATCAACCCTTTGAAAGCAAAAGGAAGCGGAACTTTGGGTGAAAGAGGAAGTAGGGCTCGGTATATCTAGCTCACAATGTATTTGTAGTGTAGGGTGATATGTGTCCTCCGGAATTGACAAAGGCAAAACTCTGGAAACAATCGAGTTGGCAACATCGGTAACAAATACTAGGTCCAGGAGTCTGTGCAAACTATTTTTAACTGACGGATACAATTCATAGGAATTTTTAAAAGATGACCAAGTGATATGTGAGATGTTGAAATCCCCTAAGACTATTAAGCTGTCACGATTACTAGAATCAGTTCTGTAGATACAGAGTTAATCTGTGATGAAATTATTTGAAAGTGCATTGATCTAATAAATGATTTTTTTAAAAGCACATTTATTTTTTCAATGATTTATCAGCCTACCCTCGTAAAGCTTCCGAAACCTTTTTTATAAAATGCACAATTAAATATTATGAGGGATTTCACAGAGTGGTTAAATCTTGTGTCGCACATATGTACATTTATTCGCCTTAGGCATTGCCTCAGTCTTGGCAATTGCCTGTTTGTGGTTTTTAATGCTATGCCGTAATCTATGAACACCATAAGCTTTGTTAACGTCCGCTTTAAGGCCATTTCAGTTGTTGTTAGCCACTGCACATCATTTGGGTGCACTTACGAGTAGACCATACATGGATGGCCACATCGGTACGCATCAAATTGAAAAATGTTAATGATGCCGAATGTTGGTTAAGTGAGTGGCATCAGAGCTACAGCTGAACTGCACTATGGCCCAATCCCAGCTGCAGAGTATGTCGCAATCTTTGGCGTAATGAGCGCCTCTCCATCTTTGAGCACTTGCACGACAGTCATCATTGATGAGCGCTCCATAAGTGCCTTAGGGGGGGGCAATCGCGCGTCTTCAAAATCCAATTCAACAAATAAAAGTGAAAGGATTTTTCATTGACAATTTTTGGATATGTGGAACGAGTTTAATTGGACTCGATTTCCCCCTTCCCTCAAGAAAAGATCGAAAATGTTTAACGGTGACAAAATTTACTATTTTTTTTATTGTTTTCATATTTTTTTTTGTGTTGTTTCTTTGTTTGTTTCATATAAAATAAAAACACTTACAGTCTAATAATGCGTTATAACACTGTCTTCTGGGGTGTTGTTGTTGAGAAAACTATTTACAAAGGTAAAAACGAATCCCAATGTTTTTACTCAAAGTCGAGGCGAAGTCGCATTGAGGGTTCGAGTTTGAGTTGGAATTGGGGTTTTTTTTTTAGAGAGAGAGACAGGATTAAGGATGAAGAATTACAGTCGCTGAGTCAGGGTAAAGAGAAGGGTAGAAAGGAAGGAAGGAAACGGGTAGAGCGGGCTGCTCACTCTACATCACTAGTCGAACTTAGGTGTTCACTCTCGGGTGTGTGTGGCCCATTGTTCTGTAAATTGTGGTTGATTCCAGTTCTGCTGTTGTCGGTCCGGGCTGTGTCGTTGTCGTCGTCCTCATTTTTGGCAGCATAAATTTGAGTTTGAGTCAGTGAGTCAGTTAGCTGGGTTTAGAAGCTGGGTGCACCATAGCTGCCGCCGGGCCTGGAGGGAGGAGCACCGTATGAGCTCGATGGACCACTGGGATAGCCACCGCCGGTGCCAGCCTGGGAGCTCTGCTGGGCGAACTGGGCCACCTGTATGGCCTGACGGACACCCTCAAGATCGATGCCAACCACACGGCCGCCATTAAAGCTGGGCGCTCCATAGCTGGTCGAGGGAGCACCATAGCTGGTGGAGGGTCCACTGGGATAGCCACCACCACCACCGCCTCCACCGCCGCCACCGCCGCCGCCGCCTCCCTGTTTGCTCTCCTCGTTCAGCAGAATCTGACGCACTTGCTCCAGCAGCTGGGGATCCACATTCTGGCCCTCCGAAGTCTGGAAACCGCCGCTGACAGCTTGAAAGCCACCACCGCCGCCGCCGCTACCGCCAAAGGATGAGCCACCGCCAAAGCCTCCCCCGAATGAACCACCGCCTCCACCACCTCCACGGGGATAATTGTAGCCCGATGGAGGCTCAGCAGCAGCCAAAGCGGCCAGAGCAAACACTAAGAACTGCAATATGGTTAAGGGTAATCCATGGTTATCCATTTCGGTGGTCCAAAATCCATCTACCAAGTACTTACCACTGAGAAGGAGTTCATAGCAATGAGTTTTGTGTGTGTGTGTGTGGGGGAGAGAAGTAAAATAAAATGATAAAAGTAAATTTAGTTGCTTTCGAGTGGGAAACCAGCGACTGAATGCAACTCAAATGCCTGGACAGGCCCTCTTTATACTCGTCTTCTTCGTTCGCTCCGTTTCGTACGCTACGTTCGGGCAACATCATTATCAACCAACCACTTCGTCTTCTTCATTATGGCTAACAAACACACACACACACATACACGTGAGCGAGGTACCTTCATCTCCGAAGAACTGGCTAAGCTTCGCCAAACTTCATTTGCTGTTTCTCACAATAAAACAAAAATTTCCAACACAAAAACACAAAAAAAAAATAAATCTACAAAAAATAAAATGTCGCTAACGATTTTGGTATTTGAAATTTCTTTGGCACTTTCCTCGATTCGTGTCTGGAGTTGACTTGGACCAGGAAGTGATTTTCCATCCCATTGATATTTTTTTATGTTTTTTATTGTTTTGCCCAAAGGTAAATAACCTAATAGCATTCTGTGATATCATCAAGGAAATGGTGTTTCCACCTGATTCGGATTTGGAATGATGGCACCTAAAACTAAGTCAAATTGCGACCCAGTTGGCACCTGGTGGCAGTGTTGACATTTTAGCCATTTTATTGCTAGTAACTGGAAATGATATACAAGTTTTACTGAATGCAATTTTTGAATTACAATCAGAAGTGGGACAGCTCTCGCCCAGAGCAATTCTGGTCAACGTTAACTCCATATCAATGGACGGTGTTGACCAAAAAGAAGTTAAACTCTGATTGATATACCTACCTTACTTTAATCAGAGAAACCAAGTACAAACGACCTCAAAATTAAACTATTTTCAATATTTCCAATATTTCTGAATAACAAAATAAAAATAAAGTCATAACATAACAATATAAGTATACACCATATAATACCTTACATATCATTATTCTGTACTACACAAAATTGCATATATGCATTGTCTCATAATTCTCTAGTTGTAATACAGCGCATTAAAGATATAAGTGGGATTCCTGAAAACAAGGTGTACCTAATACGGTGTGGCAAACCAAGAGTATATTTTAACTCGAACCTTTTTCTTAAATGCGCAAGAGTGAGACAGACAACGTTTGCATGAATGGCACACTGACATTATATAAGATTTAAAATAAAAGCTTTTGAATGACCCTCACACCAGTAATAGATACACCTTGCCCAAAACTGATTTGCTTTCAATCAGAGTTCGTAAAATTCACAAAAATTATTCTCACGCCATGATAAATAACATCAATTTAAAAAATAATTATTTTCAGACATGGAAATAAAAAATTTTACACATGGAAAAAATTATTTTTTTTCATGTAACTAACGAGTATTTTTGACACGATTGTTATTTAGAGGCAAGACAATAATTTGTGCTGCCTTCTTTACACCTGTAAAAAACAGTCGTGTCAAAATGAAAAAAATTATTTTTCCTTATGAAAAATTTTTAATTTTTATTTCACAAAATAATTATTTTTTACAGCTTGTATTGTGTTAATATCTTGCATGTAAAGAAAAATGCGTGTTAGCTTACAAACCCTGCTTTCGATTTTCATTTGCTTCCGCTTTCGTTGAACAGATTTTTGCAGCTACTTCATACAAAATAAGCAATGTGACCATTAAACCTGCAGATAATACGGCCAATTTTTTCGAGGATGCATGTCCACACTGCACATTTTGTATAGTAAATCAATATCGAAAGAATCCACTATTATATTAACATTTGAGGCCTCAATTCAACTATGTTTCAAGTACATAAAACGACTACAAAATGTTCTTGGTTAAAAATTCTTCGACTGATACCAATTAAGTTTTAAGACTAGGTCTCTGTATTGAATCAAATAAAGCTTAAAAGCAATAAGGCTATCGCGTAGCCATATCCAAGAAGGTATAACTGTAGATCAGCGGTGGGCACGAAATTTGGGTTTTGGATCGACGTCGTTTCTCTCATGGATTTTTAGAAAAAACCGCATTTGCAACGATTGAAGATGCTAGTTCCAGTTTGTACCAAATACAAGAATAAAGTTCTGCAATTGTTGCGGCACGATTAAATTCCATTTGATGAGTTTGTCTTCCCGTTTAATAAAAGAAAAGAAAATTTCTAAGCTTCATAATTTTAAATAAAAACAAAATTATTCTCATTTTTTACCTTTATGAACAAATAAAAAATCATGATTTTTGCCCTTCCAAGTATGCTATGTTTATGAATATTAATAATTGAGGAAAATATTTAGTATTTACTAGCCTTAAAAATAATTATTTTTGTGTATCTTTAACTGGTCCGACAATGTGAGTGAATGCACAATGTATTATGTATGATGCTTACATAACTGACTATAAATTATCTTGTTCAAATAAATAATTCTTAAAGAAAATAAAGTTTGCATACTTTGAGGGGCAAAAGGCTTGATTTTTTAATAGCATAAACGTACTAAATTGTGACTTTTATCTTCGCTTTAAATTATAGCTTGTTCTTTAAACGTGTCGAGTGTGACCAAAGCGGATAAAGGGAAAATGGTGATACTGTACTTACTTAAATTTCTTTTCTGTTAAATCAAGCTATTGATTTAGTATTGTTTTATGACTTTGGAACAACAAAGCCACAGATTAATTGTGCTTACATTTGTTGACTTAGTTAAACAAAAACCCTGTTTGTCAACTTATTTTGGAGTTAAGCAACTCAAAGGCTGGCAGGAGGTTTAACACGAACACGTCGTGTTTAGTCGTGCGTGTTCGTGTCCCAAAGATAAAAAACGACTCCTATAAATAAAACATATATTAACCCTTAGCCATTTTTTGTTTGTTAATTATACTTAACTTTTATGCTTAAAGCCATATCTGGACTTTTTTTTTTGGCTAACAAATTCAGGCACCACTGCCAGGTGGTGATGCACTGCACCACAACGATTACGAAACGGGCTGGGAAAAAAAAGAGTCGTACCTACAATAATAATTTCCATTTGGTGCACTGGGTCTCTCTTTTGGCATGACAAGACACACACCACACATATAATTAATGTTTCCCAGGGAGTAAAACGTAAAATTTACATTTCATTACGTGAGTCACCAAAAGGGGTGAACGCAATTGACCTCCAAAAATGTAAGACAACAAAGAATTCTTGCAGAAGTGAAAGAAACCTGTCTACGTATACGTAATATAATCCCTGATTATGTCAGCGAAGCACCTGTGTTGGCCAAGTGAAGAGCGATCTCTTTACGAACGTATAAAAACAATGAAATGAACAGCAACAGAAACTGGCAATCAGTTGGAAATGAAACTGAATTGAGGTAAATGAGGTTTATTTACATCTCAACCTGTGCCACAGAGGCTGGGTCTCCAGAGTACTTTCGCAAACCGGCAATGTCAGTGGCTTTGACTTCGGTTACGGCTACTAAGGGCGCGTTTGGGAAACCTTCACGCTTCAAAGTGAAGGACTTTGCTGCGTCTGCGTGCGGCGTTGCGTGGCAAAGACAACAACAACAACAAGCAGCAGCAATTGGAGCTGGAACTGGAGTTGGGGTCGGTCAGCGAGATGAAAGTCAACACTTAACACTCAACTTCAATGACAATACGTTAAATCATTTTTTCGTGTCTTGGAAATGGGGGAACCGCTGCGACTGTCACTTTGCTCGTTAATTTGGTTTATTGTGGTTTGGTGCTGTCTTAAGATGCCCATCGAAGGTCTCTTGCGCATTTATTCCCGCTCTCATTGATTTCGTAATTGACTCTGTGGGACTTTGAGTTATGAGGCAACCTTAAACTCGTAGTTTAGTTGGTTATTCTGAATTGCTTTGAAACACACAAACAGTTTTCCAGAAAAAGGCTAATATCGGTCAATTGTTTATTAACTTGTTATATTTAAACTGGGATATTGAAGTCTATTATCTAAGTCATGGTTCCGTTAGTTGCTCTAAATCTAAGGAAAAACTCAAACTTATAGCCAGATTTCACACGAGCGTCATTACTCACATACGCGTTAGCTGTTGCCCTTCCAGCTCTGCCATGCTAAATAGCAAGCAAAATCACTTTGTGCTTAACTTCGGTGTTTTTTGACCGATATTAATGGTATTTTCAGAATAGATAGATATTAGGCCATAGTAAATATATTGTAAGTACCAAAAATCTGATTTAAAAGTGGGGGAAAATTTTCAAGTTTTAAATAAACTTTCTTTAAGCATACACCGAATTACATGCAAATTTTGGTGGCTCTTTTAGTTTTTGAGGTCAGGGTCAAACAGACGGACGGAAAAACGTAAATATCAACTCGACTGTGGTACAACTACATGATACCCATGAAGCAATTTTTGATGGGTACAGGGTTAACAAGCTTCTATTGTTGATAAATTTATACTTAGTTTTTCAAATAAGGCTTTGGATCACGTGTAATGGTTCACGAGTAATGTTTTAGAGTCTAAACTGTTCCTTAATGCATTTATTACACATTTTATATAAAAAATAGTCATTCGACACCTAATACTATTAATACTTAATAGTTCTATTCTATTTTAATTAATTTTCTTTCGTTCGCTTTTTATACTCTGTACCGAAGGTTTCAAGTGTATATTTGGTTTGTGCAAATGTATGAAACAGCCAGAAGGAAGCATAAAAGCATACATATTTATATTATTGATAAAGCTAGGTACTCAGATACGAATAACATTCTCGCTGCTAGAATTGTTTCATAATTCGAAGAGCGGCCTCTTTGAATGTGGGGTGACCAAACCACAGCGAAAAGGCTGTAAACACCAGAGACCTGCAACGAGTGCACTCGAGTCAACTCGATCAGGCTTTCCAAAAATGAGTAACGAGCAAGCTTTTCGATCAAAAACTTCAAGCCTTTTCAAGCCTATACACAAAGCTCAAAACAAAAAAACGATCATGTATGAGCGCATCACTGAAATGGCGAGTATGAGCAATTACAGAGCTCGTTGTGTGTAAGCACTCGTTTGCCTTGTTCGTCGCTGCTTTTTGATCGGGAGTGCAGCGAGCTTTTGTGTCAGCTCGCATCAACCACCAAGAGTGTATATAAATAAAAAAACAACAACAGGTGCGAGCAAAAGAGATAGCATGATCGCCTTTAATTTTGCTCTCTCTTCATATCTTGTTTTGGAGAGCGCGAGAGAGTGCAATCACCGCTCGCACGACACTCGTACATTCCGCCGCAGCTGAGCTATGCTGCTCGAAGCTTAAAAAGGCTTGATCTATTATTACTTATGCTTGCAAAAGGCTTGCTCGTTTTGATTTGATATCCAAACGAGTACTGCCGAGTGTTGCTAGTTTGATTGGCAAGCCCCAACAAGCCGAGTAAGTGTTCGAGTATACTCGAAAACTAGGCACTCGTTGCAGGTCTCTGGTAAACACTGTCACTGAATCCGAAATGGTCACTCTGGTTTTGTCAGCTGTTGTTTGTTTATAAAATACAATACAAATTGCATCAAAATGCTTTTTGTTGTTCAAATCCCATAAAATGGACTGCATCTCGACCGCATTGATCAGCGCACGTTGTTCATGCTCCGTAAAGTTCTCCAAATTGTTTTTGTTTCGCGTTTTGGTCTTCTTTGAATCCATTTTTTCAAATTGTATGCTCAATTCTAAGAGGTACCTCTTCGATTTATCAAACATGTTTCATAATTCGACGACCCCCCTACGAGAATATATCAGCTGTTTTTGAAAATCGATCTGGCAGCCCCATGCACATTTTGAGAGCGCATTCTAGGCGTCAGAGTACGGCCTCTTAGAATGCTTTGAGAAAATTCGAAGAGCGCATTCTAAGAGCCATGTAATTAGATAGGCAGCGAGAATGTTATTCGTGCCTGAGTACCTAGCTTAAGCCTCAGTCTGTTCGTTCGAACAAACAGATTTCAGAGACAGTAAGAGCTAGAGGTTTGAAGTGCACGGATCATATAGTCTTTATACTTGTAGGCAGGTTAAGTTTATTTCTGATATTTCCCCACAAACTTAGGAAAAAACTTAATCTTCCACAATTTTGGAGATAGATGGTTTGGACCTTTTAAAGATTTATAGTACACTTTATTATTTAGCGATCCACCATACTTCGTTTTCAGATCAGTAGAACCATTGTCGAGTTATAAGCAAATAAAATAAATACGCCGGGCAGCACCGGCTGAAGTCGTGATAGGCAGCACTTTTTTATTTTGTGTAAGGTGAAATTTATAAGTTACAAACAAACTTTGGTCTGACTTGACCGACTTTGTTACTTGTTTAACGTTAAGAAATGCGTTAAACCCAACGATTGCAATATATTTTGATTTAAAGACTGGTTTATTTTCAATTTGGCCTTTAGTTGGTAAGTTAATTAGCTAAAGATTAATTTAGTTTATTTGCCAAATGGCATACAAATTGATAAAACCAACAAACAATTTTTTTTTAATAATCTTGTTGCTTTAAACCCGATTATATTTGAATTAGCTTATTCCAGTCTTTTTGCAACAAAAAAAAATACTTAATAGCCAAAAGCTAGGTCATTAAAAAAACTTCATACGGCTTAACGGCCTTTTTGTAAACTTGCGCATGCGTTCCACTAGTGGTGGACGCCGCAGTTAGTGATGCAAGCAGGACTAAGCCGATAGTCACGATTAGTAAGTCCAAAGGAAATTACATATATTATTATATAATATTGTGTTGCTATATAAAATTTAACCTTTTTACATTGGTTTGGATATGATTTGAATAAATTTTTAATTAAAAGCTTTATTAATATCCGAGTTATGGCTTTAAACCATTTTTGAAACTGTTCAGAGACTTGCGACATAGTCTATGAATCTTTCCAGATCGACATGAAAATACTGTGATAATTTTGTAATGTTCGGTTCTATTTATTTTCTTTTATTTTGGCAACGGGTTTGAATCGTTTATACAAGTCGTAAATGTCGATTTTCGTTTCAATTTTTGTTTAATAAAGAGATCAAAATCCTATAGTGCATTGGGCTTGCAGATTGCCGAAATACACTTGCAAATAACAGCCCAGGTCTTTAATTTCCACTAGAATTCCCTTAACCTGTCCATCTGTGTGCGGGGACTTTTTTTTGTGCGACTTTGTTTTGGCCGTCGTTCACATTGTGTGCCTTTGTTATTTTTAGTCGTTACCTTTATGTAGTTTTCGTTTTTGGTTTATTTTTTTTTTTTTTTTGCAACTTTAATGAATCGCTTTATTACACTTTGAGGCATATCTGGCCATATCCATCATTAACACGTCTTGTCCACTAGGTCAGCGACGGACGGCGGCATTATGACTTACATTTGGACGATTTGGCTTTGGCGGCTTTTGTTGTTTTTGATTTTCTCAGCTTTGGCCTAAACAGATGCTCATTATTCATGTGCGTGTGTTTGTGAGTGTGAGTAATTGTTATGACAGTATAATTGGGCCAGATAACATAAAAAAAAAAAAAAAAAAAAATTGCCAACTTTTGTTGTCTGCAGAGACGCGCGTAAATTTTCAAATCGAAATTGTTGCGCCTTCTTGGCTATGGACAATGGTCTATCCCACCCCCACCATATAAAGACTTGGAATAGCAAATGAGATTCGATGAGTGAATTTTAATGCTATCTTTTGGCTCAATATATAATCTTTTTTCACCTTATTCATATGCAAAATGTTAAAAGTAACGAAAACGAACTATTTACACCAGGGACCGTAACGATTATAACTTATTATTTGTAGTTATAATTGAATGGTTGCTGTACCTTCAGTTTATACCCATATGCAATCATGGCCACATATGTACATCTTCAAAAAAAAGCCGTTATTTTAAAATGATTTTTATTTTGAGAAAAGAAAAAAATTCATGTAATAATTTTTATTTTAGATTTTTATTTTTTGATCAAAAAATCATCGTTATTTTTTTAGATTTTTTTAAAAATCACTCTTATATTAGATTTATATTTTTTTACTCAAAAAATAATCCGTTTTATTTCATATTTTTATTTTAATGCTCAAAAAATAGTTGTTATTTGTTGTGTTGTACTTAAAAAATCCTTAAATAACTCTTATTTAAGATTTTTATTTTTTGAATCTATTAATAATCTGTATTTCTTGAGTTTTATTTTAAAATGCATAAATAACTCTTGTCTTATATTTTTATTTTGATGCTCAAAAATTAATCGTTATTTCTTGGGTTATAAAAAAATGTTAAAAATTAATCGATATTTTTGAGAGTTATCAAAAAAATTCACAAATTTGAAAATCATGGTGCAAATGGACAGATAAGCTATCTGGGATTTGATTGGTATATTTTCCACTCTCATAGAGTGATTATGAGCGAATGATTTTTTTGATGAAAAAAAAAAAAATCGTTATTTCGGTCCTTGATTTACACTAAAATTTGAAAAAAATTCCAATGAATTTGCTAAATGAATTGTTCTCCTCTTTGAAATAAATAGTATGCACATTTGGATGGTTATATATAATATATATTACTAGTTTGAAAGAATAATTAAAACTGCCAGAGTATTAACATTGGCGAAGCCTTTACAAAAACTAGATCGGATGGTTCTTAAACTCGCAACGGCCGGTTTCAATAAAAGCGTTTTAACTTTAGTGCGCCGCTCTCGGTATAAGTAAAAACGGACTTACCCTACTATTGAGAATAAAAAACCTGTTTTCGAAACATTTAGAACAAATTATTTTCTGAGTGTATATAAAATCAATTGATGTGCGTTACTGTCGCAAAAAGATCGACCGATTTGGAGATTTATTTTTTGTTTTAGAAAAAGATCAGAAAAACTAAAGGGAGCGGTAAAACCAGTCCAAAGTGGTTCAGAGTCACATTTCAGAAATTATTTAAGCTATGCTCTTTGAATTTGGTGTTTAGATCAGCCCATCACAAAGAGCAAGGCGAAAAAGTGAGAGTGTATTGGTGTGCGAACATAATGCCACGCAAAGCGGCTCCAACCTACCTTGTTAAAGGCACTCATTGGATTTTCGTGTTTTTTACTCTCTTTGCGAAGGGCTCGGCATGCGTTCGGCTCGTGTCTGTGTGAATTTGGCGAATGTGTTCGGACAGGCCTGACTTAAGCGACGACGTCCGCTTTAGATTGGTAATATGGAAGATTGAAGCGGTTTAAACGTGGTTCAGAGAAATATCTCAGAAATTATTACTGGAAATTTGTAGTTAGATATTTTTACCTTTTTAAGTCCGATTCAGTTTGACCCAGTGCAAAAGTAGAAAGCGATTCTCAACCTGTTGAATCTGGTCTATAAACTCTCTCATAATAGTATCACCAACACAAATCTTAAAAACCGAGCGATGCCGCGTATATGGCTACTGTCAAATGTAATCAAATAAATGTATACCTTGCACTTTTTTTGTATCAGTGTAATGGACCCCTTGACGAATGCGCAACATTTGGCTTGAGGCCTAAGACCTTCTATTATATGTTGTTATTTTTTTCCCCTATCTTTCAGATGCATTGTGCATTTAAATATGCTAATGGACTCTAAGAGCCTGTGCACCTGTGGCATCTGCAAAGACTTCATGATTAATTATCAACACGGGGTAATTTTTTTTGTAAAGATTTTTTCAACTTGGGATCACACAAAAACTGAATTTTTCAGCCTATTGATGACAAATTTGTAATCGCTAGTAATGATGAAGATGAATCCGCAATATACTTGTACACCACACAGGGCACACACAAACATACATGGACTGGGACTGGGGCTGGTGACTCTAACTTGGCGGTTACATAAGGCGCCAACGCAGAAGAGGCCCCTCAAGCTGGCGGCGGTAGCTGGTAATAGCAAATAGCAACAACCTCGCCATCATCATCGTCGTCCCATGCTGAGGCTGATGATCATCATCATCAGTGTTGTCGTGGGCCAAGTGACGCTTCTGTCGTTTCCTCGAAAAAAGATACAAAACAAGTTTTGTGTGTCCAACAACGTGCTCCTAGCTTTATGTAAGTCAACCACCAACACCGACGACCAGGCCGGCATGCAGGCAGGCAGATGAGTAGACGGCGGCGTAGCGACGCGACGGTGGAGAAATTGCATATGCAATGCAAACCCAAAACTAGGCAAATGTACAGGTAAAAAAAAAATAAGAAAAATAAATGGAAAAACTGAAATTGAATGGGAAATTGCTGCGACACGTTTTGCCATGTCAGCGAGGCTGCCACGGAGGCTGGGCCGAATCCGAAACAGGCACCGATGGCATCGATGACGCAGGCTCTTGTCTGAGTTTGTTTTCCGCAACAGACATGTCCATTTGTCGGAAAGGAGTTCTGCTAGCCAACTTTAGCCTTTGGGTTGCTAACCATTTGCTCAGCTTATGCAAACGAAAAAAAAAGTGAATAGCTTGTGCAATAGGCTGACCAGTTGATCAACTCGCCATGTGGCCCGGTCTGGCCACTTAGATGAGCATTCTCAAGGCGCCATCATAGCACAGCCAGGCCAAAAGTAAAAGTGCGAATGTCTTGCCACCGAATCACAAATCACAAATCAGAAATCACAATCGGACTGCACGCTGGGCGCAGCGTGCTGCTCACTTAGCAGCTTTATGGCATTCAGAAATCATCTTCTGGCCATGGAGTTGCCCATTATCTATTTCGCATTTTTGCACGAAAAATGTTGTTTATTTTATGTTTGTTGAGAGCGGGCTAAATGAGTTAATTAAGCTGAAGCTCTTGAATGAGGTAGGCGAGAGGTACTCAACGTTGACCGTGGCACTGGCACACTCAATGAAATCCGGCCAAGCTGAGGAGCAAGGAGAAAACTATTGTGACTTAATAAACATACAAGCAGATCATACAAAATATTTCATTGTACACTGAAAAAAACAAACAAAAAATCCAATCTCAAAACTTCGATAAATGTGCATTTTCGAAATAAAAAATAAAACTGTGTTAAAATTTAGGGTAAAAGCAGGGAATCAAACCGAATCGAATTTCGGTTCCGGTTCCGGTTCTGGTACGTACCGAAACTAATGTTTCGAAGAGTTAGGTATATTTTCTTAATTTATTAAGCGCTTTACCCTGAGGAAATCCCTGATAACAGCAATAAAATCGAAATAACAAAAAACAACTCAGAACCGAAACTGTACCGGTACAATGTTTCGGTTCTTTTCGGTCATTTCGGTTCCTAAAATATAGGTTCCGAAATACCGGTTCGTAAAAAATAAAAATAATAACGGTTCTGGTTAATCGGCTCTTTTCAGTTTACGGTTCCGGTTCGGGTTCCGGTTTGACACTCTGGGTAAAAGTTATAGACTGTCAAGCTAGATGTACAATATCGCATTTTAAAAATTTTTCCTTGTAAAACCTTCCATCGGCCGCAGACTATGTAATGTAGGTTTGTTTTAACAGTATCTTAACAGAGATCTATTCCAGAGTTTTGTAAGGAACCATTCCCAAAGGCAGGCTTGCTTAGATGGGTATTTCTCTGCAATTTATCCATAGATTTTAATCCAAAATAGATAATTGATGTACTTCTATTTACAAATAAGGAAGAAAATTAAAAACTTTTAATTTTTTTAAATTTCGCGAGTTTTGTTTTATTAAAATTTTTAAAATTAATTTGCAATTTTTTAATTTAAAAGATGATTTTGTCCAACGATTTAAAAAGAATTCGCCTTAGTTCATCTTCTATAAAAACATTTTTTTTATTCTTTTCCTAAGGGGTTCCATGGTTAAGCCAAGGTCTTCAGACATATCATTTACATAGCTTAGAGCGCCGTCAGTCCATTACTCTCGCTTTTCCAATAACATCGTCTGCAAAGCTCTTACTTTCTTAGCGCCATTGCGAATTGAACTCACCTCGTCGTCCTGATCAAGAATATATGTATATAGTTTATGGCGTCGGAAATGAATATTTCTTATATTAGGAAAGTTTTAACTTTGTTTTATTGGGCTTATGGGATGTGGGATCTGTGATCAGCGATCTGGGATCAGGAATCTGGTACCAGGGATCTGGGATGAGGGATCAGGGATTAGGATTAACTTCCAAAATGTTACCATTGGAAAAAATGTGGTGTGATAAAAAAAACTTAAATTTTTCTGTTTGAAATTTTATTAACTATAGAAAATAATAAATTCTTCAAGGTTGCAGGCAGTTTGATTTACCAAATTTACATTTTCTTTACAGGTTTTACGTAGGCCTTATAATAGAAATTCCCAAACATAGTTATCATTACCGCAGCCTGTAATATTTGCCAGTACTGTAATATTCGTGGAAAACCACAGCTTGGATTAAAGGTTAATACCCAGAGTCCTTGCAATCCCACAAAAAAGAATTGTAAAAACTGAAGTTTTGTGATATACTTCTTCCACCAGAGATTGCCCTTCAGCTGAGGATAACGCGCTGTGACAAAGTAGTAGGAGTACATAATGGAGTGCACAAATGTGTTAAACAATCCTATCGTTAGGTATTGCCCGGCGGGTCCGTATAGGTAATATGCAGCCTGAACGGCCAAGATCATCGTGATATGATGATAGACATGCAAAGTGGTGACCTGCTTATTGCTTTTGCGTAGTATAAAGAATACAGTGTCCATCAGATCTAAGATCTTATTAATGAAGTACATATAATTAAGCAGGCGCTCCACGTTCTTGTTCGGATCATCGAGCGGTAGTGTTTCCATGCATCTCCAATCATAGATCGGATTAATGAACAAGTAATAGAAGATCTAACAATAGAATGATTAGGGTTACGTCTCTATAAATATATATTCTCGAACCTACTTACCATGCCACACATAATCAAATTAAAGATCACCTGGCACAGATTATAAATAAGCATTGCCTTCTTTACATTGTACGGCTTACGAAACTCCATCCAATCCTTGCCTAGCCTCAACACAAAGTACAGATAGGCCAAAATGATAAGTAGCACCTGGCATGGCGAAGAGAATAACGGCAGATCAGCTGGATCTGTGGATAATAAACTGAAGCAATTAAACATAGACGCTTAACATGCTGCTGGAAATTAAGAATTACCCGCTGGTGGAAGATAAATAGCACGCAAAATTGTTGAGAACATTTCGTTTGTGTCCGTACTCGACTTCACTTGGTGTGCAACTACGACAGTAGGCAATCTTTTTCCGCGCTGCTAATGCAATTCTAATTCTAATATTAATGAGTTCAATGTTCCTTGCAATGCACCTTGCTTGAAAGACATTGTGAACCTTTCGAATATATTTTTCTATTGCGACAAACTTGCAATTTATGAACGCTAAATGTAAATGGTATGGCAATTGACGTTTAGTACTTCGCACATATGTATTCAATTTATTTACCAACTGGTAGAATTGACTTATTATTGCTTCCGATCCAAAATCGATCTAAATCATATGAGAATTTGATTGTTTTTGGATCGGAAGAGATTCGTTCTCAAACTTTTACTTTTCAATTTATGACGGCCGTTGCCACTTATAAACACTATATTCTTTAACAAAAACGGACCTCCAGAAGTACAAATCCTGGAAAAAGCTTCGGTTCTAAAATAACTTTAGTTGATTCTGCATTGTTTTTTTAAGGACTTACATGGTTTTTGAGGTTGGAAAAAAACTATATATTTTCTTTTAAAAATACGTTAAAGTGGGTTTAAATATAATAAACAAAATAATTTATTTACACTTTTAACGTAGAAATGAGCAATCTTTAATCTTTATCTGAAAAATTCATCCAAAAATATTGAATAAAATGTTAGTATTAACATAAAATGTTAATATTAACATTAAATGTAAGCATTAACATTAAGTGGGCAGTGAGATCTTATATGACAAAAGTTAAAATTTTAATAGCTCCTCAAAATCCGATCTTTCTGGAAATTTTACAGATTATATTTCATGGGCAAATTCATATAATTGTTTAATTACAGATTGATATATAAATTGCAGAACTTGTTCTACAACTAGAACCACACAAATAACACTTAATCAGCTTATGTCCACTAAATTAAATCCAAATACACTATAAATTTAAGTTATTATTAGAGTAACATAAATCTGTGAAAAATTAGGTATTAATATTAGGGTTACTAATTTTATAAAAATAAAGAAATTTATAAGAATCAGCCCAGAAAGTAAAGTGAATTTTTAAAGTCAGACGGTCCGTTGAAAAAAGACGGAACACTTTTACTCAACTTTGTGCTTATGGTAATTTGCCACGTGCGATTCAAGTGTTGATCAATATTGATCATGGAAAAAGAAGGCCAGAGTATGAATAATGTAAATATTGGAAAAGACTTTTTTTGTGTCATTTCGAAATCGCACCCCTAAAGTGTGTTTCTAATTGAGTAATTAAAGCTTTTTGCTAAAAAACCAACAGCAATTTATTAGAGCATAAATATGTGTCATGAGCTGCTCAAATGCCTTGGATAAAAAAGGAACTATAGGACGGAAGACTTCATTTTATTTCAGAATTGTGATCATTTTCGTAATTTTCCACATATATTATATACGTTGAAAAGGGCAAAATGTTAGGTAAAACGATTTTGAGAAATATATAATGAAAAGAAAGATAGAGACTGACAATTTGCAAAAACTCAAAATAGATAACCAGACAATTGAATATGTAGGAAAAGCAGAAAATCTGGGTCGAACTTTTAATAATAAGTTAACATGGAATGGATCATATTAATAAAATCGCTGGTAGAATGTATGATCAGTTAAGACAATTAAAATTAACACAAGCTATAGATATAGATATCTTGTCGCTAAAGCATTTTTAATTCCAAAATTGTCATATGGACTACAGATTTTTGCCAGCTGTGATATGACTAGTCAGATTTGAATAAGAGTAGCAATTAAGAACATTTCTCGATATGAATATAATCTTGAACGAACTGATCATGTTACTATCCACACAAACATTCTACTTAATATTAATTTTAACAATTCGATTCAATGTAAGATATTGAAATCATTGCACAAAATAATAATTACAAAGGAACCCTCATACTTATTTGATTTGCTAAACTTTGCGTCGTCTAGAGGTACAAACAACTTGGTATGCTTAAGATGCAAAATGGAAAGCTCAAAAAGACAATTTTACTTTTATGCTATTCAACTCTGGTATAATCTGCCTCATTATTTAAAAACAATATATTGTACACACAAATTCATTAATAATCTAATGGAACACTTTAAAAATAATAATAATAACTCAGTTTCAACTAATTTATGAATATTAATTAATCCTATAAACTCTTAGAACTACAACACACAAAAAAAAAAATAGAAGAGAATACCCTTGCAGTTTTTGAAAGGCGCTATCATTGATAACAAAAAAATAGAAGGCTAACATCGGCTACGCCGACGTTTTGAATACCCTTGCAGTTTTTGAAAGGCGCTACCATTGATAACAAAAAGTTTTTCTCACTAAAATTAGTTTTTAGACCGATCGTTCCTATGGCAGCTATATGCTATATTCAACCGATTTTGAATAAATTTTTCCAGAATTATGTGGAAGCATATAAAACTAATATATAAACTATTTCCACGATTGGTGATGCTGCGATGGAAAACAAAAAAGTTTTTCTCACTAGAACTAGTTTTATGACCGACCGTTTATATGGCAGCTAGCTATGATATAGTCATCCCGATCGCGACATCGAAACGCCGATTCCGACAAATGTGCATTTGACTACGCCGATGTGTATTTAAAGACTTTTTGCAATTGTCATTAGCTTTAAAGTTTGTCAATATAGCTTTAAAACTGAGGGAGGAGATAGAATAGAATCAGACGGACGGACAGACGGACCGACGGACAGACGGACATGGCTATATAGACTCAGCTCGTCATGCTGATCAAGAATATATATAGTTTATGGGGTCGGTGATGCTTCCTTCTATGCGTTACAAACATCGTGACAATTTTAATATTCCCTCTGCAAGGGTATAAAAAGTTTTTCTCATTAGAATTAGTTTTTAGACCGATCGTTCCTATGGCAGCTATATGCTATAGTCATCCGATTTCGATAAATTTTTCCAGAATTGTGTGGAAGCATTTAAAACTAATATATACCACGATTGGTGATGCTACAGTGAAAAGCAAAAAAGTTTTTCTAATCAGAACTAGTTTTTGGACCAACCGTTTATATGGCAGCTATATGGTATTATCATCTGATTATTATAAATTTTTCCAGAATTGTGTGGAATCATATAAAACTAATATATACCACGATTGGTGACGCTACCATGGAAAACAAAAAAGTTTTTCCCACTAGAACTAGTTTTTGTACCGACCGTTTATATGGCAGCTATATGCAATAGTCATCCGATCCGGCCGATTCCGACAAATGTGCAGCGTATTTGTATTTAAAGACTTTTTGCAAAGTTTGGTCAAGATAGCTTCAAAACTGAAGGAGGAGATAGCATAGAAACAGACGGACAGACGGACGGACGGACAAACGGAAATGAACTCAGCTCGTCATGCTGATCAAGAATATATATACTTTATGTGGTCGGAAATGCTTCCTTCACTGCGTTACAAACATCGTGACAATTCATTTATATACAAATTTAAAATAATGTTAAACAATTTTCAGTTAATTTAAGTTAGTTGAATTGATATCGACTGGTGCATTAAATTAAGGACATCCTTGTAGCACTAGGAATAGAAATAAATAAATAAATCTAAATTAATGATTAATATTGTCAAGCCCCATTACGTTTGATTTTATTTGAATCACTGTTAAAACTCAAATATGTATTCGAAAGGGACTAAAGGCGGACTCACACGATGTGGCAATTTGCCACAGGTAAAGCACTCTCATGTGGCACTACAAAAATGTGGCACTCACACGTGAACACAGATGTGGCAAAATTCGATGTGGCAAGTTGTGGAGAACTGCTTACCACATGAAAATGTGGAGATCAATGCCATACCCTGTGACAATTTACTCACACGATGGGGCAGGTTTTCAGGTTTTAATCATGTGACAACATATAGTAATCTACTTTCGTGTGTCATTTTAAATAGTACACTTTGCTATAATGTCTCGTCGAGCACGGTTGTGAGCTGCAATTGCTGCAATTTGTGTTTTAAAGGAGAGAAAAAGAAAAAGACAAATTTTAGAGGAACAAAAAAAGAAAAAGCGCCGTAGAGTTTGGGTACGCGAGTGGATAGACAGACGAAGTGAACGTGGTTTTAGTGCAACTCTTTTCGAAAAAATTCGAGAAGAAGATCGGGATGCGTACAAAAATTGTATGCGAATGCCGGAGGAAGATTTCAACGCCCTTTTGCAAATGGTGACACCATTAATTCAAAAACAAGATACGGTTATGCGTAAATCTATTTCTGCAAAGGATAGATTTGATTGAGTTTCAATCGTGTCGCTCAATTCCCCTGCATCCAAAAACCGCATATTGGCAAAATATTTCCATCGCACAAGATAATTGGCATCGGTGTCATCTCCACTCTTTCTTTTTTTCATCTTGCTCAGCTGCTCCTTGTATTGGCTGCGTAGGCCTTGCCACTTCATATTAAGATCGTGGCCACTTATTTCATCATTGAAATCGGTTTCCGACAAGCTTTGCCAAGCGAAGTCCCGTTTGACTTTATTTCTGTAGTTGGCTTGCGTTGCATCCCACAAGACGGGCTCCGACTCCACCGCCTGAATCAGTTGTCGAATTCTGTCTTCATTCCAGTCTGCCAGGACTTTTCGTGACTTTCGCGTTTTTATACCCGTTACTCGTAGAGTAAAAAGGGTATACTAAGTTCGTGCAAATGTATGTAACAGGCAGAAGGAAGCATTTCCGACCCCATAAAGTATATATATTCTTGATCATCATCAATAGCCGAGTCGATATAGACATGTCCGTCTGTCCGTCTGTCCGTCCGTCCGTCTGTCCGTCCGTCTGTATGAACACCTAGATCTCAGAGACTATAAGAGCTAGAGCTACCAAATTTTCAGTGTAGACTTGTATTGTCTGCACGCAGATCAAGTTTGTTTTAAATTTTTGTCACGCCCACTCCCGCCCCCGCAATTTGAAAAAACCTCATATCTTCCACAATTTTGAAAATAGACTTCTAGGCATATATCTTAATCCTCATTACCTATCGATCCGCCGTACTTCGATTCCCGGTCAGATGTACGGTAGTAAAGTTGCCACCCACGCAATTTGGATAATACCTCATATCTCCCACAATTTTTAAGATATATATTTTAATCATCACTACCTATCGATCCGCCATACATCGTTTCCTGATCAGATGAACGATAGAAAAGTTCACCCCCCCCCAATTTTAAAAAATACCAAATATCCCACAATTTTGAAAATAGATTGTTTGAACCCTCTATACATATATATAATATAATTTATCGATCAGCCAACATCATTTCTTTAAAGATCTAGAGATGCCTCCCCCGCAAATTGAAAAAAAAACTCATATCTCCCACAATGTGGACTTGTTGATATCCTGAGTAACGGGTATATAGAAGTCGAGCGTTAGGGCCGTCTTTAATTTAACCCCTTGTTTTTAATATTTTCGTCCGTCATTTTTTAATTAGAATGAAACTGGGCAAACTGAATTGTCAAATAACTTAACAGAGTTTCCAACCTTGAGTTGCAACCATAAGTTGCAAACCCTGAGTAAACCATATGACTAGACATCGGATTTTGCATATTTGCATATTTTGAACCGCTTGTCCGATTTAAGTTCTGATTGCACACATCTTATTTTTATTGGAAAACGATCGAATTCCGCTAAAAATAATTTTGCATATATATTAAAATATGCAAATATGCAAAAACATATTTTTTTATGAAATAATATATTTTAGACCAGCGGTGGGCAACAAATTCTAACAGAAGGGCAGGAAATGCAATAATATATACAACAACTACACCAAACTTTTTTTTTCATTTTTTATCTCGCCATCAGCAAGAATATAAGAAAAAAATTGTACACTGGGAAACAATTATATAAACTTAATGCCACCAATCTGCATTCCTATTACACCATACTTCTTTGCTAATGCTTTTCGCTCTACTTCTATTTCTACAAGTGCAAACACAAATCAGATTTCGGTTGGGTTAGGTTAAGGTAAGGTTTTAATTAGGAAGAACTATTGATATTTATTTGAATATGTATGTTGAGAACTTTACCGACCAACATGAAGGAATATTATTTCACTTTTGTAAACAATTAACGCAAAAGAAAGCCTTGATTAAAGCAACATAAATGGAAATGGTCTATGGAGGATCGATAAAGTAAACTTAGAAGTTATGTTTCGAAGGTTCAAACAAACATCTTCAAAATTGCGAAAGTAATTACTTTTTTTAAATTGCGGGGACGATGCAAAAATCCGAAATATATTTGATCTGCCTGCAATTATAAGCAGTTTGTGTTCCATACACTTCAAACCTCTAGCTCTTATCAACTCTGAGATTTCAGCGTTCATAGGGAGACAAACCAAAATAATATTTTTCAGAAGAGCTTCTTATAGATGTAAATGACGTTGCTGATTATATTTATATTAACTGATTTTTATTAGAAATATCGCTTACGTTATTGTTGCGGTACGAGGGCTCTATATATATATATTTTTTTTTGTTACATTTATTTGCACAAATCTATTATACTTACCTTTAATACAGAGTATAAAACGAAAGAAAAATAAGAAGCGGAACTGTTCCGATACTATGTTTGTTTCCTCTTGGTTCCAAAAATATCGCTTCTCGAATACTCAAGTACTAAGAAAATTAAAATATTAGTCTCGGTTCTCAGTTTTAATCGGTTCTTTTAGGTATTCTCAGCTCGTCTTCTGATGAAGAAAATGTTTAGTTTTTTTGGGGCCGGAAATGAGAATTTTTATGCCTTTCAAACTTCTGGCAAAATATATAATATATATACACTTTTTACAATTATTAATTTAAATAAAAAAATAAAAAAAATTTTAAGTTTTAATACTTGCAGTTTTTGAAAGACGCTACCACTGATAACAAAAAAGTTTTTCTCACTAGAACTAGTTTTATTTTTAGACCGACCGTTTATATGGCAGCTATATGCTATAGTCATCCGATTTCGATAAATTTTTTCAGAATTATGTGAAAGTATATAAAACTAATATATTCCACGATTGGTGACGCTACGATGAAAAACAAAAAAGTTTTTCTCACTAGAACTAGTTTTATGACCGACCGTTTATATGGCAGCTAAATGCTATAGTCATCCGATTTCGATAAATTTTTCCAGAATGTGTAAAAGCATATAAACTAATATACACGATTGTGACGCTACGATGGAAAACAAAAAAGTTTTTCCCACTAGACTAGTTTTTTGACCGACCGTTTATATGACAGCTATAAGCTATAGTCACCCGATTTGTATTTAAAGATTTTTGCAAAGTTTGGGCAAGATAGCTTCAAAACTGACGGAGGAGAGACGGACAGACGGACAGACGGACGACGTGACGAACTAAAGGAAATGACTCAGCTCGTCATGCTGATCAAGAATATATATAGTTTATGGGGTCGGAAATGCTTCCTTCAATGCGTTACAAAACATCGTGACAATTATTTATAACAAATAAAATACTGTTTAATGTTATAATAAATGTTGGTGAATACATCACAGTGGCATGGAATGCCATGTCGTACTAAATAACGATATGAGTCACATGAAACTGTTTTTTCTTTACCTGTGGCAAATTGACATCGTGGGATCGCCTTAACAGTTGAACCCCGAATCCGAACGGCAGAGTTTTTGAGTAGCTTTTACATGGCTACATACTTCACCAACTGGCGCCAACAGCACCTTATCTGTAAAAGTGTTTTTTTTTTCTTCTGTCTGATGTAAGAAAAGCCACGTTACTAACCGCGCAGCTTACCTTTGTGCGAAGTGTCTGAACTAGCTCATTCATACATTCTCACTTGTAGCTTCGTGCACACCATTTAGGGCTATAATCTCAACTGGTGCTATCAAAACGCTAAATCATCCAAGATTTCCAATTTTCTATGCTGGTGTCGCTTGCTAACCTATCAGTAATGGGTTTTCCCAGGCGAATAAAATTATGAAATGATCTGTAAATAAAGCCATTAGCATTTCATTCATTTATTTTGTGTTCTTATCCTTTGATGTCTTAATATATGCCTTATAATAGAAATTGCCAAACATTGTAATCATCACTAAAGACTGGGTGAGTTGAAGAAACTGCAATATTAGGGGAAAAGTACAACTTGGATTAAGAAGTACCACCCCGATAGGTTGGATAGCCAACACAGTGAATTGCAGAAGTTGAAGTTTAGTTATATATTTCTTCCACCAGAGACTGCCCTTAAGCTGAGGATAACACGCAGAGAAGTAATAATAGGAGTACATGATCATATGTACAAATGTGTTCAAGAGTACAATCGTTGCGAATTGTCCGCTACTATAAAAGGCACATGCACCACCAACGCTAGCGATCATCAAACAATGATGATATACATGTAGTGTGGTGATCTGCTTAAAGCTCTTGCGTAGCAGAAAAAAGACAGTGTCCATAAGATCCATGATCTTGTTCAGGAAGTACATATATGACAGAATGCGTTCCGTATTCTTCAGGCGATGATCTAGCGGTATGGGTTCCATGCAACTCAAATCATAAATATGATCAATGAACATGATATAGGTTGTCTAGAGAAAATTGGGTTGAGGTTAGAAGGCTGCCTACTTATGCAATTCCACACGTACCATGACGAACACAAACGTATTGTAGACTACCTGGATGAGATTATAAATAAGCATTGCCTTCTTTAAGTTATACGGGTTTCGGAATTCCATCCAGTCTTTGCCCAGCTTCAGCACGAAATACAGATAGGCCGAAAGGATGAGTAATATAGGCCATGGTGAAGTGAGTAGCGGCAGTTTAACGGGATCTGAGGGTATATGTATAAATCAGCAAAACCTGTTTCAATGAATGTGGAAACACGGTATTACCCGTTGGTGCAAAATGCATAGCACGAAAAACGTCGGAAAACATTTCGGCTATGTCTGTACTCGTCTACACTTGGTGTGAAACTACGAATATAAGAAATTATTTGGTGCGCTGCTAATGCAATAAGTGCAATGTTTTTCTTCAAGTTGGGAATTAAGTTAAGGAAAAATTGAGCATTGCCCGAAGACATGTTGAACTTTTTGCATAATTCTTTTTTTAACGCGTCAACTTTTAATTTATGTTTGCCAAATGTAAATGTTTTTGGACTTGAAGTTTTCCAACAATAACGTAAGCGACATTAAAAAAAAATGGCGCTTACGTTATTTTCTCAGTATGTCTTCTTTATTTATTACTACTAAAAGGCTCAGAACCTCTATTAAACCGGTTTATTTGGATTCGGAGCTGGCCTTGAACCGGTAAAATGTCTCAATCAATATTATTAACCTACACGCCAATTTTCAAGGTAATATCTTGAATCATTTCTGAGATAAGGCTCTGATCCATGTTAGAAACGGTTCAGCGGGTTCGGAACCATTATTGAACCAGTGAAATGTCTATCTCTAAATAACTTACATTCACTTCCAATTTTAAGTTCACAGTTTTAAAAATGTTTAAGATATGGCTTTTAACCACTTTTAAACCGGTTCGGAGTTCGGAACTGAATTATTAAATTGAATTTGAATCATTAAAATTTGGTCTTCTTTCAACTTAGTTTAACCTACACACTAAATCTCAAGTTCTTAGGTTTAATAAATTCAGAGATATGGCTCTGAACCGTTTTTGAACCGTTTTTGTTCATGTCGATTGAGAAAGAGTGAAAAATTCGTAAAGATGGGTTTAATAGTTTCAGAGATGTGGAACTGAACCACTTTTGAACTGGTTCACAGACTTGTGACATAGCCTTTGACTCTTTCCTGATCGACACAAACATACTGTGAAAATTTCGTGAAATCGGATCGGTGGATTAGACATCTGTAAGGAACAACCAAATATACAAACTAAGGCCGCTCACTGAAACAGCGGAATATTCAAGAAGCTGAATTATGTCATAGCGTTATTTGACTGATAAAGCCTACCCTGTAGTTCGGCTGCACTGGTACAAACCTAGTGATTCCGCTAACTCTTCGTAATGAGGACCGGATACCGACCTAACCACCCGCCATGCAATTTGCTAACGAATTTTGTATGGGCATGTCCGCCAAATTCACCGAGCGGTATAAGGCTAACCACCAGCCGTTAGCGATCTGACCGGTGCAAAGGAGTTACTGCAGTGGTGACTGAAGAACTGAATAAGAAAAAATTAATTTTGTAATTTATTTTAATTTTTTTTTTTTTGACTTGTCTGGTATTTGAACTTACAACATTGGGGAGTTTGAATGCGAACGATAGCATCTTAGCGCATTCGGCTATCGAACCTCACGCGTGAGGCGCAGCCAAATGTTACATAAATGCGTGCAGCTCTGAAAGTAATCGGGCGATGAGGGCTCAGGGGTTAAGACCGTTGCCCAGAAATACAGAGGTCGTGGGTTCGAATCCTTTAGCAAACTTAGATTTTTTGTTATTTTTTTTTATTTGTGGTGTTTTAAACCATTTATATTATTTTTAAAATCACTTTTTGACCAAAATCTTTTTTGTGGCCCTCTTTGATGAAAACTAAAAGGCAAAACAAATATTGTGCACACGCCACAACAGCAACGCCGAATTTGTCCGCTGCATCACCCGCTGCATCACCCGCTGCATTACCTGCCGTTAACGACGTGACTAACGAAAAGTGATGCATGGATTCGTTAGGCAGAGTAGTCAGAACTACAGGGTTTCTAATGATTTACCCTACTCTTGATGATCAAAATATTAAAATCAAAGTCAAATCCCTTAACCAAGTGCTTTTCATCAAAGTAATTCTGCATAATATACCGGTTTCTATGAAGAATGCGAAAGTGTTATTATTTTTTTTCGTACAAAATATTGAGAACCATTTCAAGTGCAGTTCTACTTTTTTCTTATTAGGGGAATACTAAGCAATATTAAAAATAACAGTACTTGAAAAAATCGCAACACTAATTGTTTGTTTTTTGATCAATTGGACAATGTGTCATAGTGGTCCTATTTTTTCAACCAACTTTAATATGTATTCAAATGACAATAAGGTTTTCATAAACAATTTGTATATTTTATATACAGATTGTCAATAACATTAAATAAACATCAATGCACGAACCCTCAATCCAAGTTTTCTTTACTTTTACAGTTTAAGTATCACTTTTAAAGACGCGCACCTTTTTTTCAACCTACTCACCGGACTTGCAAACCACGAATGACAAAATTTGCAAGAGGGAGCTAGAAGTTGACTGCACTGCCCCCAAGGCGTATCTATTATGGTGTGGTGGTCATTCAAAAGCTTTCATTTCATAGCTTACATATTGTCAGTGTGCTATTCATTCAAACGTTGTATGTCGCACTCTTGCGCATTAAGCAAAAGCTCCGAGTATACACATGTACTTCTCCGCCACACCATGTTAGATACACCTTGCTCCTGACTCTAACTTCGAAAAGTGAACGAAAAGAAATGACCGGCATTCACATTCGTGTTTGCTTAGGCAAATCAGTTTTTGTTGTTTTCGCATTTTTATACACTTGCCCAGAAGTTTGCAACGCATAGAAATATTAATTTCCGACCCCATAAACAATATATATTCTTGATCTTGATATTTCCGTCTGTCTGTTTTTTTGCAAACTAGTTCCCCAATTTTAAAGAACGCAAATAATATGTCGAAACCGGATCGGATGGCTATATCTTATAGCTGCCATAGAAACGATCGGTCTGAAAATAGGTCTTAGTGAGGAAAACTTTTTTGTTTTCAATGATAACGTTCTTTAACTGAGCAATTGTGAATATCGTATGCTTTTAGGCAGTTCTACAAAATTTGGTCAAGATACTATATTCTATAGCTGCAATAGGACCGATTGTTCGGAAAATATGTCTAACTTAGGAATCTTGGTAGCGTGATCAAATTTTAAAGACAATCAGATACAGAAATGATTTTGAGTTTACAAATATCTGACTTCTATATCCTGTATATATTCTATCGGTTATATCAGTTGGAGTGAACTTTTGCAAGTGTATTAAAACTTCGTCACAGTCGAAGTGAGCTTTGCCTTCTCATTCAAATTAAACTATAGCAGTCTCTTTCTAATTGACGTTACCTGTTTATCTTTTACTGCTTTTCGAATAGCGATATCTACTTTGAACTGAATTCAAATCGTATCACTTATATATAATATAAATATAAATTATATTAAGTTAAAACAAAAGACATCGAAAATAACTTTTCCGTTCTTATGGCTGGAGATGTGATCAAAAACCAGACCGCTCGATACAGCATCCTAGACATTGCTCTACTAAACTGGCTATATTTTCTAAACTATTTCGAATTTTTAAAAACTGTTTAAGGGGATATTTTAGAATGTTCTATAAGTTTGGAGTGAAAACAAAAAAGTTGAAAAAAAGGTAGTAGACCCCCCGAACTATTAATATTTTCCAATTTTCAATGCATGTGTCGCTAGTAACCTTTCCATTGGCATTTCATTGTTTTAAGAAGTCCACATTTATTTTGTGTTCGTATATTTTGATGGCTTAATATATGACTTATAATAGAATTGGCCAAACATGATCATCATAATGAAACACTGCAATATTTGCCATCCCTGCATTATTCCGGGAAAAGTGCAACTTGGATTAAGGAGTACCACCGCGATTGCTTGGACTTCCAACACAATAAACTGCAAAAGTTGAAGTTTAGTTATATATTTCTTCCACCAGAGACTGCCCTTAAGCTGAGGATAACGCGCAGAGAAGTAATAATAGGAGTACATGATCATATGTACAAATGTGTTCAAGAGTACAATCGTTGCGAATTGTCCGCCAAAATAAAAGGCACATGTAGCACCACAGGCACAGATCATCATACAATGATGATAGACATGCAGCGTGGTGATCTGCTTGAAGCTCTTGCGTAGCACAAAAAATACAGTCTCTGTAAGATCTATGATCTTGTTTAGGAAGAACATATAAAAAAGCAGGCGTTCCGTATTCTTCATGGGATGATCTAGCGGTAATGGTTCCATGCATCTCCAATCATATACCGGATCAATGATGAGTATATAGAATAACTAGGGAAAGTTGGATTGAGGTTAGAAGGCTGCCTACTTATGCAATACCATACGTACCATGACGAACACAAACGTATTGTAGACTACCTGAATGAGATTATAAATAAGCATTGCCTTCTTTAAGTTATACGGGTTTCGGAATTCCATCCAGTCTTTGCCCAGCTTCAGCACGAAATACAGATAGGCCGAAAGGATGAGTAATATAGGCCATGGTGAAGTGAGTAGCGGTAGTTTAACGGGATCTGAGGGTATATGTGTTAATCAGCAAATCCTTTAAAAATGAATGTTAAAATACGGAATTACCCCTAGGTGAAAACATTCCGGCTATGTCTGTACTCGTCTACAGGTGGTGTGATACAATGCAATAAGTGCAATGTTTTTCTTTAAGTTGGGAATTAAGTTAAAGAAAAATTGTGCATTGCCCGAAGACATTGTGAACTTTTTGCATAATTTTTCTTTTTAACGCGTCAACTTTTTATTTACGTTTTCCAAATGGAAATGATATGGGATTTGACGTGTTGCAATAGGTATATGTTTACTTTATTTAAACTTTACTCCAACTGATTTAACCAGTAAAATATATATAGGATATAGATATCCGATATTTAAAATTTTTAAATCATTGATAATAAAAATTTGATACCCTAAAAAAACTTTTCTTCGTAAAACACATTTTTCGACCGATCGGTCCTATGGCAGCTATATGCTATAGTCATCCGATTTTAATAAAATCTTCCAGAATTGTGTTGACGCATATAAAACTAATATATACCAAGATTTTTGACCGACCTTTTCTATGGGAGCTATATAATACAGTCCACTGATTTTTATACATTTTTCCAGAATTATGTGGAAACATATAAAACTAACATATACCAAGATAAGTGACGCTACGATGGAAAACAAAAAAGTTGTTCTCACTAGAACTAGTTCTTGGACCGATCGTTCCTATGGCAGCTATATGATATAGTCATCCGATCCGGCCGGTTCCGACATATTAGTTGCGTGCAGTAAGAAGAAGACTCTGTGCAAAATTTCAGCTCGATAGCTTTAAAACTGTGGGACTAGTTCGCGTAGAAACAGACAGACAGACGGACAGATGGACGGACGGACAGACGGAATTGAACTCAGCTTGTCGTCCTGATCAAGAATATATATAGTTTATGTGGTCGGAAATGAATATTTCTATGCGTTACAAACATCTGGGCAAAATTAATATACACTTTTCAAGTGTATAAAAATGGAAGCAAGAAAATGGAAGGAGGCACAGACGGACATGTACATATCGACTCGGCTATTAATGCAGATCAAGAATATATATACTTTATGGGGTCGGAAAAGTTTCCTTCTGCCTGTTACATACATTTGCACGAACTTAGTATACCCTTTTTTAAATGGTATGCGGCATCAAAATCGTGAAATATATACTGTATGAATGGTTGATGTATGGAGTATCGCTTCAAGTGGTAAACAATTCTATTAAAACTTGTGTGTTAAACACTTAATGCAAAATGTCGCCGAAATTGCAAAAAATTTTCATTTTACTATCTTGAACTCTGAGGGTGATATAAAAAAAAATTGATGACAGATTTAGAATCAGTATTACCCAAATTCCATAGCGCAGTTATTAAAGGTCGATGGGAAATAAAAATTATTTTATACCTTTGTCCCTCAGTTTTAAAGCTATCGAGCTGAAATTTTTCACAGAGTTTTCTTTTTACTGCACGCAACTAATATGTGGGTGACTATATCTTATAGCTGTCATAGGATCGATCGATCGAAAAATAGGTCTTAGTGAGAAAAACTTTTTTGGTTTCAATGATACCATTCTTAAACTCAGCAGTAATGCATATTATATGCTTTCACACAGTTCTGCAAAAGTTGGTCTCAATCGGAAGACTATATCTTATAGCTGCCATGGGAACCATCGGTCGTAAAATAAGTTTTTATTAGAAAATTTGTTGTTGTTATCCATTATAACGTTCTTTATCTCAGGAATTATGAGTAATATATGCTTTTAAACAGTTCTACAAAATTGGGTAAGGATCGGTTTACTACATTCTATAGCTGTCATAGGACCGATCGGTCGGAAAATGTGTTTTTTTTTGATTCACAATAATTTTGAATTTATATATATCTGATATCTATATTCTATATATATTCTACCGGTGTAATCAGTTGAAGTGAACTTTTGCAAGTGTATTAAAACTTCGGCACAGTCGAAGTTAGAATTGCCTTCTTGTGTACCTTTCCATTTGCTTACATTGGAATTGTACATTAGTCAAATATATAATCAGACTTGGTTGGTTTCGGTTAAAAGATATTAAGTAAATACAGTAAAAGTAACGCAATTGACAATATTTTTTATGTAGTTTTCGTATGCTTTGGTGATGGCTTAATATATGTCTTATAATAGAATTTTCCAAACATGCTAATCATCGCGATAGACTGGGTGATTTGCCAAAACTGCATAATTCGGGGAAAGTTGCAGCTGGGATTAAGAAGTACCACCGCAATAGCTTGGAACAACAACACAGTAAACTGCAGAAGTTGTAGTTTCGTAATATATTTCTTCCACCAGAGACTGCCCTTGAGATGAGGATAACGGGCAGTGAAGAAATAGTAGGAGTACATGATCATATGTACGAATGTATTGAAAAATCCAATCGTAAAGTATTGTCCGCCGGAACCATATATGAGATATGTAGCACCAACGGAACCGATCATCAAACAATGATGATAGACATGTAGCATGGAGATCTGCTTGAAGCTCTTGCGTAGCACAAAAAAGACAGTGTCCATAAGATCCATGACCTTGTTCAGGAAGTACAAATAGGTCAGCAGGCGTTCCGTATTCTTATTGGGATTATCCAGCGGTAGTGATTCCATGCAACTCCAATCATATATCGGATTAATGAAGAAGATATTAAATGTCTACAGAAAGTTGGATTGAGTTAAGAAGGCTGCCTTCTAATGTAGTTTTATACGTACCATGACAAAAATAATCGTGTTGAAGACTACCTGAATGAGATTATAAATAAGCATTGCCTTCTTCAAGTTATAGGGGTTTCGGAATTCCATCCAGTCTTTGCCCAGCTTCAGCACGAAATACAGATAGGCCGAAAGGATGAAAAACATTGGCCATGGTGAAGTGAGCAGCGGTAGTTTTACGGGATCTGAGGGTATGTGTGTTAATCAGCAAATCCTTTAAAAATGAATGTTGAAATACGGAATTACCCCTAGGTGGAAACATTCCGGCTATGTCTGTACTCGTCTACAGTTGGTGTGATACTACGACAATAATAAATTATTTGCTGCGCTGCTAATGCAATAAGTGCAATGTTTTTCCTAAAGTAGGGAATTAGACATTGTGAACTTTTTGCATAATTTTTTTTTTTAACCCGTCAACTTTTAATTTACGTATTCCATTGACGTTTTGCAATACGTAGTATTTTATTTATTACTAGCTATATACCTGGCGCCGCTCGGGACCTTCAACATAGGGCGCGTTCAGCAGAGACCCTTGATCACTGATCGGCTTAATAAAACTACTCTTATTATTTAGCATACGTTTAGGGGGTCGTGTTAAATAAACATTTGTAAAAGTTCCATGTAAATATCATATTAAACACAAGAGAAAAAGAAGGCTACGTTAATTACCATGAAATATATAATTGATCGGGGAGCGAGTTCTATTGCTGAACACGGTCAACGTGTTGATATTATTTTAAAACGAGAGCGTAAGTTAAAGTCGGCTCTGCCCGACTTGGATATACCCGTTACTCAGGAAAAGTTTTATTATTTTAAAATATATTATTAAATTACAAAATGCTTATTGAAATTATTTGTTTCGCTTATAACTCGGCTATAGTTCATCTGATGGAAATGATGTATAGCGTATCGATAAGTAATTATGATTTAAATATATGTCAAAAATGTTTAAACAATCAATCTTCAAAATTGTGGGAATATTATAATCGAAAGGTGATCGGTAAATAATGATGAAGGTTCGAACAAACTAACTCCTAAAGTGTGGAAGATATGAGGTTTTTACATATTGCGGGGGCGGAAGGGGCGTGGCAACAATTTGAAACAAACTTGATCTGCGTGCAGACAAAACAAGTCTACTCTGAAAAAATTGTAGCTCTAGCTCTTTTAGTCTCTGAGATCTAGGTGTTCCATACAGACGGACGGACGGACATGTCTATATCGACTCCGGTATTGATGCTGATCAATAATATCTATACCTTATGGGGTCGGAGATTCTTCCTTCTGCCTGTTACATACATTTGCACGAACTTAGTAGACCCTTTTTTATACAGAAGTTAGTAACGCCTAGAAATATTTATTTCCGACCCCATAAACTATATATATTCTTGATCAGGACGACGAGCTGAGTTCATTTCCGCTTGTCCGTCCGTCTGTCCGTCAGTCTGTCTGTCTGTCTGTCTGTTTCTACGCGAACTAGTCTCTCAGTTTTGAAGCTATCGAGCTGAAATTTTGCACAGAGTCTTCTTTTTACTGCACGCAATTAATATGTCGGAACCGGCCGGATCGGATGACTATATCATATAGCTGCCATAGAAACGATCGGTCTAAGAACTAGTTCTAGTAAGAAAAACTTTTTTGTTTTCTATCGTAGCGTCACTAATCTTGGTATATGTTACTTTCATATGCTTCCACATGATTCTGGAAAAATTTATCAAAGTCGGATCACTATAGCATATAGCTGCCATAGAAACGGTCGGTCAAAAAACTAGTTCTAGTGAGAAAAACTTTTTTGTTTTCCATCGTATCGGAACCAATCTTGGTAAATGTTAGTTTTATATGCTTTCACATAATACTGGAAAAATTGATCAAAATCGGATGACTATATTATATAGCTCCCATAGAAACGGTCGGTCAATAAACTACTTCTAGAGAGAAAAACTTTTTTGTTTTCTATCGTAGCGTCCCCAATCTTGGTATATATTAATTTTGTATGCTTCCACATAATTCTGGAAAAATTTTATCAAAATCGGATAACTATAGCATATAGCTCCAATAGGACCTATCGGTCGGAAAAAGTGTTTTACTAAGATTTTTTTTTTTATGGTATCAAGTTTTTATTATCAGTGATTTAAAAATTTTAAATATCTGATATCTATATCCTATATAAATTTTAGCGGTTAAATCAGTTGAAGTAAAGTTTTTCAAGTGTATTAAAACATCGGCACAGTCGAAGTTAGCTTTGCCTTCTCGTTACTGTACGACTAACGGGTATAAAAATAAATGATCCGCAAAAGCAAGCCCCATTTCCATTTTGGAGAACGGAGTGCCGTAGCCAAATACCCTGCGTTCCACATTTGACATATTATCCCCTCATAATTGTCTCTATTTCAATAAATTACATTTGTTCTATTCTTCTTACTAATTCGGTTTGTTTACGTTTGGGCATGGCGAACAGCTGTTTCAATGATGCGGCTGCGGCCTAAACGTCTGCATCATTTTTTCGCGTGTAACTCCGGTATTACTCTACGAGTAAGTATAAAAAAATAAATAATAACAAATTATGTTATGAATGAAAGCTCTCGGCTGATCGAAAAAAAAAAAAATCGAAAGTATCGATAGGTTGAGTGGTATATTATTAGTTGAATTCAAATCAAAAATTTACGGTTTTTTAATATTTTAAAATTTAAGTTTTCTTTCGCCAGATCGACTTTAACTTACGCTCTCATTGATAGTGCGAAAAGCACACTTGAAGGTGTAAATTGCTTTAATCGAAAGACGGCAAAAATTGGAGAATGGAATTACACAGCCTGTTTCAAGACAGCATTATCTCTCATTAGACTCCTTCTTGCTGCTGTAGCTTCATCGCTCAATATCATGTGCCCTATTTATATGTATCATCAATAAGTTGAATAACAACTTGAGAATTACAAGCTGCAGCACTTATGCTATTTGCTTGGTACAGAGAAACGAGCATGACGTTTCGAATTTTCGAACTAAAATGCGATGGCATTGAAAATGTATGAGTCCCGAATTTATACTTTTGCGTATCAATTTAATTATCATAGGTTCATGTTAAAACCTTAAATATCAATTTCATACTTTCTTGTATTATTAATTTTATTAATTTAATTAGAGACAACATTTATCAAATTGATATTGAAACTATATTTTTTGGGTGTACCAATATGTGTAAGTTGTTGGTTACCGAACAGGCGTTGAGGCTTTGCGAGAGAGCTACTCCTATCATGGCAGAAGCACGCGAATGAGGACTGGCAGTTTCGGTTTCGAGCCAGTACAAAGCCCCCTTTTTTGACTATAGCAGCGTTGATTGGAAATTCATAGAATTGATGTCCTTTTGCTGAATGTCCCCTCAAAACGTATGTAAGCCGTTGACAATGTACTAAAATTATTTGAGTGTACGATAAATGCATTTTTTTTCATACTGACCCGCTAATGCTGTATAACTGGAACCCTCTGCCGTCGATTTTGATTGGTGCCCTCTCTCCTTTTATTCTAGAAAAGCATCGCAATGTTTCTGAAAGATCAGAGAAGTCGGAAGGAAACTACAAGTTGATCTGCACAATTGTCAAGCTTGCATAGTTTGAAGAGGTCATGATGGTTAGCATCATTAGAGAACTGCCCCGCTGCATGCTTCCAGAGTGAGCTGCCGCACGACATTTATAAATATTGTATTTAGAAGTGGCTTATCTCATTTGGCAAACTTTGAATAGTTCGAGAAGAATCGTTGCTGCAATTCAGCTGCTATTTCAACCGATTTTTGAGGCTCGTTCTCATAATAACACGATCTTTCCTTAAACTTGTGCATTTTTTTCTGCAAAATCCCTTTTTTTTCTTATATTCTCCAGTCTCACGAAATTTTTGTTCAATTGTGTTGTGCTGTGTGAGTCTACAACTACGGGCGGGAAATGAATTTAGCGCACCGAAAAATGTTCTAAACAAACAACTTAGTTCAGAAAGGCAGAAATAACTTTCCATTTATAATTTTTACACGAATCAATCGCAGCAGTCATGGACTTAGCGCTAATGGATTCAATGCCCAAAACTGGAATTCAATTAAAAATGTGAGAAAGTATACAAATCATTTGGAAATTGGGGTGGTGGAAATTTAATTGGAAATGGAAACAGTTAGTTGTGGCATCAAAATTGTCTTAAAAAAATCGTTGGTTGTATTTAACTGAATTATGTACTAATAAATGGGGAATATTTTATATAAACTTGAATCGCCTTGAGGGCATCGATAAATAATTTAGTTTTTAATGAAACATACAAAATTCCCCAATCATTTTTGAGAAATGTTAGAAATCGTTTTCTGATTTCTTATGGAAAAATGTAGCAACATTTCTTTGTTTTAAAAATTGATATTATTTAAGCTGACAATTATATATTTGTTTTAATTTAAATTTAAACTTTGAGGGCTTATGTTCCTGTGCGGTATCAAAATCGTGAAATATATACTGTATGAATAGTTGAAGTATGGCCTATCGCTTTAAGAGGTAAACAATTGGATTAATGCTTGTGTGTTCAACACTTTTTGAGAACCGGTATTTCGAAACCTTGATTTTTGGAACCGAAATGACCGAAAAGAACCGAAACATTGTACCGGTACAGTTTCGGTTCTGAGTTTTTTTTTTGTCATTTCAGTTTTATCGCTTTAAATAGGGATTTTTGGGTTAAACGTTTACAAAATTAAGAAATTTGCTTCAATAATTTCCAAATATTATTAATTTATCCTTTATTCAACACAGTTAATGTTAAAACCAGTTGTGGGATTTTCCTTTTTTTTGCATTTACCAAGTAAACGAATTAATAATTGGCTTAACCTAACAGCAGGGTTAAATTGTGATCGGTAAAGTTATCTTCATATAGTGTATTATTAATTCTATTAGATATCTAAAGTACTCCTTGCTCTTCCAGTTACACAAGTATTATTAGAACATTTGTTTTCCGGAGTAAAGTTTAATATGTTAAATTTTCCTTTACTTTGTTAACTAACAAATTTACATTCTGTTATGTAGGTTGCTACCCGTTCTATTATATCTTCGGTTTAAAGGATTTTTTAATCATACCGGTTCATACCGGTACGTACCGGTATACCGAAATAAAATCCAAGGTACCGATACGCAACCGAATACCGAAATAAAGTAGAACCTAAACAGAACCTTTTACCGAAACATTAGATTTGGTACGTACCAGAACCGGAACCGAAATTCGATTCGGTTTGATTCCCTGCACTTAATGCAAAATGTCGCCAAAAATGCAAAAATTTTCATTTTAAATTGATTTATTACTCAAATTCCATAGAGAAGTTATTGGAGGTCGATAAGAAATAAAAATTATTTTATACCCTTGTCCCTCAGTTTCAAAGCTATCGAGCTGAAATTTTTCACAGAGTCTTCTTTTTGCTGCACGCAATTAATATGTAGTCACCCACATATCTTATAACTGTCATAGGATCGATCGGTCGAAAAATAGGTCTTAGTGAGAACATTTTTTTTTGTTTTCACTGATACCATTCTTAAACTCAGCGGTTATGCATATTATATGCTTTCACACAGTTCTGCAAAAGATGGTCTCAATCGGAAGACTATATCTTATAGCTGCCATGGGAACCATCGGTCGTAAAATAAGTTTTTATGAGAAAATTTGTTGTTGTTATCCATTATAACGTTCTTTATCTCAGGAATTATGAATAATATATGCTTTTTAACAGTTCTACAAAATTGGGTAAGGATCGGTTTACTACATTCTATAGCTGCCATAGGACCGATCTGTCGGAAAATGTGGAAAAGTTGTTTATGGTAGCGTGATAAAATTTTGATTCTCAATGATTTTGAGTTATAAATATCTGATATCTTTATTCTATATCTATTCTAACAGCTTAATCAGTTGAAGTCAGGGAATCAAACCAAATCGAATTTCGGTTCCGGTTCCGGTTCTAGTACGTACCAAAACTAATGTTTCGGTAAAAGGTTCTGTTAAGGTTCTAGTTTATTTCGGTATTCGGTTCCGTAGCGGTACCTTGGTTTTTATTTCGGTATACCGGTACGTACCGGTATGTACCGGTATAATTTAAAAATCCTTTAAACCGAAGATTTAATAGAACCAGTAGCAACCTACACAACAGAATGTAGTTATAAAGAAGGATAATTAAATATAATAAATTTTACCCCCAAAAATAAAGGTTCCGAAATACCGGTTCCCAAAAAATAAATAATAACGGTTCCGGTTACGGTTCCGGTTCTGAGTTTCAATCGGTTCTTTTCGGTATACGGTTCCGGTTCGGGTTCCGGTTTGACACCCTGGTTGAAGTGAATTTTTGCAAGTGTATTAAATCTTCGGCACAGTCGAAATTAGAATTGGAATTGGAATTTTACTCTAGTCAAATGTGGAATCTGACTTCAGATTGGTTGGTTTTTTTCAAAGATACACAAATTTATTGTGTAAATAAAGTTAAAGTAACGTAATTGACAAAATTTTTTATTTTGTTTTCGTATGCTTTGTTGATGGCTTAATATATGTCTTATAATAGAATTTGCCAAACATGGTAATCATCGCGATAGACTGGGTGATTTGCCAAAACTGCATTATTCGGGGAAAATTGCAGCTGGGATTAAGAAGTACCACCGCAATAGCTTGGAACAACAACACAACGAACTGCAGAAGTTGTAGTTCCGTAATATATTTCTTCCACCAGAGACTGCCCTTGAGATGAGGATAACGAGCAGTGAAGAAATAGTAGGAGTACATGACCATATGTACGAATGTATTAAAAACTCCAATCGTAACGAATTGTCCGCCGGAACCGTATATGGAATATGTAGCACCAACGGAACCGATCATCAAACAATGATGATAGACATGTAGCGTGGTGATCTGCTTGAAGCTCTTGCGTAGCACAAAAAAGACAGTGTCCATAAGATCCATGACCTTGTTCAGGAAGTACAAATAGGTCAGCAGGCGTTCCGTATTCTTATTGGGATTATCCAGCGGTAGTGATTCCATGCAACTCCAATCATATATCGGATTAATGATAAGGATATTAAATGACTAGAGAAAGTTGGGTTAAGATTAGAAGGCTGCCTACTTATGCAGTTCCATACTTACCATGACAAAAATAATCGTGTTGAAGACGACCTGAATGAGATTATAAATAAGCATTGCATTCTTTACGTTATACGGTTTACGGATCTCCATCCAGTCTCTGCCCAGCTTCAGCACGAAATACAGATAGGCCGAAAGGATGAATATTATTGGCCATGGTGAAGTGAGCAGCGGCAGCTTAATGGGATCTAAGGGGTTTATACGGCTGTCAGGCGCATTCGTTGCAAATGCGCATTAAAAGTTACCCGCTGATTTCAATTCAAAAACTCGAAATAATGAGGAGTTCATTTCGCTAGATTCCGTACTCGCCGATGTGTTGTGTGAGCCTACAACTGCGGGTAGGAAATGAATTGAGAGCACCGGGAATGTTGCTAAATAAACAACTGAACTCACCGTGACGGAAATGCATTTAAATTTATAATTTGTACACACATCCATCGCAGAAGATCTGGACTTAGGGGCTAACGAGTTCAATGCTGTTGTCTAAAACTAGAATTCAATTAAAAGCGTGCGAAAATTAAGCAAATCATATAAAAATTGTGGAGGTTTAATTGGAAATGGATAAAGTTCGTTGGTGCATTAAAATTGTCTTGAAAGAAACTTCGGTTGTATTTAACACAATTTTATACTGATAAAAGAGAAATATTTAATACAATGTTGCGTTTTCAGTTTTTTATGAAACATTCAAAATCTCCCCGTCTTTTTTGAGAAATGTTAGAAATGTTCCTCTGTTTTTATATGGAATAATATATCGATGACATATTGTAATTTCTGGAAATCAAAGAAAAAGTGCAACCAGGGCTGCAAACCTTTTACAAATCAGCAAGGGTTCACTTTGGCGCTCGAACCCGCAAAGTTTTTTGTCGGGTTAATTAGGTCAGTGAATCCAGTTACAGGTTCGAAACCGAGTTAAGGGTAATTTGTTTGCTTATTTTGAATACAGGGCATAATCCGCTAGAACTCTGAAAATGGGTTCAAATTACCCCTTCGTAATGATATATTCGAATTTTGAAGTGGATCTTAGATCGGATTTGCCCTTTATCCCAAGTTATATACCATTAATAGCAATAGTCCTAAAGCGGGATTTTGGAAAATTTCACACAAACGGAAAGAAAGATTAAATAGTGAAAATAAATTTTTTTGTTTTTGGAATTTTAACTTTCAATAGAACCTGGGGACCTTTTTCTTACACGCCTTAATATAGGAGGATTTCAATGTTTTGGTATTGTATTGATTTTGTAATTTAGAGCATGTAAAGTAGTCATTTATTATTAAGACGAACAATTAATCAGAAAAGTAAACCGCTCGGGAATTAAGACTAATTCGTGACCGGTTCGGTTTATACCATGGTTTTAAATAAACAAACCAAGCCGCGGTTTCGGTTCGGTTCAGTGGTTCTCTCTCAATAATGGAGCATTATAGTCTCTTATTATCTTTTAGCTATTATTATAAAATTAAATGTTCGAAAAAAACATTTAAATTAGTTTAAAATATGTATTAACGTTATATAAAGTCAGATATTTAAGTTTAGGGATTATCTTGGAGAGCAGGAATGCAGTATCGTAACCATATTGAGTATTTATTGGATTTTAAGCCACCAAAAAGGTGCCTGGCAATTCCTTCACCGACAAGAACTCATACCAATATTTTTACAAAGTGGAAATTATATCCCGTGATTAAGTTAGATTCTTGAAGTCGGGATTTACAAACGAAAAACGCAAACTTCATGCAGTTTCTGTCAAAGCATTTTTTTTTTTTTCATTTTTTTTTTTATTTTGTGTGTAAATGTTGATTTGCGGCGACTAAGTTTTCGAAGTCGAAGACCCTAGCAGCTAGTGCTCGTTATATTATCATTAAGTTTAGTATTAAATACTAGATTTAATTTATTAAAAAAAAAAAAAACTTTTTATTTTATACCTATGGTTTCTGGGGAAAATGTTCTTAGAATTGTCCATAGATTGCGACATATGGAAATATGATGCCCAACTTGGGCCTTACTTTAATATGCTTACTCAGTGACACTACCCGTAGTCACAAACAAACTCACATGCATATAACCGCTGCTCTTTCGAGGAATAGCTAAATAAAAATTTCAACAAGAAATAAAGCAAGATTTGATTTAACCAATACAAAGCAAACGGATCGCTGCGCGATATGAAGCTCGACTATAAGGGTTATTTTTTTCCGTTATTATTTGACTGCCTGCGAACTTAAATTTCATGCCCACCGCTGGTCTAAATAACTTTTAACCACTGGACCGATCGAACTGAAATTTTTACTATTAATTAGGAAGGGCTGACTGCGTATACCTTATTCAACAGTAAGCTTTTTATCTTGATGATTTTAAGTGGAAAAAACTTTATAAAATAACAAAACCAAAATATTATTTACAAATCTACGAGGGAATAATAACTTCGGTAGGCTGAAGTTAACTTACCTTCATTTTTTCCATTTCCATATGCTAAACTAACTTCCGATTAGTTATAATGTAAATACAGTTAACGAAACGAAATTGATGAAATAATTTATTTTATTTTCGCATGTTTTAATGATGTCTTAATATATGCCTTATAATAGAATTTGCCAAACATGGCAGTCATCACAATAGACTGAGTGACTTGCCAACACTGCATTATTCGGGGAAACGTGCAGCTGGGATTAAGGAGTACCACCGCAAAAGCTTGGACTCCCAACACAATGAACTGCAAAAGTTGTAGTTTCGTAATATATTTCTCTTACCAGAGACTGCCCTTGAGATGAGGATAACGGGCTGTGATGAAATAGTAGGAGTACATGATCATATGTACGAATGTGTTTAAAAGTCCAATCGTAACAAATTGTCCGCCGGCACCATACAAGAAATATGTAGTACCAACGGCACCGATCATCATACAATGATGATAGACATGTAGCGTGGTGATCTGCTTGAAGCTCTTGCGTAGCACAAAAAAGATGTCCGTCAAGATAGCGACGGTCGGTTAGCGACGAATCGGAACGATGGAATATGGAACACGGGAGCAATTTTTATTTTTCTATTTTCCCTTTATTTAGCAACAAAATCAAAAATCTGTAAATGCAAAATTGTTAAGAAATACATAATCTATTAATTTAATTGGGGGTGCATTTATGTATTGCAGGTATTAATAAAATCAAGTTGAAAAATCGCCTTCCCACATTTTCATTAATATCTCTGCTTACAGAGTTGGGCCCGACATGTACGGCATATCAGATTAAAGGCCACATATTCAAGAACAAATCCTGAAAAGGAGATCAAAATCTATCCCCTACATTTTAAAGAAAATCGCTTATCAGTGAACCAAGATGGAAATTTCTCCATACAAAAGAGCGCGAAAAAATCATGCATGCAAAACATACTTAATTACTTTAATCCAAGAGTTGGGCCCAACATGCACGGTATACAACCTTCAAGGACATATATTCAAGAACATATCCTGAAAGTTTGAACGCAATCTATCCCTACGTTTTTGAGAAACTTGATAATCAGTTTGCACACCTTTTCTTATACATCCAACTGATAAGGCCGGTGCGCTGGTTCCGCTGCTGGAACTAGTAAAAGGTACTAGCCATATTGCAGTATGACCATGCACAATCGTCGCTATCTTTTTTGAGTTGGGCCCGACATACCTGGTATGCCACAAGATTAATAAGATATATATTCATATTCCTGAGAAGTTTTATCAAAATCTATCCCTAAGTTTCCGAGAAAATTGGATTTTTACATATTGCGGCTTATCGATAGTAGTAGTTAATATGTAAAAATGCAATTTTCTCGGAAACTGCAATGGCATGGCGTCTCTATAGACGTAGTTGATATGTAAAAATGAAATTTTCTCGAAAACTTAGGGATAGATTTTGATAAAACTTCACAGGAAGTTGGATATATATCTTAGTTATCTTGTGGCATACCAGGTATGTCGGGCCCAACTCAAAAAAGATAGCGACGATTATGCATGGTCATACTGCAATATGGCTAGTACCTTTTACTAGTTCCAGCAGCGGAACCAGCGCACCGGCCTTATCAGTTGGATGTATAAGAAAAGGTGTGCAAACTGATTATCAAGTTTCTCAAAAACGTAGGGATAGATTGCGTTCAAACTTTCAGGATATGTTCTTGAATATATGTCCTTGAAGGTTGTATACCGTGCATGTTGGGCCCAACTCTTGGATTAAAGTAATTAAGTATGTTTTGCATACATGATTTTTTCGCGCTCTTTTGTATGGAGAAATTTCCATCTTGGTTCACTGATAAGCGATTTTCTTTAAAACGTAGGGATAGATTTTGATCTCCTTTTCAGGATTTGTTCTTGAATATGTGGCCTTTAATCTGATATGCCGTACATGTCGGGCCCAACTCTGTAAGCAGAGATATTAATGAAAATGTGGGAAGGCGATTTTTCAACTTGATTTTATTAATACCTGCAATACATAAATGCACCCCCAATTAAATTAATAGATTATGTATTTCTTAACAATTTTGCATTTACAGATTTTTGATTTTGTTGCTAAATAAAGGGAAAATAGAAAAATAAAAATTGCTCCCGTGTTCCATATTCCATCGTTCCGATTCGTCGCTAACCGACCGTCGCTATCTTGACGGACATACAAAAAAGACATGTGCGTCAAATTAGCGTCGGAAAGTTAGCGTCGAAATGGAACGATGGAATATGGAACACGGGAGAATTTTTTGTTTTTTCGTTTTTTCTTTATTTAACAAAAAACCCAAACATCTTTAAATGCAGAATTGTTCAGAATTGAATAAAGTATTGATTTAATTGAGCCGTGGGTGGTTTTATGTACTGCAGGTATTGAAAATCTCTAGTTTAAAATTTGAATCTCTATTTTATGGGTCATATCTCCGCTTCCAGGCGATGTGCCAATATAGGCTATACACCATCATAAAGGTTACATATTCTAGATTGTTTTGGAAAAGATTTCATTCAAATCGTGTGAACAGTTTTTGAGGAAATCGCTTATCAGTGGACCAACCTAGTGTGTTCCCCCATACAAAATAAGATAAAAAAATTACGTCGATATAACAAGCCGCATTACTCCAATTCAAGGCGATGTGCCAAAACAGGCTTTATACCGACTCAAAGGTTACATATTTAAGATTGTTTAGAAAAAGATTTCATCCAATTCGTGTGAACAGTTTTTGAGAAAAACGCTTATCAGTGGGGGTGCCTCGGCTCAAAATTTTTATTGATAAGTTGCGCGCTAGCTCGGCAGTCGGAACCATTAATGGAACTAGTGTTAAAAAGTGTTTGCAAATATAAAAAATTAATCAACATAAACATTATTTGTATTTTCAGATGATTTTACGCTTTGTTTGTAACTATTAAATAGTTGCAATAAAAAATTCATTTACACCCCCAATACTTTAGAGCCTGTTTTAGTATGACCATAAAAATCGTTGCTAACTTTTCTTTTTAAGATTGCGGAAAAACTAGGCGATGTGCCAATGTGCACGATACCTTGAAAGATGCGTATTTATATTTACGATTTTATGAAAAAAGAATTAGCACAATCGCCTGAACAGATTTTGAGAAAATCCAATTCGTTGCTAACTTTTCTTTTCAAGATTGTGGGAAAACTAGGCGATGTGCCAATATGCACGGTATGTCTAAAGATGCGCATATCAATTACCTATTATTTAAAAAAAGAATTAACAGAATCGTGTAAACAGTTTTTGAGAAATTTAATTATTTCTAATTAAATAAATGGCAAGTGGCAATTAGTAGGACCATAAAAATCGTTGCTAACTATTCTTTTCGAAATTGCGGGAAAACTAGACGATGTGCCAACATGCACGATACCTGCAAAGTTGTGTATTTTTATTGCCTATTTTTTGGAAAAAGAATTAGTACAATCGCCTGAACAGATTTTGAGAAATTAATTATTTTATATTTTCAAAGTAGCCACGGTCATACAACATGCCACGACGCGTTAAGTATGACCGTTCGAGTCAATTTTAGTATGAAAATAAAAATCGTTGCTAACTTTTCTTTTTAATATTGCGAAAAAAATAGCCGATGTGCCAATATGCACGATACCTTGAAAGATGCGTATTTAAATTTACGATTTTATGGAAAAAGAATTAGCACAATCGCCTGAACAGATTTTGAGAAAATCCAGTTCGTTGCTAACTTTTCTTTTTAAGATTGTGGGAAAACTAGGCGATGTGCCAATATGCACGGTATGTCTAAAGATGCGCATATCAATTACCTATTATTTAAAAAAAGAATTAACAGAATCGTGTAAACAGTTTTTGAGAAATTTAATTATTTCTAATTAAATAAATGGCAAGTGGCAATTAGTAGGACCATAAAAATCGTTGCTAACTATTCTTTTCGAAATTGCGGGAAAACTAGGCGATGTGCCAACATGCACGATACCTTCAAAGTTGCGTATTTTTATTGCCTATTTTTTGGAAAAAGAATTAGTACAATCGCCTGAACAGATTTTGAGAAATTAATTATTTTATATTTTCAAAGTAGCCACGGTCATACAACATGCCACGACGCGTTAAGTATGACCGCTCGAGTCAATTTTAGTATTTGATCATTTTACACATGTGTGAAGATAATAGTTCTACTTGTTTCTACATAAGAATGATTTTGAGAGATTTTGGCAACTCTACTGAGCGGCGTTGCCAGGTGCAAAGCGTTTTCTCCGTTATTCTGGTACCAGAGACGAACAACAAACAATCAACAAAATTAAAAACAAACCTAAATTTTATAAATATTATATTTATAATTGATACTTGGAAGCCCCATATTTGAATATTGTCAGTAAGTAATATTTAAATCTTAAAGAAAACTTGAAATTGACAAATGTATGTTTAGGCAAAAATGGACAAACTTTTAAAAAAAAGATGGATCAAGACAATGTCTGTGGAAAGAAAAAGTATGTATGCAAATTTTACTTATGTTCTTAGATCTTATATGCCTTCGTTGATCTGCTTAAAACTGTTAGTCCGCGTTACTGCTACTCAAGGGCGTAGCCAGAAGGGTGAGCCAGATCAGATGAACGATGGTGGAGAAGCCTCCCCCGCAAAAAAAGCCTCATATCTCCCAAAAAATTATGAAGTTAAATTGTTCAAGCTTTCTAGACATATACATTAATTATCATTATTTATCGATTAACCATAAACGAATAGTAAAGTTACCACCCCCGCAATTTGGAAAAAGCATAAAATCTCCCACAATTTTGAAGATAGATTGTTCGAACCTTCAAGACATATATTTAAATTATCATTACTTATCGTTTAACCATACACCATTTTACGATCAAATAAAGTATAGTCGAGTTCTTAGCTTTTTGTGATTTAATAATATATATTTTAATTAACCTCTTCCTGAGTAACGGGTATATAGAAGCTCGTTGGTATAGTCCTCAGTAAGAAAAACTTAATTGTTTTTATTGTACGAGTCATTGAAATTTTCAGTTATTAAATCAAAATACGATGAATATTTTGATTTTATACACTAGCAAAGTGTTTGTAACGCATAGGAATACTCATTGCCGACCCTATAAACTATATATATTCTTGATCAGGACGACGAGCTGAGCTCATTTACGCCTGTCCGTCCGTCCGTTTGTCTGTCCGACAGTCTGTCTGTTTCTACGCAAACTAGTCTCTCAGTTTTAAAGCTATCAAACTGAACTGGCCGGATCGGATGACTATATCCTTAAGCTGCCATAAGACCGATCAGTCGGAAAATGTGTCGTACTCAGATCTCTTATTTGTTTTTGATGATAACGTGATCAAATTTTGAAATCAACAACCAGATTCCGATTTTGAATATATAAATATCTGATATCTATAATATAAAAATATATACACAGAAAAAAAGATCAATACATTTAATCTTGGCTGACAATATGATATTTTATCAAATATCAATTTTTCATATCATTCTGATGATAAATAATATTAAAGTAATCGTACTAATATCAAATTGATAAGATAATAAAAAAATGAGAAAAAGGAAAGAGACAAAAAAGCTTATTATCGAAAACTTGCACCGCAGAAAAAAATAGTCCCTTAGACGTTTGCCCGCACGCGTGTGCGGTGGCTCCTGGTTGGACGTCATTCCATTCGTGTAAAGTGCGAGTTCCCGGGTTCGATCCCCAGACAAGGTATGTTTGTTAACTAACAAAAATGTTTAAATTCTGCTTTCCAAACGGCACGCAAATTACAAAATCATTAAAATTCTACGAATATACTTTTAATATTTGCACTTTCCTAATTTTTTTTTATTAAAAAAGCCACTTGTCTTAAACATATCTTTTGTTGATCGAAATGTTTGATATTTTCGACAGGTCAATTTCATCTGATCTTATCGGTTTTTTTGATATGAAAAATGCATATTGAGTCCCAGATCATATCTTTTTTTCTGTGTATATATATATAGATAATCTATATATCTATATCCTAAATATATTGCCTAGAATAAATCAGATGGAGGGAGTATTTGCAAGTTACCAATCTTAATATTTATTAGTTTGCTTCCACGTAGTTCTTGTAAAATTTATCAAAATCGGATGACTAGCATATAGCTTCCATAGGAACGAACGGTCTAGAAACTAGTTCTAATGAGAAAAACTTTTTTGTTATCAATGGTATCGCCTTTTGAAAACTGCAAGCGTATTTAAAACATCTTCGTAGCCGATGTTAGCCTTCTACTTTTTTTTTTGTTATTTAATTCATTGTCAGGATTTGACCGACTTTCGAACTATAAATCGGTGTTATAGCACTCAATAGTAATAATAATCGGATCTTTTCATTTTACAGGAATATCGACGTGGGACTAAGCGCAGCGATAGAAAAAGCTGTGGTTATGGGGGATTTAAAAACATCAGGGGAATTAATTGATAAGGACTATTTCACAGTGGCAGAAATAGTAAACAACAACTTGAAAAATAAAAATCGCGTTTTTAGAGTAAACGGCGCTTCTCAAAAATGGCGCAAGACCGTTGCCCTAAGCTACAAACGCTTTTTATTAAATTTGAAAGCTAAGGAAGTAAAATGTATTGACGACTATTCGGCTCTTATGCTTCATGAGCATGAAGTTAAAGATTGCATAGTTGAAAGTGTTGAGTATAATGAGAGCCCGGTGTCAAATTCCGCGGTAGATTTTTCGTCCAACCCTATCGACGAAAGTCTTGTCGAAGCAACTTTAAAGTGCTTTCGAAAAAACGTAATGGTTGGTAACGTCAGTTTAAATGTAGATGTAAAAATGGTAGACAATCCAAGTCGTATTCGAATACCTGATACTCGTTGCAATCATTTGTTAGCTGAAATGAAAGTGGAAGATTTCATGGATACATTTCAGAAGAGTAGCACAATGTTTACTGAAAAAAAGAGTATAGAACACATAGTTAGAGAAACCTTTTTCACCATTAACAATGCCTGTGTTCTGTACTTTAGATCAATACGACTAAATAAAAAATCGTTTGTTGCATATGGATACTGCAAAGATCCTTCTTGCAACTATTTTAAATTTGTTGGGTCATTTGATGGAACTTTTCGAGTTTATTCAAGCAGCCTAAATGTGACTCATACAAATAAACTGAAAAAAAAATACACAGTGCAGAGCAATAAATCGCTTTATTGCTAAAAGCGAAATTAAAGGCAACACAGCGTTTGAGTTTAAAACAAAGCTAGCCAAAAAAGCAAATACCGAAAGAGCATTGGTAGGAAACGAACAAATGGTAAATAAGAATTTATCATTCTACAGAAATCTCATATCGGAGGAAAACGCAAAACATGATTTCGAGAAAGATGCGTTTAAAGACGCCTACGACATGAAATGTAGTGAATATTCCCATTATATTTAACATTTATCCACCAAGCTTGAGGTATATTTGTGGAACATAGACCACATTAGGATGTTTCAACAAAATCTTAAAATCCATACGTTGCATATGGATGCTACAGGTGGTGTTGTGCGGTCAATGAAAATAGCCAATAAAAGGATATTTATTTACTCAATCGTTGCACATATTCCTGAGCTCCATATCACATATTGTATAGCACATGCGATTCTATCGAATCATGCAGCCTATGATATTGGTAGATTTTTATGTGATTTAAATAGGTTCTGTAAAGCAAATAAGTTACGGGTGCCCCTTTGCAAAAGAGTCATTACTGACGTAAGTTTTGCAATTATTGGAGCAATTTTAAAAGAACACTGTGATTTGAATATCATAGCATACAATGAAATGTGCTTCCAATTTTTATATGGCCAGAGCAGTACATTTCCAAAAGTATGCGTTCAATTTTGTACAAGCCATTACGCAAAAATTATGTGTACTGATATCGACAGTACCGTGGGCTTAGGCAATATTGAACTAAGGGATTTCGTTAGAAATGCGTTGGGCTTTGCATATAATATATGCTACATAAACGATTTAGAAGAATGGTTTAAAAATCTGATTACGATTCTTCTTTCTCCAACCGTGAACGATATAGTCTGCAATGCAATTTCCTATTTTACAGGTGAAATTCCAATCAAATTCGATCTCAAACAGCATGCAGCTATTTCTAAGCCAATTAAAAAGACTCGTGAAAATACCCTTAAGTCGATTGCAGGCAGAAGCCAATTTAAAATTCACTTTAATACTTTCGTCAATAAAATTAATGAAGTGATTTTAGTGCAATCAGAACTTGGTAAAAGCAAAATATTTTATATCCCAAAAGGTTTGGTTATTTTTGGGTAAATTTTTTTTCCCCCTTTTTTTATTAAATATTTTTTTTTTTTTTTTAAAAAAAAAAAAAACACCCAAAATTTCTTTTATTATTTTTTTTAAAAAATAAAAAAAATTTTTTTAAAAAAAACAAAACAAAGAAATTTAATTTTTTTTTTTTTTTTTTTTTTTTTTTTTTTTTTCTGACAAGTTTTTTTTCTCCTTCTCTTTTCTATCTTTTACATCTTTTTTTTCCCCCCTTTTTTAAGGAAAAAAAATAAAAAAAAAAACCAAAACCAAAACAAACCCAAAAAAATTTTTTTTAAAATTTTTTTTTTTATATTTAATTTTTAAAAAAAAAAAAAATATTTTTTTTTTTTTTTTTTTTTTTTTTTTTTGTTTTTTTTTTTTTTTTTGTTAAATAAATTTTTTTTTTTTAAAAAAATTATTTTTTTAAATATTTTTTTATTTTTTTTTTTTTTTTTTATTTTCTATTTTAGAATGAGATTTCAAATACAAATTTTGATCTTTCAGTTCAATCTGAACATTCTTATGCTCTTAAATCGCATAAGTTTAATATTGTAAGGAAGCTCCTAGGCTGGGGTATATATCTCAGTCAAGTCTAGGGTCCTTTACAAGAAATTTGTAAAGATGACCTGAGACACCTGAGGATAAAGGCTCTGGACGCGTAACTCGCCCAGTGGTATTGACAGGGGGAGGCGGGAAAGGATCGCTTACTAACCGTACCCAGCTATTAGGGCAGAGCGGAACGTAATCCACTTTTCTGCACGTTTAGCTACGGGGGTTCGAGCGGGAAAAGGTCCTGGGCTCAGTATGATCACCTACAGGGCGTTGAGCGGGAAGTGATCCTCGTCTCGGTACAACTAACTACGATGCGTGGGACGGGAAGTGATCCTCGTCTCAGTGTAACTAGCTACAATGTGTTGAGCGGGAAGGGATCCTCGTCTCAGTATAACTACCTACGGGTTGGTGAGCGGGAAGAGATCCTCGCCTCTGTATATCTAATTACGGGTTGGTTAGTGGGAAGTGATCTTCGTCTTAGTATGTCTAACTACGAGTTGAAGAGCGGGAAGTGATCCTCGTACCCAAGAATAGATGAAGGAAAATCGGTAGAAGAGGGAAAAACCAAAGTGGGAAGTGATCCTCGACTTTGGTCGTAACTAACTACTAGTTTGGGAGTGGGAAGTGATCCTCGCCTCCGCGGATAGGGACGCTAAGTGAGAAATAATAAGCCTAAGAAAATAAAAACACGGGATACTCGATGAGTCTTACTTCACTTTCACAAATTTTTATTTCCAATTATTTTCATTTCATCCTTATAGGTCTTGCTGCACCGTTTCTTTGCACTCTATGCTCTCTACTTACGATTGTTTTCCTTCCAACCTTATTTAACTTTATTTATTTTTTATCTTATTTAATAACCGCGTATGTACGTCCGTGGCGAGCGCGTCTGATCGAATCCCACGTTTTTCCCTTGGCGTTAGGCTCCTCGCCTTCCCATATGGTGTTTTTTTGCATATTGTTGACGCGCTACGCGGGATTTGTTGCCCTTAGGCTCGGCTTGCCGGTCGCTAGCCCTTAGGACCGGTTCGTTCCCCGCGTGCGTGAGTGGCCGTTGGGTTTGACCTAAGAGGTTCAAATTGGTTCTTTGCGCGCTTATTATTAATTCCTTTTTATTTTATTTTTAACGACGAAATTATAATTAGGGCTCCTGGCCAAAACAAAGGGAATGGTATTTGGGGCTCCTGGCCAACTTAAATGTTAAAGGCGATCTTCTTGATGCCGACTGGCTTACTATATATATCTATTGTGACGGAGGGGGAACTACGTCACACCCCCCCCCTTTCTTCCTGAGAGTCGATCCACGCCGAGCCGTCAATTCTAAGTCTGACGGTGTATCTTACCCCTGACCGATACAGTCGGAATCGGGTGCGTCGACCCCTATTGGCGCGACTGGCCGTCATCTGGAGTAATTCCTCCAAGACCTCTCGTTGTAGGGTCACCGCCCCGTTGGCCATACCCCATCCGGGAGGTAAATCAACCTGAGGCGAACGTTCCTCTACCTCCTCTTCTTGTCCTAGTTGACGCGACTCAAGTTCGTCTGGGTTGGGTGTCGGTGGTTGTTCGACCAGTTCGTTAAAACGTTGGACGAAACCGTCCTCCCATTCTTCGCTTTCCAAGACTTCTAAATCCTCCAACGCCTGTTCTAGAGTATCTTCTTCCCACGCAGTCAAGGGTTCCGTTGGCACGCCGCGGTCTGACGGTGAATGACGTGGTGTCACCGCCCCTCTGGAGGTTGGGGCGAATGTGTCTGCTCCGGTTTGGCTCGTTTCTCGGGGGCTCACACGTCGTAGGCTTACTAATGGAAAACGGCTGCGCGGGTCTACTTCCCAGCGAGCCTCCGTGATATAGTGGCGACGGAACATAGGAGTCGTTTCGTCCTCCTCTTCGGATCGTGGGGATAACCAAGTCGCGACACCAGGGTGTAAGGACGATTGTCCGAAATCAGTCGCTGTGGGCGAAAATGCACCGCTCTCCGGTCCGCGTCGTTCGTCGGTGATGTTGTTCTCGTGGCTGCACGCGACTTCGACTGTGAGCCCAAGCGTATTCTTGCCAGTAGGCCCGATCGACTGGTGGACGGTCTCTTCAGGTTCCTTCGATAGTATCGCCCCCAGGGTCTTCGCGTACCCTACTGCGTGCGCTTCGTCTTGCGTAGGCGAATCCGGTGGGGAAAAATCCTTTCTCTTGCCCGATTGAGAAGGTTCAGACGATCCTTTGTCGCTCGCTTGCTCGCTCACAGTCGGAGCCACTGGGAGTATTACCCCCTCTGGGTTACGTTCGACGGAGTTGGCTCTTGCTGGGGGTACGGACATCCCTGGAGGCGTCAAACTTCTTGCCTCCGAGTTCGCGAATGAGCATAGTCGTTTCCTTGGTGGGGAATTGTCTACGTCCGCGTGAGGTGTTCCCGTAATAGCAGGAACTTGGCTCGCACTTCTCCTGTTAATCTGTGTCGTTGGAGGGGACGGGCGTTCCTCGTAATAAGGGTCTTCCCCGCGGGCTCCAGGAGCTTCTAGGATGATCGTTGTGACCTCCACTCTCTGCAATACTACGCATCTGTCGTACACATTGACGTGCTGTTCCTGAGTGTGGTGGATGGTTTGTCGAACCGGGGGAAGTTCAGGACGAGGCGTCCGATTGTAAGTTGGGTGTCCTTGACGAGGATCCCGTCTGGTCCAAGGGACACCTTCAGGCTCGGGTACGTAATCCTCTGAGCGGGGCGCGTATCGGGGTTCACGAGGGTCGAGCTCTGACTCTTCCTCACTCTGTTCGGGACCGAATTCGTACTCCCATGAGTCGGGTTCACATCGAGGGTCCCGAGGGTCGAACTCGGACTCCTCCTCTCTCTGCCTCTCTGGCCATTCTTCCCCAACTGTATGGTCGCCTATACCGTCTCCTCGCGGGTCGCCGAATGGCTCTGTATCGTCCGAGTCGTCGCTTATACTGATGATTTCGGTATCCTCTTCCATCTGTAAAAATAGACTATAAGATAAAGCTTAAGGACCTATTTTCCTGCCTATCGGTGCAGCTTACATTATGACCTTATTTATACAAATTTAACAATTTTTGAGCTTATAACTAACTTAATCTCGTTGTCTCCTCCTCCATCACTGTGTTCTCCGGGGTCTTCCTGGGTCCCAGGGTGGAAAGATTTAACTGTGGACATTGCCGCTCGGCCCCGGGCGAGGCGTACTATGTTAGGAGAAACGAACTTCACCACTCGGTACGGACCGTCATACTTGGGAGCCAACTTGGCCGCAAACCCGTCCGCCGCATTGGACAATTGATGTTGTCGCACTAAGACGAGCGAATCTAGCGCAGGTCGCCACTCCCTTCGCCGTAGATTATAATGTCGCCCTTGCTCTTGAGAAGCGCGCTGCATATTTGAACTTACTATCTTGAAAATATCCTTTAAGCGGGCCGCTTTTTCCAAAGGGGCGTCGTGAGAGTCCGGCATGTCTGAGGATAATTCGTCGTACAAGGTAGCGGGAAGCCGGGGTTCTCGACCTTGTGTGAGAAAGGCAGGTGTGTATCCCGTTGAGTCGGACACACTCGTATTGACGGCCAGGGATATTTCTGGTAGCAACTCGTCCCACGAGTTTTGGTTACCTTTGATGAACTGAGCGATCATCGTCTTCACGGTGCGGTTTGTCCTCTCCGTGGGATTCTCTTGGGGACAATAAGGCGCTGTGTATTGTACCTCTACACCCAGCGACTTGAGAAAGGATTTAAATGCACGGCTGGTAAATTGTGCTCCGTTATCGCAGACAAATTTTCCCGGAATTCCAAAGCGACAAAGAATCCGCTCTCTGAACGCTCTCTGTAGGTGGGCTGCAGTCGCCCTCCTCAGGGGAATCAACTCGACCCATTTCGAGAAAACATCGTGAAACACTAACAGCATGGTGTTGCCGTGTTTCGAACGGGGCAAAGGGCCAACGAAATCAGCGCAGAGTATATCGAACGGTTTTGTAGTCTGGCGAGTCAGCATTTTGCCCGCAGGCTTGGTCTGAAGGCTCTTGAATTTCTGACAGGACTCACACTGTCGGACATAACGACCCACATCGCGGAACATTCCTGGCCAATAGTAACGCTGCATCAGGCGCGTTATTGTTTTACGAACTCCCAGGTGTCCCGCTGTAGGGGCGTCGTGGTTTTCCTGAATAACCCGAACTCGTTGGTTACTGGCGACACATAGCTTCCACGGGAAGTAATCCTCGTCGTCGACTCTGTGTCCCAACCGACGGTATAGTTGGCCATTCTCGATCGTGTAGTCTGCGTATTTTCCAGGTTCTTCTCTCACTTTTGACATCATACCGAGTAGCCATTTGCAGTGGGATGTCTCCTCTACGGTTTGCTGGAGCACCTCCATTGGCTGCCTCGATAGAGCGTCGGCGACTATGTTGAGCTTTCCCCTGCGGTAACTAACGTCGAATTGGAACTATTGTAGTTCTAACGCCCATCGTGCGATCCGTCCCGAGGGGCTTTCGATAGAGTTGAGCCACTTAAGGGCCATATGGTCGGTCACCACCTCGAACCTGTATCCTTCCAAGTAGCATCGCATCTTCCGTATTGACCAGACGATCGCAAGACATTCTTTCTCTGTCGTGGTGTAGTTTTCTTCGGCCTTATTCAAACGACGACTCGCGTAGGCTATGACCCGCTCTTGGCATTCGATTTCTTGAGTCAGCACCGCACCTAGCCCGACCTCACTAGCGTCTGTCTGAAGCGTAAACTTCAGGTCGAAGTCGGGACAAGCCAACACGGGTGCGGTTGTAAGGCTGTACTTAAGTTGTTGCAACGCAGCCTGCTGCTCGGGCCCCCATGCCCACTTGCGACCTTTCTTCAACAGGCTCGACATCGGCTGTACCATGGTTGCAAAGTTGGGAACAAAGCGACGGTACCACGATGCCATTCCCAAACACTGCCGCAGCTCCTTGATATTGGATGGGGCGCGCAAGTTACGAATAGCCTCGACCTTGGCTGGGTCAGTCTGAACGCCTTCCCCACTAATAACGTGTCCCAAATACACCAATTTCTTTTGAAAAAACGAACATTTCTTCTTATTAATCCGAAGATTGGCCGCACGTAATCGCCTAAACACCTCTCGCAGGTTTGCCACATGTTGCTCCTCCGTCTCCCCGATGACGATGATGTCGTCGAGGTAGGCAAACGCGAACGGTTCCATCTCCGGGCCAATGACGGTATCCAATGCCCTTTGAAACGTAGCGCTAGCCGAGTGTAAGCCGAACGGCATGACTCGCCACTGAAAGAGACCTCGCCCGGGTACCGTGAAAGCCGTACACTCGCGACTATCGGCCGCCATTGGGATTTGCCAGTAGCCGTGCTTGAGGTCAAGGGTCGATATGAATTTGGCATTACGCAAGCGTTCCAGGATGTGGTTAATCCTGGGTACTGGATACGCATCCGGGATTGAGTGGGCATTCATCTGTCGAAAATCCATACACATACGCCACTCCCCACCCTTTTTCTTTACCAATACCACAGGGGCACTATGGGGGCTCTTTGACGGTTCGATGGCACCTGCTTTCAACAACTCTTCCACCTGGGCGTCGATTATCCGCTGCATCTCTGGGTTCTTAGGGAAATACCGTTGTTTGAGCGGCTTGTCGTCTCGCATTACGATTGTGTGTTCAGCTATATTGGACACTCCAGAAAGAGTGTCGAAAAGCGCGATCTCTTGCTCCAGAAAAGTACGAATCTCTACTCTGAGGTCGTCAGGCCACCGGTTTGGATCTTCCTCACCCTCGTCTTCGCTTTCGGGGCTCTCGGCCAGTAGAGCACGCGCTAAAATCGCTCCCGCCCCCTCACCTGGTGATTCCGTTGGCCTTCGGTTCCCTTGCTCGTTCTCCGTCGCCGTGACACGTCCGTCACCGTAGCTACCGTCATCACTCGCCGCTGGCCCGTCTCTCGCTGGTTCCCCTATAGCTGGAGGTGCTGCCGCGCACGCCGCGTTCGGTGCGTCGCTCCCCCTCTTGATTGCAGGTAGCATCGATGGATAAAGCCTGGGATCCTCACGTGGCTCTTGGGTGAACCTCAGATCGAGGGTCGCTTCGCCACATTGAATTTTTGTCCCAATGGCCTGCAGGAAATCCATCCCGAGAATGACTTGGTCTAGCATGGTAGGCATCACAAGTAATGGCATGTCTACGCTAGTACCCGCCAACTTAATATTAGTCCGCCAAAGCTTATTCACGCCTAACCTCGAACCGTCGGCCAAGCATATCCGAGTGTGTATCTTCCACACCTCCCGTTCGCACCTTCTTTCCCGTACGAATCCTTCACTCGCGAAGCTCCGCGACGCTCCTGTGTCGATTGTTGCGGCGACCTCCCGATCCCGGATCAAGATGGTTGCAACAATCTGACCTCCTAATACCCTCAACGGAGTATTTATGTCTGGGCCCCTGTCAGGGTGGTCTCCGCCTGGCCCGGGGATGGGTGGAGACCTGGTCCGATTCCCTGGTCGTTCACTCGGCAACATTCCGTGGTGCGTATCCCACGTCGTCCGCACTCCTAACAAAACAGCATCCGACGATTCCGACACTCCCTTGCGAAATGTCCTACGTCGCCACAATTACGACAAGCTCTGCGCACGTCTACCGGTGGGTCCGGCTCTTGGACGATCCTACGATGTTCGACTCCTCTAGCGTCTACGCCGGGTTTTTCGGTAGTCGATGACGACAAAAGGTGTGAGTCTCTGAAAGGGTTGCGAGCTGCATTAGGGGCTGTATTAGATAAATCCGAACTATAACCAACAGCTTCAACTGTCCGTAGCCAAGTTTGACGCTTAACGTTCTCATATTCAACGGCCATCTGCGTCAACTGTGTGAGCGTTTCAACCTCGTGCCGACGTATATATAGTCGGTAGTCTGGTGCTGCGTTTTCGTACACCCTATATAACTCCTCCTTCTCACTATACCCAGCCTGCTGCATCTTGGTTCGGATTTCGATCAGATAATTTATAAACGGTTCCCCGTTCTTCTGTAGCCGTGTCCTGATTTCGTCTTCTAGCCGTTCGAAATAATGTGGCGGTAAGAAGAAAGCCAAAAATTCCCTTCTAAAAACCTCCCACGACGCATCTTGTAATCTACTAGTACGGAACCACCGCGCCGCTCGGTCTATGAATATTTCGGACATGGCCCGGGGTACTAGGTCGAGATGCATTCCATATGTGGCAACTCTTTCCTCTAATTCTTCTATGAACGCCAAGGGGTCCCCTTCGCCATCGAATCGCATACCCCATTTTCTGATGCGTTCCGGGATACTCGGAAGAGACGCGGTAACCGAAGGTACCCATTGTGGTACGAACGGAACGCTTCCCGCGGGAGGATCGGCACTGGGTTGGTCCAGGGATAAGTGAATGGCGCGGCTCGTGTCCTTAAGAGGAAATGTACCCCGTCTGCTTGGCGGAATTGTGTCGTTCTCAGGGGTCAGGAATTTCGGAGTTTCCTCCCCTGGTACAGCCAAAGAACAAACTCTGGCCGCGGAACCAGACGCATCCCCAGGCTCGGCCGGTACTTTGACTTTAGTAGCCGATTTGGCATATTGACCCTCCAATTCAGCGAGTCGTGTCCATACCGCCTTCGGAACATTCGCTGGTTGTCACCAGATTTGCAAAATTTCTTCTGGAATCTTCGACTTTTCCGTCGGAATCGAAGCCAAACTCTGCGGCGAGCGCCCCAAGTTCTTCTTTACGCCGAGCGTAGATCCAGCGTACGCCCACTCCGGGGTTCTTAATTTTTAGCCCCTTGTCGTACTCACCAGCACTTTGTTCCGGGCTATTTGCCATTCCTTAAGCGTTAAAACGTGCCAGGTAACCACAAAACACACGCGACTTGTCGACTTGGCTTTTATTCGTGTAATTTGCACCGCACTTTAGATTTACACTCACTCTTTTGCTTTCTGACCGATTCCTTTTGCCACGGACGTTCGACCTATCCGCTGTCCCTATCTTTAAATTAGTGGGTCTTTAGGCCACTTAGATGTTTCCTTTAATTGTCTCAGATGTCCCTGCTCGGGCGCCACTTGCTCCTAGGCTGGGGTATATATCTCAGTCAAGTCTAGGGTCCTTTACAAGAAATTTGTAAATATGACCTGAGACACCTGAGGATAAAGGCTCTGGACGCGTAACTCGCCCAGTGGTATTGACAGGGGCCGAGCGGAACGTAATCCACTTTTCTGCACGTTTAGCTACGGGGGTTCGAGCGGGAAAAGGTCCTGGGCTCAGTATGATCACCTACAGGGCGTTGAGCGGGAAGTGATCCTCGTCTCGGTACAACTAACTACGATGCGTGGGACGGGAAGTGATCCTCGTCTCAGTGTAACTAGCTACAATGTGTTGAGCGGGAAGAGATCCTCGCCTCTGTATATCTAATTACGGGTTGGTTAGTGGGAAGTGATCTTCGTCTTAGTATGTCTAACTACGAGTTGAAGAGCGGGAAGTGATCCTCGTACCCAAGAATAGATGAAGGAAAATCGGTAGAAGAGGGAAAAACCAAAGTGGGAAGTGATCCTCGACTTTGGTCGTAACTAACTACTAGTTTGGGAGTGGGAAGTGATCCTCGCCTCCGCGGATAGGGACGCTAAGTGAGAAATAATAAGCCTAAGAAGTTTAGTCTTACTTCACTTTCACAAATTTTTATTTCCAATTATTTTCATTTCATCCTTATAGGTCTTGCTGCACCGTTTCTTTGCACTCTATGCTCTCTACTTACGATTGTTTTCCTTCCAACCTTATTTAACTTTATTTATTTTTTATCTTATTTAATAACCGCGTATGTCCGTCCGTGGCGAGCGCATCCGATCGAATCCCACGTTTTTCCCTTGGCGTTAGGCTCCTCGCCTTCCCATATGGTGTTTTTTTACATATTGTTGACGCGCTACGCGGGATTTGTTACCTTTAGGCTCGGCTTGCCGGTCGCTAGTGCGTGAGTGGCCGTTGGGCTTGACCTAAGAGATTCAAATTGGTTCTTTGCGCGCTTATTATTAATTCCTTTTCATTTTATTTTTAACGACGAAATTATAATTAGGGCTCCTGGCTAAAACAAAGGGAATGGTATTTGGGGCTCCTGGCCAACTTAAATGTTAAAGGCGATCTTCTTGATGCCGACTGGCTTACTATATATATCTATTGTGACGGAGGGGGAACTACGTCACAATATGGAGGAAATTTATAAAAATGTTCTTCTAAAAAATAAAAAATTAAGCAGTTGCATTAACTATAGTGGAACACTATACATTTTAAATTGCAAAACACTTTTTGATGCTGTTCATGGGGCAAACAGTAGCGATTTTATGTATCATATAACTCTGTATGATCTTGTTTCATTACAAGATGACAGATGGTTGACTAACTTTGTAGTTGATGCACTTTTTTTAACAGCACCTTAAACAATTATCAATCTTCCAACGATTTTTATTGTTTTAAAAATGAGGAATCGTTAAAAGTGCTCTAAATATTTACAAACTATTACAAGGAAATGTTATGTCGTATAAGTAAAACCGATTACAAGTGCACCGATATAGAACATAAAGTGCAAAGTGATTCTTTTAATTGTGGCATTTATATTTTGCAATTTGCTGAGTGTTTTATGGATAATATTACGCTAACAGATTTGCAATCACCCAATCTGTTTAGAATGGAAATGTATAAAACACTAATCAAAGAGGAGATTCCTTGAAGAATAGTTGCCTTCATTGCTGCAAAGAAACAACGTAACAGTTACATCAAGATGTGACATCGGATCGTTTTGTATGTAAGTTGTGCACGCAAATAAATACAGGAAAAAGAAAATCAAACTTTCACCGTAAAATGTGCAGACTAAGGAAACATCCTATGTTTGATTCCAAACTTTTTAAACCGGCAAAATTAACTTCTCGAAACTTCAAAAATGAACTTGATCGAATGGTCATCTTAGCGAAGCATCCTTATGTAATCAGTCTGCTGAGATGATCAAATGGCCATCTTAGCGAAGCATCCTTATGCAATCAGTCTGCTGAGATGGCCATCTTAGCGAAGCATCCTTATGTAATCAGTCTGCTGAGATGATCAAATGGCCATCTTAGCGAAGCATCCTTATGCAATCAGTCTGCTGAGATGGCCATCTTAGCGAAGCATCCTTATGTAATCAGTCTGCTGAGATGATCAAATAGCCATTTTAGAGAAGTATCCTTCTGCAATCAGTCTGCTGAGTTTGATGTGGACTAGGCCTACTGGGGATACCACTATAAAAAAAACGCGCCATAAACTCTACCTCTTGGGTGGTGCGGAAATGAGTTTATACTTTTAATTTTTATATATATACAAATATGTAGCGTATATTTCTTTACCACTATCAGTATAACCGCCAAAACACATCAAAAGGGACACGTCGGTAAAAATATTATTTAATAATGCTTTCAATTCTCTCCTTTCCCGTAGATCTTGTAAGTCGAATTTCACAAATATCGGCTCAAATACAACGGGTTACTCTAAAGCACCGTCTTGCGTGTAAAAATAGACTTTGACCTGAAATTCACATTTTCCAACCAATTTTCGACCATTGGAAAGCCACACGCCGAATTATTTTGGACAGCCTTTAAACAGAGTTTTAAGTCAATCGGATATAGAATATTCTCGACCAAATTGTTCTACAATTTTCTTGTGGCCGAATCTCACAAAAACCCGCGTGGGGGAGCGAACTCTCTGGAACCCAGCCCCATTCCCTCTTTCACCACACATAAAAACTACTGCCCAAGTGAAATTTTATGTTTAGGCTCTGCTTAAATTGAATCAATAAATATGCTAAAAATCTTTTATTAAGGGATTAAAAAAAGGACAAATAGTTGAAAGACTTAAAATTTAATATAACATAAAACTAAATTAATTAATTTTTAAATTACACAACTCAATTAAATTTTCCCCAGAGATTGAGTTTGGCTCATCACAGGAGGTCTATTACAGCCTCTTCTGGCTCAACTCAAAAACCATCTTAACAACATCATCCACGGTTTCGCCTTTTTGGGCTCTCGACGACTTAGGGCGACCAGCTCGCCGGGCGGCCACCCCACCACGTCCTCCTTTGCCAGTAAGCGGACGCGTAGCGCATCCACGTCTTCCTCGAGCGCGTTCACCGGCAGGAACTTCCAGCGCTGCCACCGCCACCAAGTCCTCCTTAGCCGTAAACGGCAAAGCGCCACCTTGAGCATTGTCACCGTGCGGGAATTCGTTGCGCTGTTGCCGCTACCGGTCCCTCCCGACCACCAAGTCCTCCATAACCACCACGTCCACGACCACCACGTCCTACCCGGCCACCCGACCTCCATGACCACCCCGTCCTCCCCGGCCACCTCGGCGGCCCACCCACGCTTCGCACAGCTCCAGCGGGAAACGCGCCCTTTAAAGGGATTTGCCGGTAAATGGATATTATCTAAAAACACAAGTAAATGTTAATTTTGCTCAACATAGAAAAACGAGAAGGCAAAGCTAACTCGACTGTGCCGAAGTTTTAATACACGAAAAACTTTACTCCAACGATTTAACCGGAAAAAATATAGAATATAGATATCAGATATTTAAAATTTTAAATCATTGATAATAAAAATTTGATACTATAAAAAACTTTCCAGTAAAAACACTTTTCCGACCGATCGGTCCTAGGCAGCTAGCAATAGCTTAATTAATTAATTATCCGATTGAAAATTTTTCAAAACTAGGAAAGCATAAAAAACAAATATACCAAGTTGGGGACGCTACGATAGAAAACAAGTTTTTCTCACCAGAGTAGTTTTGACGACCGTTCTAGGCAGCTATAGTATAGTCATCCGATTTTGATACTTTCCAGAATTAGTGGAAACAATAAAACAAAAACAGAGGCGAGGGAAAAAGTTTTCTCACAGACAGCAGACCGACGTTCCAGGGCAAGAAGCACCGACCGGACAGTTCCGAATAGGGGGAAAAGAGCTTTGGCAAAACAGCCGAGCTCAAAACGGGGCAGCGCGAGAAACAGACAGACAGACAGACAGACGGACAGACAGAGGGACAGACAGACGGACGGACGGCGGGAAGAACCGGCTCGTCGTCCGATCAAGAAATATATAGTTTATGTTGTCGGAAATAAATATTTCTAGGTTACAAACTTCGGGCAATTAATATACACTTTTCAAGGTATAAAAGAATTCAACAAAACAAATTTATACGGTAATTGTTTTACGACGTTTGGAAAAGGAGTTAGAAACAAATTTGCTTACCGATCCGTCAACGTTTTTATACACGAGGTATATAATTGCCCGAGTTTGCGAGAAACGACCAAAGGGCGGGGGGCCGCCGCGGCGCGCGGCTGCGTCGTTTCTACGCGACCTCGTTTTAAAGCTATCGGCGGCACAGCTTTACGACGCACTAAGTCGGCGGCCGGCGGGCACATAGCGCGGCGCGGTCTAAGAACAAGTTCTAGTGAGAAAACTTTTGTTTTCCATCGTAGCGTCCTCTTGTATAGTAGTTTTATATGCTTCCACAAATTCTGGATGTATCGGTCACAGAATAGCGCCCAAAAGTCTTGTGAGAAAACGATTTCCACGAGTCTCCAATCGGTATATATTTGTTTTATAGTTTCCACACAATTCTGGAAAAATTTATCAAAATCGGATACTATAGCATAGCTGCCAATAAACGGACGTCAAAAACTACTCTAGGGAAAACTTTGTTTTTTACGAGCGTCCCCAATCGGTATATTAGTTTTATATGCTTTCACACAATTTTGAAAAAATTTATCAAAATCGGATGACTATAGCATATAGCTGCCATAGGACCGATCGGTCGGAAAATGTGTTTTACTAAGAAAAGTTTTTTTTTTTATCAAATTTTTTTATCAATGATTTAAAAATTTTAAATATCTGATATCTATATTCTATATATATTTTACCGGTTAAATCAGTTGGAGTAAAGTTTTTCAAGTGTATTAAAACTTCGGCTCAGTCGAAGTTAGCTTTGCCTTCTCGTTTTTTCTTATATTTCCAGTCTCACGAAATTTTTGTTCAATTGCGTTGTGCTGTGTGAGCCTACAACTACGGGCGGGAAATGAATTTAGCGCACCGATTAATTCTTAACAAACAACTTAGTTCAGAAAGATGAATTAATGGCAGCAGTCAAACTTAGCGCTAATGGATTCAATGCCCAAAACTGGAATTCAATTAAAAATTGAGAAAGTATACAAATCATTTGGAAATTGGGGTGGTGGAAATTTAATTGGAAATGGAAACAGTTAGTTGTGGCATCAAAATTGTCTTAAAAAAATCGTTGGTTGTATTTAACTCAATTATGTACTAATAAATGGGGAATATTTTATATAAACTTGAATCGCCTTGAGGGCATCGATAAATAATTCAGTTTTTAATGAAACATACAAAATTCCCCAATCATTTTTGAGAAATGTTAGAAATCGTTTTCTGATTTCTTATGGAAAAATGTAGCAACATTTCTTTGTTTTAAAAATTGATATTATTTAAGCTGACAATTATATATTTGTTTTAATTTAAATTTAAACTTTGAGGGCTTATGTTCCTGTGCGGTATCAAAATCGTGAAATATATACTGTATGAATAGTTGAAGTATGGCCTATCGCTTTAAGAGGTAAACAATTGGATTAATGCTTGTGTGTTCAACACTTTTTGAGAACCGGTATTTCGAAACCTTGATTTTTGGAACCGAAATGACCGAAAAGAACCGAAAATTTGTACCGGTACAGTTTCGGTTCAGAGTTTTTTTTTTTGTCATTTCAGTTTTATCGCTTTAAATAGGGATTTTTGGGTTAAACGTTTACAAAATTAAGAAATTTGCTTCAATAATTTCCAAATATTATTAATTTATCCTTTATTCAACACAGTTAATGTTAAAACCAGTTGTGGGATTTTCCTTTTTTTTTGCATTTACCAAGTAAACGAATTAATAATTGGCTTAACCTAACAGCAGGGTTAAATTGTGATCGGTAAAGTTATCTTCATATAGTGTATTATTAATTCTATTAGATATCTAAAGTACTCCTTGCTCTTCCAGTTACACAAGTATTATTAGAACATTTGTTTTCCGGAGTAAAGTTTAATATGTTAAATTTTCCTTCTTTATAACTACATTCTGTTATGTAGGTTGCTACCCGTTCTATTATATCTTCGGTTTAAAGGATTTTTTAATCATACCGGTTCATACCGGTACGTACCGGTATACCGAAATAAAATCCAAGGTACCTATACGCAACCGAATACCGAAATAAAGTAGAACCTAAACAGAACCTTTTACCGAAACATTAGATTTGGTACGTACCAGAACCGGAACCGAAATTCGATTCGGTTTGATTCCCTGCACTTAATGCAAAATGTCGCCAAAAATGCAAAAATTTTCATTTTAAATTGATTTATTACTCAAATTCCATAGAGAAGTTATTGGAGGTCGATAAGAAATAAAAATTATTTTATACCCTTGTCCCTCAGTTTCAAAGCTATCGAGCTGAAATTTTTCACAGAGTCTTCTTTTTGCTGCACGCAATTAATATGTAGTCACCCACATATCTTATAACTGTCATAGGATCGATCGGTCGAAAAATAGGTCTTAGTGAGAACATTTTTTTTTTGTTTTCACTGATACCATTCTTAAACTCAGCGGTTATGCATATTATATGCTTTCACACAGTTCTGCAAAAGTTGGTCTCAATCGGAAGACTATATCTTATAGCTGCCATGGGAACCATCGGTCGTAAAATAAGTTTTTATGAGAAAATTTGTTGTTGTTATCCATTATAACGTTCTTTATCTCAGGAATTATGAATAATATATGCTTTTTAACAGTTCTACAAAATTGGGTAAGGATCGGTTTACTACATTCTATAGCTGCCATAGGACCGATCTGTCGGAAAATGTGGAAAAGTTGTTTATGGTAGCGTGATAAAATTTTGATTCTCAATGATTTTGAGTTATAAATATCTGATATCTTTTTTCTACATCTATTCTAACAGCTTAATCAGTTGAAGTCAGGGAATCAAACCAAATCGAATTTCGGTTCCGGTTCCGGTTCTGGTACGTACCAAAACTAATGTTTCGGTAAAAGGTTCTGTTAAGGTTCTAGTTTATTTCGGTATTCGGTTCCGTAGCGGTACCTTGGTTTTTATTTCGGTATACCGGTACGTACCGGTATGTACCGGTATAATTTAAAAATCTTTTAAACCGAAGATTTAATAGAACCAGTAGAAACCTACACAACAGAATGTAGTTATAAAGAAGGAAAATTAAATATAATAAATTTTACCGTAATTGACAAAATTATTTATTTTGTTTTCGTATGCTTTGTTGATGGCTTAATATATGTCTTATAATAGAATTTGCCAAACATGGTAATCATCGCGATAGACTGGCTGATTTGCCAAAACTGCATTATTCGGGGAAAATTGCAGCTGGGATTAAGAAGTACCACCGCAATAGCTTGGAACAACAACACAACGAACTGCAGAAGTTGTAGTTCCGTAATATATTTCTTCCACCAGAGACTGCCCTTGAGATGAGGATAACGAGCAGTGAAGAAATAGTAGGAGTACATGACCATATGTACGAATGTATTACAAAATCCAATCGTAAAGTATTGTCCGCCGGCACCATATATGAGATATGTAGCTCCAACGGAACCGATCATCAAACAATGATGATAGACATGTAGCATGGTGATCTGCTTGAAGCTCTTGCGTAGCACAAAAAAGACAGTGTCCATAAGATCCATGACCTTGTTCACGAAGTACAAATAGGTCATCAGGCGTTCCGTATTCTTATTGGGATTATCTAGCGGTAGTGATTCCATGCAACTCCAATCATATATCGGATTAATGATAAGGATATTAAATGACTAGAGAAAGTTGGGTTAAGATTAGAAGGCTGCCTACTTATGCAGTTCCATACATACCGTGACAAATAAAAACGTGTTGAAGACTACCTGAATGAGATTATAAATAAGCATTGCATTCTTTACGTTATACGCTTTACGGATCTCCATCCAGTCTCTGCCCAGCTTCAGCACGAAATACAGATAGGCCGAAAGGATGAATATTATTGGCCATGGTGAAGTGAGCAGCGGCAGCTTAATGGGATCTAAGGGGTTTATACGGCTGTCAGGCGCATTCGTTGCAAATGCGCATTAAAAGTTACCCGCTGATTTCAATTCAAAAACTCGAAATAATGAGGACTTCATTTCGCTAGATTCCGTACTCGGCGATGTGTTGTGTGAGCCTACAACTGCGGGTAGGAAATAAATTGAGAGCACCGGGAATGTTGCTAAATAAACAACTCAACTCACCGTGACGGAAATGCATTTAAATTTATAATTTGTACACACATCCATCGCAGAAGATCTGGACTTAGGGGCTAACGAGTTCAATGCTGTTGTCTAAAACTAGAATTCAATTAAAAGCGTGCGAAAATTAAGCAAATCACTTAAAAATTGTGGAGGTTTAATTGGAAATGGATAAAGTTCGTTGGTGCATTAAAATTGTCTTGAAAGAAACTTCGGTTGTATTTAACACAATTTGATACTGATAAAAGAGAAATATTTAATACAATGTTGCGTTTTCAGTTTTTTATGAAACATACAAAATCTCCCCGTCTTTTTTGAGAAATGTTCCTCTGTTTTTATATGGAATAATATATCGATGACATATTGTCATTTCTGGAAATCAAAGAAAAAGTGCAACCAGGGCTGCAAACCTTTTACAAATCAGCAAGGGTTCACTTTGGCGCTCGAACCCGCAAAGTTTTTTGGCGGGTTAATTAGGTCAGTGAATCCAGTTACAGGTTCGAAACCGAGTTAAGGGTAATTTGTTTGCTTATTTTGAATTCAGGGCATAATCCGCTAGAACTCTGAAAATGGGTTCAAATTACCCCTTCGTAATGATATATTCGAATTTTGAAGTGGATCTTAGATCGGATTTGCCCTTTATCCCAAGTTATATACCATTAATAGCAATAGTCCTAAAGCGGGATTTTGGAAAATTTCACACAAACGGATAGAAAGATTAAATAGTGAAAATAAATTTTTTTGTTTTTGGAATTTTAACTTACAATAGAACCGGGGACCTTTTTCTTACACGCCTTAATATAGGAGGATTTCAATGTTTTGGTATTGTATTTTAAAGCATGTAAAGTAGTCATTTATTATTAAAACGAACAATTAATCAGGAAAGTAAACCGCTCGGGAATTAAGACTAATTCGTGACCGGTTCGGTTTATACCATGGTTTTAAATAAACAAACCAAGTCGCGGTTTCGGTTCGGTTCAGTAGTTCTCTCTCAATAATGGAGCATTATAGTCTCTTATTATCTTTTAGCTATTATTACAAAATTAAATGTTCGAAAAAAAAACATTTAAATTAGTTTAAAATATGTATTAACGTTATATAAAGTCAGATATGTAAGTTTCGGGATTATCTTGGAGAGCAGGAATGCAGTAGATATCGTAACCATATTGAGTATATATTGGATTTTAAGCCACCAAAAAGGTGCCTGGCAATTCCTTCACCGACAAGAACTCATACCAATATTTTTACAAAGTGGAAAATATATCCCGTGATTAAGTTAGATTAAGTCGGGATTTACACGATGAAGCAAACTTCATGCAGTTTCTGTAAAAGCTAAATGTTGATTTGCGGCGACTAAGTTTTCGAAGTCGAAGACCCTAGCAGCTAGTGCTCGTTATATTATCATTAAGTTTAGTATTAAATACTAGATTTAATTTATTAAAATAAAAAAAATAGAAGGCTAACATCGGCTACGCCGATGTTTTAAAAACCCTTGCAGTTTTCGAAAGGCGCTACCATTGATAAAAAAAAGTTTTTTTTCACTAGAATTAGTTTTTAGACCGATCGTTCCTATGGCAGCTATATGCTATAGTCATCCGATTTCGATCAATTTTTCTAGAATTGTGTGTAAGTGTATGAAACTAATATATAGCACGATTGGTGATGCTACGATGGAAAACAAAAAAGTTTTTCCCACTAGAACTAGTTTTTAGCACCGACCGTTTATATGGCAGCTATATGCTATAGTCATCCGATTTTGATAAATTTTTTCAGAATTGTGTGGAATCATATGAAATTAATATATACCACGATTGGTGATGCTACGGTGGAAAACAAAGAAGTTTTTCTCACTAGAACTAGTTTTTTGAACGACCGTTTATATGGCAGCTATATGCTATAGTCATCCGATTTTGATAAATTTTTCCAAAATTGTGTGAAAGTATATAAAACTGATAAATACTACGATTGGTGACGCTACGATGGAAAACAAAAAAGTTTTTCTAACTAGAACTAGTTTTTGGACCGATCGTTCCTATGGCAGCTATATGATATAGTCATCCGATCCGGCCGATTCCGACAAATGTGCTGCCTATGTGTATATAAAGACTTTTTGCAAAGTTTGGTTAAGATAGCTTTAAGACTGAGGGAGGAGATAGCATAGAAACAGACGGACGGACAGACGGACATGGCTATATAGACTCAGCTATAGTGACAATTTTAATATACCCTCTGCAAGGGTATAAAAACTTTATAAAATAACAAAACCAAAATATTATTTACAAATCTACGAGGGAATAATAACTTCGGTAGGCTGAAGTTAACTTACCTCCATTTTTTCCATTTCCAAATGCTAAACTAACTTCCGATTAGTTATAATGTAAATACAGTTAACGAAACGAAATTGATGAAATAATTTATTTTATTTTCCCATGTTTTAATGATGTCTTAATATATGCCTTATAATAGAATTTGCCAAACATGGTAGTCATCACAAAAGACTGAGTGATTTGCCAACACTGCATTATTCGGGGAAACGTGCAGCTGGGATTAAGGAGTACCACCGCAAAAGCTTGGACTCCCAACACAATGAACTGCAATAGTTGTAGTTTCGTAATATATTTCTTCCACCAGAGACTGCCCTTGAGATGAGGATAACGGGCTGTGATGAAATAGTAGGAGTACATGATCATATGTACGAATGTGTTTAAAAGTCCAATCGTAGCGAATTGTCCGCCGGCACCATACAAGAAATATGTAGTACCAACGGCACCGATCATCATACAATGATGATAGACATGTAGCGTGGTGATCTGCTTGAAGCTCTTGCGTAGCACAAAAAAGACAGTGTCCATAAGATCCATGATCTTGTTCAGGAAGTACATATAGTTCAGCAGGCGTTCCACATTCTTATAGGGATGATCCAGCGGTAGTGTTTCCATGCAACTCCAACCATAAAGAGGGTTAATGAGGAGGTAATTGACGCCCTAAAGAAAATTGGACTGAGGTTAGAATGTATGCATATCCAGAATTCATAGTGCCGAAGCAGTGAGACATAATCTAAAACTTAAATGACTTAATCGTGCAATTATTTTAAACTTCCAGTTTATTGCCCACTGTAACGTTAATTTACAAAAATACGCTGACAGCATCAGCACATAATTTTTTTCACAGTAGAATGCTTCTGAATGCTATCTCAAAGAAAGATAATGGCTGGCCTTGCTGACAACCCAAACAAAATTGGAAAATACAATATTTCTTTCTATTAAAATGGGCAGCATATTGTTACTTTATTCTTGCTTAAGCCAGGGTATTCAAGAAACAACAGCCGTTGCTTTTAACCGATATAAAGAATTAAAACCGCAACCGAAATAAACTTAAAATAAACTCATGCGCAAGGAATTTTGCGAGTCAATAAAAAGAACACGGAAAAATCAATGATGCAGTTAAATCTTATTGATAACCCCGGCTCTCAATTTACAGGGATAAGTTATAAACGAACCTCTTGCACCAGCACCAAGAGTATGCGGTGAATGTTTAATTCTTAACGACACGACTGCTGCTGATTTGTTGCTGCCTTGCTTAGACGGACCGATGCAGTATCATTCAAGTCTTTGACGAACAAGTCAGACTTCAAAAAATTGTTGTTCAAAATCTGATAAATATTTCAGAAATAAGGCACGATCATTTGATCGATCGTAAATTTTTTTTCATGAGAAATTATCCCATCCACCTTATCCTTTCGAGAGACTTTGATTAATGATAAAGTATCATTACGAATGCTGTTCCATACGTACCATGACAAACACAAACGCATTGTAGGCTATCTGAATGATATTATAAATAAGCATTGCCTTCTTGACGTTATACGGTTTACGGATCTCCATCCAGTCTCTGCCCAGCTTCAGTACAAAATACAGATAGGCCGAAAGGATTAGTAAGATTGGCCATGGTGACGTGAGCAACGGCAGTTTAACGGGATCTGTGAAATTAATACAGCTGTTAGGTGCATTAGTTGCTGATGCGCACTATAGTTACCCGTTGGTTCCAATTCAAAAACTCGAAATAATGAGGATTTCATTTCGTTAAATTCCTTACTTGGCTTTATGTTGTTTGAGCCTACAACTACGGGCGAGAAATAAATTCTAGGCATCGGCAAAAGTTCTAAACAAACAACTTAATTCTCCTAGGCGGAAATGCATTTCCATTTGCAATTTGTGCACGAATCCCGAATTTAGGGCTAATGGGTTCAATGCTATTGCTTAAAACTGGAATTCAATTAAAAACGTGAGAAAATTTAATTGGAAATGGAAAAAGTTCGTCATTGCATCAAAATTGCCTTGGAAGAAACATCGATTGCTTTTGAAACTATTTTTTACTAAAGCTGACTTCACATTGTTCGAAGCATAAGACATGATAATTTAGTTACCCTATATGTCTGTTGTCCTGTTTTCAATGTCAAATGTCAAGGTATTCACAATGGAAATAAGACAACATAAGGGCCAACTAGATTGTCATGTCTAATGCGACAAACTGTGTGAACGCAGCCTAAAAAACGAGGAATATTCAATATAATATTGTGTCTGCTTTTTGAAGTCAAATCGGTATTTTTTGAACATACAAAATCAACAATATTTATATATATATATTTATTCTGTAAGAGCGTCTGTCACTGAACTCCACCTAAACGGCTAAACCGATTTGGATCAAATTTTCTGTGAATTTTTTTGTGAGTTCTTAAATGGTTTAGGTTCACAATTGAACTCAGTAGGTGGCGCTGCAATCGGCTTAAAGCCGGCTTAAATTCTGATTCAGAGCCATATCTGAGAAACAAATTAAGCTTCAGACATGAAATTTGGTGTGTAGGTGTGGAGTTCAACATTTTACTGTTTTAAGATCGGTTCCGAACCAGATTGAACCGCTTAAAAAGCGGTTTAGAGCGATATCTCAAAAAATATTAAACTTAACTTAAAATTTGGTTTTTGCATTGATAATATGAAGTTGTTGGTTTTTTCCCGGAGACGAACCGGCTCTAAATCAGTTTAAAAAAGTTCGGTTTGGAGCCAAATCTCGGAAATAATTTAAGGTAGGAACTAGGGTTGCAAGAAATATTATCGATTTATCGAATATCAAAATTTTTGTTGAAAAAACGATTTATCAATATCGAATATTTTACAAGTGCGGTATATTGTAAATCGAATATTTTTTTGTGACTTTTTCGGCGATATTTTTAAGTTCTGGATGGAAGAGAACGACAAATTGCCAGCGATTTCCGACTTGGAATTGGCATATGCTATTTCACCAGGAATCTCGGTGCTATGGGAGCGCTTCTACTATAAAACGTGTAGTTTCCGACAACAGAAGCCGAATAACGGATGAGCACAAAAATCTCTTTCTAACGATTATTGGTAAAAAAAAGTTTTTACGCTTCGTGGATTTAAGTGCTTGTTTCTTTTATGTTTTCTTTGTTGTTGATATCTTTGCTTTTCAACTTTAGCGTCTTCTTTCACTATAAATTCTTGTATAAGTTTCCATAACATCTTATAGAATAAATTAAATAAAATACATATCTTTGTCAATCCTTTAAAATACACTTTATCTTTTTTTTTTTAGATTTCGGAGCCCTGTTCTGTAGATTTCGATCACAGACAGAATTCAGTTTTTAATGCGCTTCTAATGAGCCCTCAATTCTCTTTAAAGACTTGTTTATTCTAAAAAAAAAACTTTTTTTGTTAAAAAATATCGATCAAATCGATTATTTTGTCAACAAAATATCAATATCAAAACGATACTTTTTCAATATCGAAAAAATATCGATATAGATATTTTTCAAATATCCGACATCCCTAGTAGGAACTTGAAATTTGGTTTGTAGGTTGATAATTTAGAGTTTTACATATTACTGGTTCTGAACTAGAATGAACAGAAATTATAATCTTAAAGTTTGTTATGTAGATTGGATATATGGAGTTAGATATATTTTTTGAACAAACCTGGTTTTGGAACAGTTTAAACCTGTTTAAAAAAGTGGTTCCGAGCTATATGTGAGAAATTAATTAAGCTATAGACTTGCAATTTTGTGTTTAAAATATGAAGTTGAATGTTTTTCGGTTCCGATCCAATTTGAACCGAATCAAAGGTATTTTAAAGCCATATCTCAGTAAACAAATGTTTTCCTATAAACTTGAAATTTGATGTGTAGGATAGTTATATGGAGTTTATCCCTCAATTTCTCACATTCGTAACTCAGGAGTCTGACTCCCATTTTTTTCCATACATTTTCAAGCATTTGTATGGGATTTGGATTATATTGGAATTTTTTTCTGTTTATGATATTATTGATATTTGGATCAATAAATCTCATATTTATTTTGTTTTCGTATGTTTTAATGATGTCTTAATATATGCCTTATAATAGAATTTACCAAACATGGTAGTCATCACAATAGACTGAGTGATTTGCCAACACTGCATTAGTCCGGGAAAGGTGCAACTGGGATTAAGGAGTACCACCGCAAAAGCTTGGACTCCCAACACAATGAACTGCAATAGTTGTAGTTTCGTAATATATTTCTTCCACCAGAGACTGCCCTTGAGATGAGGATAACGTGCAGTGAAGAAATAGTAGGAGTACATGATCATATGTACGAATGTGTTTAAAAATCCAATCGTAACGAATTGTCCGCCGGCACCATACAAGAAATATGTGGTCCCAACTCCACCGATCATCATACAATGATGATAGACATGTAGCGTGGTGATCTGCTTGAAGCTCTTGCGTAGCACAAAAAAGACCGTGTCCATAAGATCCATGATCTTGTTCAGGAAGTACATATAGTTCAGTAGACGTTCCATATTCTTATTGGGATGATCCAGCGGTAGTGTTTCCATGCAACTCCAATCATAATGTGGATTAATAAAAAGGTAATTGACTCCCTATAAGAGTTGGGTTGAGTTAAGAAGGCTGCACTCCAATGCAGTTTTATACGTACCACGACAAACATAAACGTGTTGAAGACTACCTGAATGAGATTATAAATAAGCATTGCCTTCTTTACGTTATACGGTTTACGGATCTCCATCCAGTCTCTGCCCAGCTTCAGCACGAAATACAGATAGGCCGAAAGGATGAATAATATTGGCCATGGTGAAGTGAGTAGCGGCAGTTTAACGGGATCTAAGGGATTTATACGGCTGTCAGACGCATTCGTTGCTAATGCGCACTAAAAGTTACCCGTTGGTTCCAATTCAAAAACTTGAAATAATGAGGAGTTCATCACTCGGCTTTGCGTTGTGTGTGTCTTGAACTACGGGCGGGAAATGAATTGAGAGCAACGAGAATGTGGCTAAATAAACTACTTAATTCACTTAGACGGAAATGCATTTCAATTTATACTTTGTTCACGAATCATTTACAAAAGTCATGGACTTAGGGGCTAATGAGTTCAATGCTGTTGCCTAAAACTGGAATTTGATTAAAATCGTGAGAAATTTACAACTACGGGCGGAAAATGAATTGAGAGCACCGGGAATGTCGCTGAAAAAACAACTTTATTTACTTAGACGGAAATGCATTTCAATTTAAAATGTTTACTCGAATTAATCGCAGGAGTCATGGACTTAGGGGCTAATGGGTTCATGTTCCTACAATTGGAATTTAATTAAAATCGTGGAAATTTGGGTGGTGGAAATTTAGTTGGAAATGGAAAAGTTCGTGTTGCTTCAGAATTGACTTGAAAGAAACTTTGGCTGTACTTGAATCTATTTTATACTAATAAAAGAGGAATATTTACTATACAATTGCTTAACCCAGGCGCTTGTATAGGTAAACTGAGTGCATGGGCCTCACCGTTTTTAACAGCATACTTTTTGGCATTTGAAGAAAATTCGCTTTTACGATCTTTCGACATATCAAAGATTTCTGCTAGAAGCTTAAAGGTCTCTTTCCAGATGACATAAAAACTTGGTTCGGTACAATCCTTCATTTGAATAGAAACACTTTTGAAAAGCTCTGAAAACTGAGTGCTTTTGAAAAGCTGTCTTATTTATTGAAAGCATAGTGCTGAAATAAAGTTTTATGCCATCTGGAATGAGGTCTTATGCCATAAACTTAGTTTAGATAAAAGATTCTACTCTAGGACTAAACCAGAGCGTTAAAATATTTCAATAGTATGATTAGTAAAGCCTCAAGCTAGAAGATTCAAAAACAATGGCCGTGTTCAGCAGAAGAACTTGCTCCCTGATCAGTGATATATTTCTTGATAATTTACATAGTCTACTTTTGCTCTTGATATTAACATGAAGCTTTTCCAAATGTCAATTTAAAAAGTCCTCCTAAAAGTATGCTAAATAATAAGAGTAGTTTTATTAAGCTGATCAGTGATCAAGTGTCTCTGCTGAACGCGCCCAATGATTTGAAAGCGACGAATCGAGTACAGAAAACGAAAATATTTTTGGTAAATGCCTATTATATCCCCTTCCTCATGAAAATTTGTTTCCTCAATGGACCGCGAATTAAAATGAATTTACGTGAAGAAATTAATTGGCGGTCAACCATGGTTATTTTATAATTATTTTAAAAGTTTGCGTTTTTCTCATATTAAAAGGGGTTGAATCACGTGTCCTTTCGTAATTTAGGCATCAGTTTCAAATAAATTCTGCCTGCCTTTTTTTTAAACTGTTATAAACTCTTTTCAACACCACCAAATGGTGGTTATATTTATAAAACAAAAATCAATGATTAATAAATTTACTGAACATTTTTAATATGTTTGATATTATCCTTCTTTTTATTTGATTTCGACTATGAAACAACGATTGACTTCTTCTCTGTAAAATTAATGCTAATGTGATTGACGTACAAATATTACACAGAAAAAAAAATTGATTTAAAATGGCAGTCATTTCCACATTTTGTCATATCAATTTCACTCCGATATGACAAAGATTAACTTGATATGATAAAAAATATCAATACGATCTTTTCTATAAAAAAAAAAATTGACTTGTCTGGGGATCGAACTCGAGACCTTGCGTGGCGTCTCAACGCAGTCAGCCAAGACACACATTTATAAGAAGACGTCTAAGAAACTATTTATATTAAGTCTGAAAAAATTGATATTTTTAAAAGATCATTTCAACCAGCAAAGATTAAATTGATCTTGAGCTTTTTTTTTCTCTGTGTACCCATCAAAACGCGCAGAGATGCTACGCTTGTATAAGCGTCCTCCCCAGCTACCTTTTCCTTGTTGTCCTGTGTAGATTGTTTAAAATAATGAATGCACCATAGTCAGGTGAGAAAAATTAAAAAAAAGGCGCGATTTTTTGTTTAATTTTTCTCGCCTGCGGCGCAAATTATATGCTTTCAAAAGCTTTGCAGGACGAGAAGTGATGGAAGAGGAGGATGAGGATGAGGGAAAAAGCGACCAACTCCACAATACAAAAAACGCTTCATGAATTTTATTTTGAGAATTGTGCGGGTTATGAAATTTCCATTTCAAAGTTATTGTTATCCATTGTTTTAACAACGAAGGCTATATTCATCAAACTGTCAATATAGCCATTCACAATTCGCAAACTAAAATTTACGTAAACTGAACTCACTTACAAATTGAATTCAACTGATTTATCAACATAAAAGCTAATGCACACCTTCAAATATAACACTTTTTCAAAAGCTAACTAGATCGAAACATGTTTTTAGGATTAAAATTTAAATATTCAATTGTAAAATATCCATGGCTGACCGCCAATTAATTTCTTCACGTAAATTCATTATAATTCGCGCTTCATCGAGGAAAAATAATTCCCGAATTTTTCGTGAGGAAGGGGATATAAAAGATACTTACCATATTTTTATCTGATTAAACAAGGCTGCGAAATTTCTCCTGAATTAATTCTTAACTTGAAAAAATTTGACTGAATTTTGAAAATTTGAAAACAAAAGCAAGGAAAACAATAATTGGGAACACAGTTAAGAAGAAACCACAGATGGCATTAATTTATCTGCTATCCTACAATTTTTCTATAAAGAAAAAAACTATGCAACAATTTTTGTGTAAGCGGTATTTTTTATCTGGAATAAAATGCCTGATCTGGTTGTCGTGGACTTCTTTTAAAGAAGAACAAGAAGTATATTAAAAGCAAACCGCACTCGCACTTGATAGATCCGCGTGGACTCAAAATTAATCAGCTTTTTGTTAAAAATGTTCTTTTTTCCGTTATAGTTGATGGCATCGACTGGCAAACTGTGAGCTAGTTATCGAATTAGTTCAACGATGAACTCTAACAGAGATGTCGATAATTTTGTGAGTAAAATATCGATACATCAGTGTATCGATATGCTATTGACATCCCTAAACTCCACGGGACAATAAAAATAAAAAACCGAGACAAAATAAACTGGCGGAGGCGAAGGTGAGTAAACAAGGGCAACAAACTGCAGCAAACTGTGGACGTTCAGTTGTGGCGCGGGGCAAGGGTGCCAGGAGTATGCGACTGGTGTATATCTGCCCTCCAGTCTATTGTTTATGCGTACAGTGGGTGGTCGCTCAGTCAGGTGGTGTTGGTGTCTGCGCATTATATAACGTCCACTTTAAACGGACTTAAAAGTGTTAAATAAAATGGTCCGCCGAGGTAGGCAAAACTCCAAGGAAAAAGACGCGCCAATTCGGCTTTACAGCCGGTCAAAGTCCGCTTCCAAAAATGAGACCACAATTTGACCTTGAGACCTTCACAGTGAATTTTCGTGCGTTTGGCCAAGAATTGCGTCAATATAAAGCTTTTTCCTTTGTTTTTGCAGATACACACACTCGCATACATATATAAAAGAGGGATTTCATTAATGCAAGTCATGTTGACCGAATGCCTCCACCTTCAACACCAGACCATGATGATGCTGTGAACGGAGCTGTGCACCAAAAACACATATTGCCTGACGTACTGGGCCACGCATGCAAGCGCCGCTCCCGTGTGGACGTACTGCCTCCGACAGCTGCCACAGCTAGCACACCATGTCGGATAGCAATATTACACGCCTGACCGTAGCCCCTGGCGGGGCTGCCGGGACAAGCAGCGGATTGGACGCGTCGTCCACCTACATACGCACCATTGAATGGAACATGCTGAACAAAACGAAATTCTTTCCGCTGTCCATGCTGAGCTCGTTCTCGGTGCGCTGCTGCCTGTTCCCATTGACTGTGATTAAGACGCAGCTGCAGGTGCAGCACAAGAGCGACATCTACAAGGGCATGATTGATTGTGCCATGAAAATCTATCGCTCGGAGGGTGTCCCTGGATTGTATCGCGGTTTCTGGATATCCTCGGTGCAAATCGTTTCGGGAGTGTTCTACATTAGCACATACGAGGGTGTGCGACACATACTCACCGATCTGGGTGCTGGGCATCGAGTGAAAGCTTTAGCTGGAGGCGGTTGTGCCTCGCTGGTGGGTCAGACCATCATAGTTCCTTTCGATGTGATATCACAGCACGCCATGGTGCTGGGGATGTCGGCGCATGCTGGCGGCAAGGGTGATATCAATCCGCTGGGTATTAAATCTTGGCCCGGTCGCAGTCGCCTGCACATCTCCATGGACATTGGACGGGAAATAATGCGTCGCGATGGACTCAGAGGCTTTTATAGAGGTTACACGGCCAGCCTGATGGCTTATGTGCCAAACTCGGCCATGTGGTGGGGCTTTTATCATCTGTATCAGGGTAAGTTCGTCTAGTTTTATTAAACCTAAGATGAGTTAACTAATGGGTGTTCTTCTTTATTTTTCACAGACGAACTATATCGCATCTGCCCCATTTGGGTGTCCCAACTGTTCATACAATGCGTGGCCGGCAGCTTGGGCGGCTTCACAACGACAATACTAACCAATCCATTAGACATAGTTCGGGCTCGTCTCCAGGTAAGTTTTTAGTTTGCGGATTCTTTTAAACAATTTTAAAATGGTTTCGTTTTCTTTTAAGGTTCACCGCTTAGACTCCATGAGTGTGGCCTTCAGTGAGCTCTGGCAGGAGGAGAAACTCAATTGCTTCTTCAAAGGCCTGTCCGCCCGCCTAGTGCAGTCGGCGGCCTTCTCGTTCAGCATTATCCTAGGCTATGAGACCATCAAACGCATTGCCATAGACGAGCAATACAAACATCAAATACGCTGGTAGAGAAACGCGAGCGCACAAATCCAACTAAATAATGCATTTATGCGACGTACTGAGAAACCACCAGAGAGAGATTCGTTACGGAAACGCAGGCTCTACGATTGTAAATAACGGACGGAAAGTGTAGCAGAGAAAAGCGCAGGTTAATTAGCTGAATCACGAGCATCTAAAACGATGACTTAGTATGTACTTTTGTTAGGATGTTGAAATATTTCTTACATGTAGTGTTCAAAGGCAGACGCAAATCCAAAAAACGCAACGTTATTGTTTACATAACATATTTAATGCAATTTAATATTAAAACCCCCCCCCCAAAGTGTTTTAGCTTAAAGTGTACATTTTTTTAATGTTACGTTTTTTTTTTATACAATTTACTAATAGAGAACAAATTGGCATCAGGCATAAATTATTAAAAACTTGTACGTAATTGATGATGATGATGATAATAATAATCGTGTAAAACTTATACTTAATACGGCGAGGCTAGCGACAAGCCAAATAATTGGATAAACAGTTCTCAAAACAGGGAACCCCCCCGCCCAGTTGGGCGATTAGTACATACAATATTTATGCATGTATGCGTGTGTGTGTATTTTATGTTGAATGAAACAATTAGTTTTAGTTATGCATAAAGTAATAAAGTACAAACCAAGAATTGTTACATTTTTGGCACAAACATAATTTTCCCCTAAAAAGTCGTCGTAACAAATTTTAAGGAGATTCGACACATTTGATTAAGGATAATCTTCTCTTTTGATGTAAATATTTCGCCGGCGAACCAATATTTAGGATAAGCGTCTAGGAAAATTTAACTAAGCGCCATATCTGATTAATTTGCTGGAAGCGGAAATAATTCATAGCTAAAATAATGCAAACAAAATCTCCGAACTTTTTGAAATGCCCACAATATCGGCTATTTCGTGCACCTTCACCTTCAGTGCGCATTTTAAGCAAAATTTAGGAGCGATCTTCACTAATAACCAGTAAAATGGTAAAAGCGAAAGACTATCCTCCCTCATATTAGTATCCGGCTCCACCTTGATATAAGAGGGACTACGGTCTTTAAATTAAAGGTATTGTATCCCATTACGTAAACAAATTGATTGAAATGCTTCTGTATAAATGGCTACATAAAATAAAATAAGCAACTTAGGGCCGTTTCCATATCTTGCCTTTAACATTAAAGGCCACTTAAACTTACAGCTAAGAGAAATTTCGTTGTCTTTCGTTAACTTAGACACCAAGTTGTTTACTTTTTATATTTTTAAGAATAAAGAAAAAACATTTTATTTAAAGTTCCAAAGTGGTGTTGTTGAACCCAGGTCTACCGCACTAAATGCAAATATGCTATCTATTACAGCGTTGCCAACTCAGCTTTTTTCCCGTCAGATCTGGCTTTTTTTCAAAGTTCAAAGCGGGGAAAAATTGAAAACAGCCGGGCTGCTTTTTGAAGAATTTTTCTTTTCAGCTTTTTGCTCTTATCTTTGTTTTTAGTGAAAATATTTGCAAAACTTAAGAAAATCGTTATTTGTCATCTCTTAGCTTTTGCTGAGTTTTAACTCTTTTTGTTTAACGTTATTTTAAGAACTTTTTATAATTTTGTTTGTCATTAGTTTCATTGAAAAATTCTTGGGAAACGTTTATAGGTTTGCTGCTTCCCAAGTGTTGTCGCCATGGCCCCAACTAGCTTAGAGTCTTCAGTCAGGTCACTATAAAGGCAAAGGTCTGAAACGACTGGACAATCTAAATCTATACTAGTATATTTGATTTTTAAACATATATTTACAGATTGGGTTGTAAAGACATTGCATGTTGTTTTGACTATAAATTACCAATGATATCTCCTTTGATTGGAACATGTAAATCATTGAAATATCATGCTTTTTCCAGCTTTTTTGTTGAAAAAACAGCTTTTTCTTTGTTCCCGTTGAAAACAGCTTTTTGATGCTCAAAAATTGGCAACACTGATCTATTACACCATAACCGATCAAATCTGGCAATCAAAATCCTACTTTGTATATTTCACCTTACACTGGCAACATTTCCGACATTTTCTGCTCGCACTGGCAACTCGCTTCAAAGCTATAGCGAGGAGTTGCCACGTTTGTACAAAAGCTCTTTATTTTGCCAACATCAAGATATGATAGCGAAATGTCTTAAATCCTACGTTTAACCTAGGTACTCAGACTAGAGGTGCGCGCGTGAGCGATTTTTCCATCACGTAACGCACGATTCACGAAATAATAATATCTTGACGCACGATTCACGCACGGAATTTTTTCAGCACTTCGCGTCACGCACAATTCACTCACGATTTACGAGACGTCACGAACGATCACGCACGATAAAAATGCTTCCCTATAAAAAATTTATGTAACGCAATTATGTATACATTATCAATATCGATCTTGCAAGCAAGGGAGACCCTCATTCCATTGTGGGTTTTATGGCCACACTGCTCCCTCTGTATGTATCATCAAGCGAGCAGCGGATTCACAAAATCAAAAGCAAATAAAACAACAAATTCGTGAATAATGCATAACTTATATTCACGAAGTAAAACTTTAACACGCACGAATCACGCACGGATCACGGATGCACACGCACGAAAGTCTGAGTTTACTCACGATCACGTCGTGACACGTCGCACACCGTGGCACGTTAAAATCACGTCACGCGCGCACCTCTAACTCAGACACGAATAACATTCTCGCTGCTAGAATTGTTTCATAATTCGAAGAGCGGCCTCTTAGAATGTAGGGTGACCAAACCACAGCGAAAAGGCTGTAAACAGTCACTGAATCCGAAATGGTCACTCTTGTTTGTTTATAAAATAAGCGCGCAACAGAGATTTTAAAATAAATGTTTATAAAATTGAAAATGGATGGCTCTTTGTGAAATGCGGAGGTCATGGGCATTGCCATGGTTGTTTTCTTGTGGATCGCTGAAATAGGATGGAGTGACGTCAAAGCGGCAAATTGTTGGTCAAATCCCATAAAATGGGCTGCATATCGACCGCTTTAAACAGCGCACGTTGTTCATGCTCCACAAAGTTCTCCAAATTGTTTTTGTTTTGTCTTTTGGTCTTCTTTGAATCCATTTTTTCAAATTGTGTGCTCGATTCTAAGAGGTACCTCTTCGAATTATCAAACATGTTTCATAATTCGAAGACCCCCTACGAGAATGTATCAGCTGTTTTTGAAAAACGATCTGGCAGCCCCATGCACATTATACGAGCGCATTCTAGACGTCTGAGTACAGCCTCTTAGAATGCTTTGAGAAAATAGGCAGCGAGAATGATATTCGTATCTGAGTACCTAGCTTTAACAAAAAGTCGCCTTCTGCTAAAGTAGACTGTAAGGGCAAGATATGAAAACGGCCCTTAGAGTTGTCAAATTCCAAACTTAAGTTTTTAAAGGTTCACGTTCTCTAGGAAAAAACGTATTTTCAAATCATACCGTTACACATTATTAAGACCAGAGATTAAAACCGAAACGACTATCGGATACGATTTTGGTAACGGTAAACGCCGATTGCTGTTTTCCGGTTACGGAAATAAAGGCTACGGTTCTTAACCTTTTTTCGCTCGGTAACGGTTATGAAATATTGACAAATCAATGTGAGCCATATAGCTAATAAAAGCGGAACTATTTTGGATTCCCATTTATTCATTAAAAGAACTTAGCTTGAAATTAGTATCCAAAAGAATATTCTCCCATTTCAAAGTCCACATTATTAAATTTAATATTAGACATTCACTGCCAAGCATAGTCCTCCTCCTACCCACAAGTTAGAGAATTTTGCGCTTTATTGCAAGTGTTTTTCTATATATAAATACATAAATACGTAAATCAAATAAACTTAGCTAATTTGGCATTTCTAGTTAATCTCTGCTGTTGCCACAGTGGTTGAGGGTTCCTCTTGCGTTGCAATTGCTGTTGTTGTTGTTTCGCTCGACGAAGTCTCCTCGGTGGTGGTGGTGGTGAGAGCCTTTGAATCTGGTATATCCATCACATTCTGTTTACGCCACTTATTTTGTAATCCTCTAATGGGTGTGGGCACCTCTCCTGTGGGCGCCGCATCCATGCTGATGGCGGGCGGACGCGGCAAGGGAGGCTCCTCGCTGGCCTTATTGTAGATCACCCAATTGTCGGGTCTGTATGAAAGCGGGGTTAGTTTTAACGGAGTTTCCTCAATTTCTCCGTGGTCACTCACCTGTCGGGCTTGGTGAGTACGGTGATGGGAGCAAAGGCCACATGGGCTAACTGTTGTAGTTTGTTTGCCTGTCCTAAAGTCCGTTCGTCATAGTCATCTGTCTCGGCTAGTATCTCATTGCCTAACTGTTTGGCTACGCTATCCGGAAATACTGTTACTTTGCTATTGGTCGTACTGCGCGAGGAGCTGGATAGCATGGGCTTGGGCATTTCGGTTACATACGTCTGCGTTTTGTTCATAAGCATGGGTAAAACATAGTTGTCGTCCAGGTAGGTGGTATTCGTGGTGGCGTTTGTACTTTGGCTGTCCAACATCAGTTCGGGTCTTAGATAACCGTCTTTATCGTACTTTCTGGTGGGTGTGACTAATTTGTCCGTCTGCTTTTCCGTAGTGTCCAGATCATTGTTTGTTTCATATTCGTCGTACACATAGTCGTCGTTATGGTCTTGAGTGTGACTCTCGTCCGTGGTCAAATTGGCCAGGGTGCGGCTCAAAAAGTCATAGTCTTGTATGTCTAGTTTATGGTTTGGATTTGTCAAACTGTCCGAATTCGCTTCCTTCAGTTCGGGTGTACGTCCGTAGTATGTCTGTGTTTGTGTCTGTGGTCTGTTAGCTGAAAATGGACTTGGGTGGGAACCGCTTTCTAGGCTCAACTCGCGATCATTATAGAGCTCGCTGTGGCCATACGGAGATGGGGAGACCAAACCGTAGCTACCATCCAGGCTTTGTGGACGCGGATATGAGCTAAGTGTAGACTGACTGACATCAGGACGTGGTCGTATGTTAAAGCTAAACGTGCTATCCGCTCCATTAGCGCTAGCCACACCCGATATGCTACCAAAATGTCCCGAGCTTACCGCACTACTGGCCGCATTCAAATATCCTGATTGCGGATTCAAGCCTATTTGCGAGCTGGTCGATACGGGATATGATTGAACCGAGGGTGGTCTGGGAGCATAGGAAGCACTACCACCGCTTAGGGGACTGTTAATCACGTAGGTTTCATAGTGCGGTCGTTCATTAAGTGGTTTCGAAATAGGCGTCGGTGAGGCTGTAGGTCGTCGATTGGCGTTCGGATTAAAACCATTTGTGGCAAAGGTCAAAAAGTTCTGAAATATATTCGGAGCTCTTGTCGTGGTGCGTCTGTCATCGTTATCGTTCAGGTAAATAATCGTCGGCGGTTTGGTCTTTTGTGTCTGTGAAGTAATGTCCGTCTGTGCTTGAAGGTAACCATAAGTGGGCGTGGTACTGGCATAATCTATATAGTGCGGAGCATAGTTGCTAAAGGGTTTATAGACGGTCGTATAGTCGGCATAGTCCGAGGTCAAAGGTCGCGTTACAGGACTTTTATTCGTCTGTCGTATGTTAATTTCAATCTCGTATTGATCGGCATTTGGTCCGCTAACCACCACTTTTTGTGGTCGCGTATATAGGGGTCTGCTTTGGTATTGACTGCGTAGCTCAAGCGTACGTTTGGTGGTCTTTGTCAGTTTAGGTGTCGGTGTAGTGCGTGTGGAACGTGCCAGGCTAGTGGTGGAAGTCTGTAGTAGCGTGGTAGTGGCAGTACGGTTTCGCTGTAAGTGCAGTAGTCTCAGGTCGTTCTTAGTTTCGGGTAACTTCTTGGAGTCACGCCCTGCTGTAACGTTCTGTTCCTGTTCCTCGGTCGTTTCGAGTTGTAGGTCAGTTGTACGTGTTTCGGTTGGGTCTGCATTCGTGTCATTGTCCGTATGGGTAGCGCTTCTTAACTCTATGGGTACATTGTTAATAATAACCGTACGCTTTGGTGTGCCTCCCGTGGGTTTTCTAACGTTAACATTTTTTTTTGGTGACTTGTCCAACTTATTGTTAACACTATTCACGGGTTTGCGGTTCGAAGTAGTCTTTCGATTGTTGTTTGTCTTGGTAGGCGTCGGAGTCTTGCGTTTAAGGTCAAGTTTGTCGCTTACTTTGGTGGCATTGCCAGGGGGGAAGGGTCTTTGAAATCCTGTGGCCGCATTGGCACTGAACTCCACTTGAGGCTTTACTCGATTGGAGAATCCCGCTTTGTCCTCCTTAATAATATGCACTGCATCCAGAGAATTCTGTGCCTGGACTGCCTGCAATTGGGGTGCCACAAATGGATCCTGCTCCAGCCAGGGGCTTAGATCTATGGGTGAAAGTACATCTGTACCGCAAGTCTGGCGTTCATTGTCCGTAAACTCGGCGGGTATGAATATATGCGGTTGAAAGGTGCCACCACCCACGGCACGGCAGAGTACTTGAGCCAGGGATACTCGTCGCAGCGAGTGCAGCTGGGCGGGTGTGAATGAGCTCTCAAAACCACCGTTTTCATACCAAAAACGATCGCCACGACGCGAGTTGCTAAACTGTTGGGCAATGATGCAGGCAAAGGTGGGTCCCACCAATCCTCCCACCACGGGACGTTCGGCTATGCCGCCCACAAATAGATCAATATCGTGTACACTGCGATAGGCATGACCTATGCGCTTAGCCGACTCTGGACCCACCACATTGGCTGTAAAAGAAAGAACTTAGCGCATATTCCTTTATAAGATGATGTCAACCTACCAAAATCATCCCAGCTTTGTATGGGGCTCAGGCCGCAGGGCACACGCCAGGCACTGTATGGAGCTATACCATGATCACGTCCACGTTGTATATTAATGGCCGCCAAATCCAGGCCAAAGGGAAATCCGGGTGTTTGAAACAGATGATTGGTCAGTTCCGGCGTTATGAACTCATCACGCTTAAGCGCGCGTTGCGAGGCCAAACCTCTTAGCAGACGATGCAGCGAACCCGCCGAACCTATGTCTCCACGCTGGAACTCCTCATGTAGGCTGACATCTAACAAAGGGAATACAGAATTGGTTTAACGCCTATCGCCCGACTTTCATACTCACTATTGTTGATCACATTGTGATGACGATCGCAGCGTGTATAGGAGTTCTGTACCAGCGAGTGCCCAAAACGAAAGGCTGCCGCTGCAAAGGAATTGGCCACCGTGGGATTTACCTTGGCATCGTAGCCTTCATAGAAGCCAGTGGAGAGCAGGTCCAGATCGAAGAGTTTGCATACCTCTCCGCCCAAAATAACGGGCAAAAATTCCCTATATGTAATATGCTGGAACATGGCACCCACTATGCGTCGCGTCTCCTGATACACCTTCTCATCGCTCCAGTGCGGATTCAGTTCGCTCAGCTCCAAAGCAATGCGATTATGCTCACCCACCCAAACATGATGCATGGCCAATAGTCCCGGTTGCTCACCGCTGCGTCCGTCTCCGGATCGTATGCATTTGGTGGCTATGGCACCACGTTGGCACACATCCTCTGAGGGATTGCCACGGCCATAGATCAGCAGGCCGTTGCGAAAGACGCGAGCTTGATCCGAGGATTTGGCGCTATTGGAGTAAATGGGCGATGCATCTATGTAGGAGGTAACCTGATTGGTTTGCTCACGCCAGCTGAGCACACAGTCTCGCCGCTGGGCAGGAGCCGAGCGTAAAAACTCCAGGCAGCGCACCTTGAGTGGCGCCAGCCAGGGATCATCCAATGGCACTTTGATTGAAAAGCAGGAAGGATGGAAATCCTTGCCGCCACAGCAGCTGGGTATGGATCCGTTGATGGAACTGAAACAAAAAAATTACAAAAAATATTTTAAATTTTTCCCCACATAGTGCTCTATCTAGCACTTACCGTGGTTGTGCCGTGGAGGTCATATCGTGATCCAGTAGTTGTCCCCATTGCGCTATCATCAGTGTCAACGGGGCCTCACCCTCGCGTGCTCCATGGACCAGCAGGCTAACAAAGCGCGATGAGGACAACGTACTGCCATCTGTGGAACTGCGCACACTATCCACTCCATCTCCATACTCTGGTGGCAGGAAACGATTGAAGGGCATCTGTGCGGTGCCCCAGCGTGGTCGTCGCTTGTTGTTGCAGGTACCGTCATGGGTGCGATACCGTTCCGAAGCCGGCATACAGGCCGGCGGATCACGTGGCGGACAGAGACCCTCCAGCGCCGTGCGGCGCAGTGAGATCTTGTGCGCATGGGACTGGCGGGCCAATTCATCTATTAGCTGGAAACTGTAACAAACAACAACAACTGGCGTTAGCTCATCCTGGCCAAATGCTGGCCGACATGGCTGTGTTCAAACTTCGTTTTCGAGTGCTGTCTGCCAACAATGTTGGCTTCTATTTATAAAACGATGGAGCAGCTGTGCGGAGTTGGAAACGAGTTCGTCGTCGCTGGTGACGTTAAGATGGGATCCACCAGCGTTTAAAAGCCAGTTGCGTTGGCTGTGGCTCTGTGGCTCTGTGTGTGTGTGTACGCATAAGAAACGCTGACTTTAATTTACTCGCTTTTGCTTTCCATTTGCTGCATTTGTTAGCAAGTTTCTTAAGAAGGGTATAATGACTCGATCATGAAGTATACAATATACAATATACATAGAAGAAAGCAAAGTTCGAGATCTTATTGTTAGTATTCATTGTTATATAATGAGATCTTCATAACACTGAAGAAACTAAAATGGAATGGATTTTAGATAACTCGTGGGCTTCGATGGGGCTTCTTAGAACTCGATTCGACTTCAATAATATCCATGGAATCGGGTGCATATCAATCTCACAAGTCAAACGAAACCGGTACCGCACAAACCTAATTTCGAAGCTATTGATTCCAGGTCGTAAGCCGAACTTTCGAAACTATTCAGATAATTACAAATTACAACACTAAAAATTAGCCCGGTATTAGACCCATAAATTAGGAATCTTAATACTTCTGTAAGCATCACCTCATCCCCAGATATTGAAATCAAGCCTAAGTTTGCGTTCTACGGGTACTTTTGTAGTAGGAGCGCACAGTAACAACAGTTTTAACTGGAATGTAAATAATTCAAGATGAAATTCTACGAATAACAAAAATGCTCTTAAATCGAACCATTGGTTAAGGTACCGTTAGAAAAGTTCAAACCTAAATTCATGAATATCTTCAGAAGCGCACGGTAGGTTTTGATAAGAATCAAGTATTTTGATGGTGTAATTGGCTATAGCAAGTCCCAAAGAGATGGTACTCGGCAGCCAAAAACCGCAAAGTGAATTAACATTTTAAAAAAAAACCCCGAACCACTCCACACTATGGCCATTTTTATACACTTGAAAAGTGTATATTAATTTTGCCCAGAAGTTTGTAACGCATAAAAATATTTATTTCCGACCCAATAAACTATATATATTCTTGATCAGGGCGCCGAGCTGAGTTCATTTCCGCCTGTCCGTCCGTCTGTCTGTCCGTCTGTCCGTCTGTCTGTCTGTCTGTTTCTACGCAAACTAGTCCCTCAGTTTTAAAGCTATCGAGCTGAAATTTTCCACAGAGTCTTCTTTTTACTGCACGCAACTAATATATTGGAACCGACCGGATCGGATGACTATATCATATAGCTGCCATAGGAACGATCGGTCTACGAACTAGTTCTAGTTAGAAAAACTTTTTTGTTTTCCACCGTAGCGTCAATAATCTTGGTATATATTAGTTTTATATGCTTCCACATAATTCTGGAAAAATTTATCAAAATCGGATGACTATATTATATAGCTCCCATAGAAACGGTCAGTCAAAAAACTACTTCTAGTGAGAAAAACTTTTTTGTTTTCTATCGTAGCGTCCCCAATCTTGGTATATATTAGTTTTATATGCTTTCACATAATTTTGAAAAAATTTATCAAAATCGGATGACTATAGCATATAGTTGCCATACGACCGATCGGACGGAAAATGTGTTTTACTAAGAAAAGTTTTTTTTATGGTATCAATTTTTGTTATCAATGATTTAAAAATTTTAAATATCTGATATCTATATCCTATATATATTTTTCCAGTTAAATCAGTTGGGGTAAAGTTTTTCAAGTGTATTAAAACTTCGGCACAGTCGAAGTTAGCTTAGCCTTCTCGTTTTTAATTGAAATTGGGTCCTTTACTATTGTTTGGTCACTTTTTAAAGATGACATCGGTCAAGTGACCACCTCCAGACGCCACTCACAAGTCGGCCCGTTTTTCGGCATTTTCCATCACTTTTTTGAGTGTTTCGGGTTGAATGGCACCGATTTCTCGGCGTATGTTGGCCTTAAGTTGTTGAAGAGTGACTGGTTTATCAGCATAAACCTTTTCCTTCAGGTATCCCCACAGAAAAAAGTCTGGTGCGGTCAAATCTCTCTCGTTCGGCCAGTCGAAATCGCCATATTTCGATATCAATCGATTCGGGAACATTCCACGCAGTAAATCCATGGTTAGACGGACTGTATGGCATGTTGCGCCATCTTGTTGGAACCAATAGTCGCAAATCGACCCTTAACAACTGCCACATGGTCATGGGGGACATGCCAAACTGCTGAGCACGATGTCGGACCGAAACTTGTTGACGTGCCGCGACGTCGGCGCTTACGGCTGCTATTGCCTCCAAACTCCGTCTGGTACGAGGTTTTTTTCGTCAAGTAGAGGTTGCCAAAGATCCTGTGGCATTGAATTTTGCCACCAAAGCACGAATAGTCCTCGGAGTAGGCGCATTCTGGCCACGATACTTCGATCTAAACTCGCGTTGAGTCAGCGTAACAGAGGAGTTTTTTTGAAAATAAATTTTCACAATTTCAGCACGTTGCTGCGGTGTAAAGTGGTTCATTGTTAAAATTGAACTTAACTGACGTTTCCAAAACATAAACAAACATGGCGATCTGTGACCGGGTTGTCAAGTTATTTAAAAATAAAAAAAACTTTGGGTAAAAATAAAAGATACACCCTGTAGCTTCTAAGAATATACGATTTATTGAACCAAGCATGAACTTGAATTTATGGTGTTTTAAAAAAGATGGAGAATTTTAAAGTTTACTAGAGATTAATTAATAAAGTAATAAACTAATAAAAATATGCCTCAAAAAAAAAGCTTCAGCAACATCAGCTGCCATACGATTGATATATAAAATTGAATTTTTTAGAGATGCAGTGAAACCAGAGTTTGGGGAACAAATTTGACATAATCATTCCTGATTTCCAATTTTAGGTCAAACTTTTGTCTCAAAACTGTAGTCATACTCATATACAATTAAACATATTAATCGAATATATTCAAGGGATAATCAGGGTCGAATTTGTGATTTAAAAAAAAAACCAAAAATGGTCTGTCCAAAATCCATTCGGTTTCAAAAAGAATGTCCCATATGGGCATTTTTAAAAGTCCATCGTAAACAAAAAATAAATTGTTAATAAATAAACCATTTTATTATACCCTTGCAGAGGGTATATTAAAATTGTCATGATGTTTGTAACGCATAGAAGAAAGCATCTCCGACCTCATAAAGTATATGTATTCTTGATCAGCTTGAGCTGAGTTCATTTCCGTCTGTCCGTCAGTCCGTGTTTTTATGCTATCTCCTTTCCTCAGCTTTAAGCTATCTTTATCAAACTTTGCAAAAAGTCTTTAAATATACATAGTCTGCACATTTGTCGGAATCGGCTCGATCGGATGACTATATCATATAGCTGCCATAGGAAGGATCGGTCCAAAATCTAGTTCTAGTGAGAAAAACTTTTTTGTTATCTTTCATAGCTTTATCAATCGTGGTATAAATTAGTTTTATATGCTCTCACATAATTCTGGAAAAATTCATTAAAAACGGATGACCGATCGGTCGGATAATGTGTTTCACTAGGAAAAGTTTTTTCTATGGTAACGTGATCAAATTTTCATTCTCAACGGTTTTGAATTTATAATTATCTGATATATATATCACATATATATTCTACCGGTTAAACCAGTTGGAGTGAACTTTTGTAAGTGTATTAAAACTTTGGCACAGTCGAAATTAGCTTTGCCTTCTCGTTTTTAGTGCAATTTAAACCCGATTTTTTTTATTGTGTAAAACATGTTATAAAATTATATATTCTCCATTTTGATCCAATACCTTTTGCCATCTTTCGGGCAAGAGATTGATTCCACGCTCATAAAATGTTTAATCTTTGCAGGCAAAAAACTGGTACAAGTGGGTTTTTAACGTCCCAATTTAAGGTGAAGGTTCTCCCCTTCAAAAAATTTTGCAAAGATCGGCACAATTAATAGTCGAAAAATGCCAAGTCTGGAGAATATGGTGGGTGTGGTAGCACATCCCATTCAAGCTGCAAAAGCTTTTGGCGAATCATCAAACTTTGTCTCGCATTATCCTGGTGAAACACAATACGCCTTTTCTATTGATCAATTTTGGCCTCTTCTGTTTGAGTGCATCACTCAATTTGTCCAGCTGACCACAATTCACTTCAGAATTAATCGTGGAATTGTCGGGCAAAAGCTCAAAATAAACGATTCCTTTGAAATCCCTCCAAATAGACAACGTAATTTTTTTTTTTTTGTGACTATCGGCCTTCTAGAAGAAGATATTGGATTTTTTTCAAATTGTGGTGGTGGCAACTCTACCATCGCTCATCAGATCGGAAAACAATGTATGGGGGTTCGATGAGTAATGATGATTAAAATATATGTCTTAAAGGTTCAAACAACCAAAATTGCGGGATATTTGAGGTGTTATTCAAATTGCGGGGATGGCAACTCTACTATCGTTCATCTGATCGGAAAACGATGTATGGGGGCTAGATAAGAGATGATGAGTAGAATATATGTCTAGAAGGTTCGAACAACCTAACTCCAAAATTGTGGAAGATATGAGGTTTTTTTCAATTTGCGGTAGGGCAGGGGGCGTGGCAAAAATCAAAACTAAACTTGATCTGCCTGCAGGTATAAGAAATATATGTTCCATACACCTTAAACCTTTATCTCTTACCATCTCTGAGAGCTCTTCGTTCATACGGACAGACAGACGGACATGGCTATATCGACTCGGCTGTTGATGCTGATCAAGATCGGAGATGCTTCCTTCTGGCTGTTACATACATTTGCACAAACCCAATATACTCTGTGTACCTTCGGTACAGAGTATAAAAATTTGTAGCCAAAATCATTTTAAAAGTGTATTCAATATTCGGCGCAGCGTTTAGCGGTTGAACTAAGGTTTTCCACTTTTCTTTGCCAAACGGGTGAAAGTGGAAATTAATTTTTTTTCTCAGGCTTTCAGCTTGGCTTTTTAGTGCTGTGAAAACTATTTTCAGTTAGTTTTATATTTAATTATGTTTATTAAGCTAGAAGGGACAGTAAAAAGTAAGGCTTAACCCTTTGCCTACGGTTGAAGCTTATGCGGCGTATGCGCAATCTTAATCTCAATCTGAAAAAAAGCGCAGCAGCGGCAGCTGCGTTCAATGAACTCCGTCAAAGACTTTCGTATGGACTGGAAGAGCTTGAGGCCGAATTCGTGTGGCGCTTGACGCTTTGTAGAAAACGAAAGTCGTGTCATGTTTTGATTTTGTTTCTTTTACTTTTCGTTTCTTTCTTTCAGCATATCAGCTAATGCTTTGTGTTCGCGCTGCCTTTCGCTGCTTTCGTTGTTGTTGTTGTTGTCGTTTGATGTAATCAAATTGCGAATACTGCGTCGGAGTCGAAGAGCGAGAGCATGGCTTGGGTTTTTCATCTTTTTGTCATCTACGATTTTTTCTAACGTTTCACACACACACACATGCCCGTATGTACACACACAGACATATGTATAATTACAGGCGCTGACGTTCACTCGCTTTCTTCTAATTTGGCTAAATGCTGCTTTTGGCAATGTTAACGAGCTCAACTCTTGGTCACATCATCGATGTGGCTGCTGCTGCCAGATGATGATGATGACGATGATTTTTAATTAAACCAAACATGTTGATGATTTCGTAATTTGATTTTGAGCAACCGAAAACATTTAACGTTTATGGACAGCATCTTTTTTTTTGTCAGCCTCATTGATTGCAATTACATAAAAGTCAATTCGACTCGGTCAGAGCTCATTGCACCTGAATTACTGACGCCTTTCTTGGTTATTCGGGTGAAAGTTCTGGCTTTGTCTCGTTTAATGCGTTTTATGTGTTTGTTTGTGTGTGTGAGTGGAAAATTGCATGGATTTTCACAGTCTCTCAAAGTTAAACCCCGAACCCGTTGTGAAAAGTGAAAACTTGCAAACTGGAAAAACAACAGCCGCAGCAACTTTTCAGTTTTCGGTGGCGTCTGCCATTTCCGTTGGCCATTGGCCATTGGCCAAAGAGGTCATTTAACCCAACCGGGCAGCTTTAATTTACCTTTCGGCTTAACCTGGACCGTGCAATTATGTATTTGTTGTATGTGGCATTTCAATGTCAAAGTGAAAGTTGACTCTTAGTCATGAGCAATCGCAATCTCACATTGGTTTTGGCTACGATATTTTTGGAGCACATTTATGGCGGAGCACTTCAACTTCCAACTCATTAGCCAGACATGGCTGCCATGGATGCCGATGCCGAGGCCGTAGAACTCGTTAATCAAGCGAGAAAGTTGCCATCGGTAATTGGTAAGGAAAAGAAGGTGGATTCCGCATATTAAAGTGTATCCATTTTGTGTTTTTTTTGTTACATTAGATTGCCCGCGGTCAGCAGTTTGAGTGGGCTTTAAAAAAAAACAATAAAACCAAACCGATCCGCTAATTACATGCTCGAAAACTGATCCAGTATCAAGTATTAAAAATGCTGAATACCCGTAATCGCTCTGTATTCTTTCCTTGGAAGTTGTAACATTTTTTCGTTAGTTAGCGATTGTAGTGTCCCTGTTAAGCGTGCTTGACAGACTTGCGTCAACAAATGATTTATGATTTGGAACTTCTATATCGGAATTATTTTCTCGGTGGACCTTAGAACTATTTTCACGCCAAAACTTTCCCTTAAAAAGCACAACCACTTTAGCCAAAGCTTGAAATAGTGATGTGGGGCTAGATACTAAAAAGAATCTGTACCAGGACGTAAGCCGATCGATACAAAGCTTTAGGGTACAAGAAAGCGAATTGAACAAGTTCAAAGAAGTTAATGAAATGCAAAATTTCTTCATCAAGCTCACAAACAGCTACGCTAAAACAGAAGAACGCTTTTCGAACCGATTCTCAAACATGCTTTTAAGGAATAGGATCTTCTTTATTAAGTGTAATTTTAACCTTTAAGTGAAGCGTTTCGTTGACTTGGTTGAAATGGCATAATAAAGCAGAAGGGTTTAAGAACCTGCTAAAAACAGATCGATGAAAAACATTTCTAAATACTTTGGAAAATCTGTAATGTCTGTAAAATAATTGGGATATTAAATAGGTAAGCAGATGATGGCTGTGAAAAATTTATCGAACTTTGTAAGAAGCACGTTATCATACGGCAACGTTATCATAATGAGTTTGTTTAAATTATTCCGTCTTAAAATCGGCACGAATCGTAAGGGAATTTGGAATTTTAGGCGATTTGTAGAACACATGGGATCAAATATCATATATCCTATCGTATTGTAAAAAAAAAACACTTTATATTCTTGAAAATTGTTTGAAAATAACTGTAAATAACGTAAAATATTATAATATATATCGTTAGTAAGGGCTTTTACCCCCTCCCCCCTATCAGGATGATTTAAGTTTTGTAAAAAAAATTTTCGAAATAATTTTGTTGTTTCTAAGATTTGAGCTAAATAACTTGAAACGATCAACTTCAAATTAATTTTTTTAATCGGTGTAGAATAACGGAAGTTATGGAGAAATATGTATAACCACAGACAAAAAAAGAAGGCTAACATCGGCTACGCCGATGTTTTAAATACTTTTGCTGTATTTAAAAGACGTTACCATTGACAACAAATAAGTTTTTCTCATTAGAACTAGTTTTTAGACCGATCGTTCCTATGGCAGCTATATGCTATAGTCATCCGATTTTGATCAATTTTTCCAGAATTATGTGGAAGCATATACAACTAACATATACCAAGATTAGTGACGCTTCAATGGAAAACAAAAAAGTTTTTCTCACTAGAACTAGTTTATGGACCGACCGTTTATATGGCAGCAATATGCTATAGTCACCCGATCCGGCCGATTTCGACAAATGTGCCTATATGTATTTAAAGACTTTTTGCAAACTTCGGTTAAGATAGCATTCAAGCTGAGGGAGGAGATAGCATAGAAACAGACAAACAGACGGAAAGGAACTCAGCTCGTCATGCTGATCAATAATATATATATATACTTTATTCCCTTGCAAGGGTATAATAATAGATTTTCCCATATCTAAAAACAAGGATCGATCTCGACCACTAGGTTTTTGGCTGTTGCCAAATGTTATCGAATCAAACTAACTGATTTTATTTTGGGTGTACCCTAATTCTTTGTCCAAAAATAACTTTTCAATTCTCTGCTAATCAAAATAAAACTTAGAAGGTAAGTTTATGCTTAAAAATGTCAAAATTTTTAATGTAGATGTCAAATATTGCCTGGTCCGAACATATATGTGGTTATTCTCTTACCACGGAAGCATAAGTTTTTAAATTTCTTTAATCAATCCTTAAAGTTAATATGTACATAACCTCCTAAACAGGTCAAACTAAAATTATTGGTAAACCATTTTATGAAAATATTTTTTTAATCTTTATTCAGAAGTCAAAGAAATTCTTTCTTTAAGTTGGCTAAAGCCAACCAAGAACGTTTACTTTGTATCTCACTAAGCTCTGGCCACGAGCGAACTTTGTATTTTCTACCGTGCTCCTCGCTTGGTGAGCTTAAATATGGAACAATGTTTATATTTAAATAAATCAAATAAGATAGTTCACCAGACTCGACAGCAATCTACCCTGTATCTGCTTAGAGAGACGCTGAAACTCACTCTACAATATATTTTCAACAGCGATTCAGCTGTCTTTTACCTTCGCTTCAAATTTTTCCAATACTTTACTGTAAAACTCCATACACAGAAAAAAAAGATCCATTTGGAATGGATATGGACATATCCTTTTTTTGGATATTGAAATGCATATCCTTTTCAAATTTACACATCCTTTTGATATTTTTTAGCTCCATTGAATGAATAACTAAGATCAATTTAACATTATTTAAACTCAAATGGATGATAAAAATGGATATGGACATATCCAGTCCAAATGGATATGAAAAATATCCAATGGATCATCAAATAAAACAAATTAAATCAAATAAGAATATCGACACTTTTCAAGTGTATAAAAATAACTAAAAATAAGTATTCTGTTCTCTGTTTTGGAAATTCTGAACTGAGACAGCTTTTAAGATCATTTGAACTTAAAATGTCCCAGTTAAAAATGGAATTCTCAATAAAATTCCTTAAAACGAATAAATCAAATAATTGTTGACCCCGCAGACTCCCATTTCGTGCCCCCACCTTTTATTATTCCTTTAAGTTTAACCTTGACTTTGTTGTAATATTTATATATTCCCAATATTTCTAAAACTCAGCAGTCTTTCTTTCAATCTTTTGTGAGTAGTTTTCTAACCCATCAAAAATATTGTGCGTTATTTGCAATAACCTTCCCTAGCCAACCACTCAAACTTATTTCGATTTGGCATTATGAACTCTCCCTTTGCTAATAACTTTTTTCATATATCCCAACCACTGGAACATTTACCCAACCACGAGAAATGGATTCAAGGGGACTCACTTTTTACGAAATGCCTTGGTGGCGGTTATTGTTGCATAAGCGGCCATCTCTCGTCGCTCTGTGTCCATGGTGGGTGCATTAAAGCGTGACAACATGGCAGCCGGATGATTCTCCTCCAGGGTTTGACCTAAAGTGGGTTTATCGAGAGGAGGCTTACATCAAGGTTAGAAAAAAAACTAGTCCATCCACATACACACCATTGCGAAGCATTTGCGGTTGAATTCTGCCATAAAGCTCGGCCATGGCATCGAGTCCCTGCCGCACACTCTGCTGCAGTGCCACATCCATCAGCGTGGGACGGCGTGAGCGTGCATTTCGATGTCTGAATGTCATCAACTCTTTGAGTGGGGCGAGCGGATGTGGTAGCTCGTCTGTGGGCGGCTTGCTGCTGGCCTTCTCAATGTCCAGTTGCTGCTCCTGGGCGTCGACAGTGTACGCCAGCAGTAGAAGTAATAACGATAGCTGAAACATTCCAAGCGTCTGTCCCAGTGCCAGTGGCTGCTGAAAAAGTATCAAAGTACTTCGTTTGTTGGTTGGCAACTTTTTAATTAATATGCTAAATGTAAAAACGTAGCAATGTGAATGGTTTTAAGCACGAATTTTTATCAGATCAAATTTGGAATTTAGTTTTAGCTTTTTCACAGCCTTCATCTTCACCGATACCAGCGACGACTGTGAAATATGTAGCCTTGAAAAAAATGTAAAATTTTTTCTAATTTATCCAAATTGAACATCTATATCCCTAAAATATCCTATCGGTACGATCAGCTGGAGCAAGCTTGTGCAAGTGCATTAAAACTTCGTCATAGAAGAAGTTAGCTTTCGCCTTCTCGATTTTCTGGTATTCCAAATGTACATGATTTTGTTTTTTTTTCCGTTCATACAACATAAACTCAACTCAACACCACCGTACAAAAAAATTAGTAGCTCAAAAGTGGTAACAACGTGGCTGGGCAGCCTGAGTTAACTTTACATTCGTATTTTCTGGTATTCCAAATTTATAGATGTTTGATTCCTACGAAATAAGCTTAATATTGATTTTGAATTTAGATTCAGGACCGAACAAATAAATAAACTATACTAAAACTGCTTATTGGCTTAGAAACACGCCTCAGATTTTTGAAGATTTGAATAAAAACCTAATACTTATTTGAAAATGAATTTGTTTATGAAGAAAATTACTTTTAAAATTAATTCTTACATAAACAGAAAATATTTAACGTAATATTCGTAGTACCTGACAAAGTTTGTGTTTAACCTGGCTTTACAGTCCCAAAAGACCAAGCCGAGCTTCTTACAATCTTTTCCCTCGTGTGTCTTTTAATTTTCGCTCAATAGAAAGGGACCAACAGTTTAACGCCGAATCCGAACGGCAAAGTTTTCGAGAAGATTTTTTAATGGCTACTGCACAACTGTCGCCAATAGCTGGTGAAGGTGACCTTTTGCGTAAAAGTTTTTAAAGAAATAACTTTTAATTAGATGTACCGAGGCGGGATCGAACCCACAACCTCCCGCACAGTAGGGACTAAAGATTGGCGCGGTATGGGATTCCCGAAATGCTTCCACTGCACAGTGGTCGATTTCATAGGTCAAAAATAAAAAAGTCAAAGTAAAAAATTTGTCTCCAAATGTGTCATTACTATTTCTTAAAAACAACATGAAATTTAATGGTAAAGTTGATTTTGTTCTATTTCAATACATAAGAGGGAGAATAAAAACACGTCGACTTTGCTGTTTGAGACGCATGAAAGTGAGCTCTTTCTGGAAAAATTTAATTAAAATATCGTATTAAAATGAATATTGAAAAAAGAGGTATTAACTATATATTTCAGTTGTTATCATGTTATAACATCTTTTGGTTTTGTTATAAAATGTGTTTTTTCTCAGTGCCATTGTGAGTGTTGTACCCAGCCAAATAGTTAAATTTCACCTAGAGTAACAACTTTTACAACACAACGTTGCCCGTCATTCCCCGGAATTAAACTTTTTTTATAATATTAGTTAATATTATAAGATTCTAAAACTGTTTATTTTAGCTGCGCGCCTTTGCGCCCCTTTGAGTTATCTTCAATAACACAAAGCGGTCTTATGGATTTTTGGCAGCTTTGTTGTGGGAATTTTTGTGCTTTTCTTTATTGCTGTTTTGTTTTCTTTTGTGCTGTTTTCTTTATTTGTGCTTTGTATGGCTGTTCTGTTGTAATTTATGTACCAAAATGTAGCTGATTTAAATAATTAATTTAAAATAAAATGAAAATAAAATTATTCTAATTTTAATTTTATTAAACTTTTTACCTATATAATGGCACATCCTTTCAATGCGAACTATCTCGCCTACATAATTTACTGATTTTTTTCTTGTATTATAAACTTACTATCAACTTGTTCTTAATTTAAAAAAAAAATTATATTTTTTTATATAATTTTTCTTTGGCCAGGGTGCAAGTGGGTGGTGGGAGGAGGGGTTTTCAGCAGTTTAACCATGACCATTCTATGATTTCCTAATTATTACACTTATATTAAGCTGTAAATAAAATTTCAACTTCTAACTTCATACAAGACCGACCACTGTGCACTGGGAGGTTAGAAAAATTATAAGATCTTTGTGACGTACCGCTGAGTCACCCAAGACCACATATATAACTGACAACTTTTAAGTGTGGCGCCACACGAACTGTGTAAAGTGCTGCCCATCACCAGCTTAAGTGTGTGTGTGTTTATTCATTAATATGACGCTCCACAAAAAAAAAGGTAAGCTAAATTCAAGTTTAAAATTGAATTAATCACGGCCTAAGGATCTAAATTTCAAGTACAAGTCGAACTTGATTGTGCTTAAAGCAAGTACAAAAGACATAAAACAATACTTGTATCAATCCGAAAAGACTCATATCAAGTTCGTCTCCTACTTGAATATCAAATACTTAATCCTGCATCGAGATTAAATTAAGTACTAAAGTAAAGGTTCTAATCTATCCAAAAAGTAAATGCTCATTTTCGTAGCACTATTTTTGTTATATCGTCTAAGAACTTTCTCCTATGACTGTATAAATGGCCATACTTGTACGTGGTCTTGTAATAGAGGTCGTAATCTAACTAAAACTACAAAGAACATAACCGTAGCTCTATTTTTGGCCTCTATACGACAAAGTTAAAATAAGTACATTTTTTTAAATTGTTTCAAGCGCCTTAAAAAATTCTTAAAAATTATTTGCGGCCTTAAATAAATTTTTCCTTCTGTTCTTTCTCTTAAAGTAAAGGTTCCAATCTATTCAAAAAGAAAATGTTTATTTTCGCAGCACTATAATATCAAAGCGAAAGGCTAAGAATAAACGGAAACCCTCATTATATTACGCTTTGTAATTCGGCTACAACATTTTACTAATTGGGTGCATTTAGATTACTGCAACTCTCTATTTTAAATGGATTAGAGTAGTGGTGGGTGATAACAAGCACACTTAAAAACGGATGTCACAAAATAACAAGCTAATGTGAATCCCTTCAGCTTATTTCGAACTAAAATTAAGCTCACCTAAGCTTAAGATGAAATCAAGACAAAAATTCCAAGATTCGTAAAATTGTACTCAAATCATTCCTTTTGTACTTAGCTTGAAAAACAGGGATCGATCTACTTCTGATATCGTTCATTTTTGATTTTCTTCTGGATATCTCGGATTTTTTTTCTGTGTTGGAGTATGATTGTTGCTGTGAATTTGGTTTTTCTTATAACTTTACAATCGTTCATCTGATCGTTTCCAGCCTTGGTAGAATGATAAACGACTTAAAAAAAAAAAATAATAAATCTGTACTGGTACAATATTTCGGTTCTTGAACGGTCTTTTTAATTCCAGAATTCTTCAATGATTATAATTCGAAATCATTAGGAGAAGTCTTTGATTTAATTTCCAGAGGCTTAAGTGAATAAAAGCTTTATTTTAAATGATATCCGCATTCAAATGGTTTGACCATGTTTTATAAAACTCGTGTTTCTTAAACGATCGATCAGAGCATACCTTTCCAAGGGCACTTAACTTATAAATAGTAACGTTTTCACATTATTTTTTTGTATTTTCTTGTAACTTAATGATGTATTATGCATTAAAAGTGTCGTCTCCATTCTCTGTATGTTAAAAAAATATTGACATCAATTTGTATATATTTATTATTGCTTCAAGTCATGGCTAATTGCTAACTTTGATTTCATGTCATCTGTGGGGCAAAGTTGTGCGAAAAAAAAACGAATTGAATCAATAAAATCGCAAATTGGCTTTAATTATAAAAGTTACGACGCTTCGTTGCGGGTCTCTAGTGTAATGCTACTGTTGATATATCATCGATTACATCAGCAGCAAAAAATGTACCAATCGAAACTGTTTTCTTTATGCCTAATGCCATTATTTAATTTAGTTTCGTTAGCGACTGCCCACAGGCTAATTATAATAATAAAGGCCGATTTAAACTGCGATACTTACAAATGGGTAAGTCTGTATGTTTGTAGGTATTTATTGAAGCTGGTTGTGGTTTTTTCCGTATTCTTTTTATTTTTCTTCCACTTTTTTTTTTTTTGCACTTTTATGATAATATATTTGATACTCTTATAAATATACACAAATTGAAAAAAAAAGAGAACTCATACAATTTCGTTCAAATTTTCGGAAATGGCTTTGCTTGTTAAAAGATGGAATGAAAGGTACAATGGTTGATCAGCAAATTACCATGTATTACGACCGGCGAAAGAAGTTGCAGACTAAAGGTAACTTTATCATCGTTTATTGTCATCGATTGAAAGACAATATACAAATTTTTTCAGTCATTAGATTTTCGGTCAATTATAATTCGCGACGGGAAAGGAGCAAAATCGGTCCAAAATTCGTTCTCAATTTTTAAATGGAAAAAAAAATAAAGAGCAAAGTAGGATTCTGTTTTTGGGGACCATTATTCTAGTTAACCGTGGGACATTGGCTTAACAAATTCTATAAATACGTATTTACCAAGAAAATCGCCTAATAGCTCCATAATACTTGCTGATGGGCAGCACTCACACAGATCGTGTCACTCGTCACATTATTAAAGTTAATAAAAGTTTATCATTATCATCATCATTATTAAAAGTAATCAGTTCTAAGCAGGAATCAATCCCAAAACTAATATCGGTTCCGATATGTACCGAAATTAGAATAACGGTTATAGGTTCTATTTCGGTTTTCAGTTTATTTCGGTTTTTGGTTCCGATACGCTACCTAGATTTTTATTTCGGTATACAGGTACGTACCGGTACAAGTTTAAATTTTTGCATATTCAAAAATGTAAATTGTTTCAAGATATCTACAACATTAATGAATGTAATATGCCACGTAAAAATACGTGTCTTTAAATATACCAATTTCTAGCCTTTTTTTTTGGACGACAGTTTCGCTAAACGCTTGTGTCCGCGCTTCCAGAGGTATCCCTACACACAGAAAAAAACGAACTAGAATTTAGGAATGCTCTGTTCTTTTGCCCCCTAGGCAAGCTCGCCTTAGGGCCGATTACTCATCTTCCACATAGAACTATCTCTCAAGTAAACTTACACATAAGAGAGTAAATTGTAAGTTTATGTTTCTTAACATGTATAAAATCTTTTTTGAAAGCAGAAAAATATTTCTCAGTTATTATTCGAAATAATCGGCCCAGAAATCTTCTGTATCCCAGCCAAAAAAAAAGATCTTACGCGATTTGGATAGATTTGACCCAAAATACGCTAGTAAAATAAGCAAAGAGGTATATCAGTTCTAAAAACGATCTAAAATCTGACTGAGCATTTCTTTACCCTAACGTTTTTTTTCAAATATTAAAAAAATTCTTTATTAAATTATTCAACTTATATTTTTAAATTTGAGGTCGACATTTTTTCAAAATTAAATAACTTCAATTCTAAAATTTATATTAATATTTTTGTAACATTTTTATAATTGAGAGAGGATTTTTCTAAGACTTGGAAATCCTTAACATTTAATTAGAGAGTTTATATTTAAGGTCTACTGTCAGATGACATAAAAATGATTTTCGTTACAATGCTTCGTATGAATAGAAACGCATTTGTAAAACTTTGAAATCTGAATGCTTTTAAGCAGTTGTCTTAATTATATGAAGCATAGTGCCGAAAATAAAATTTATGTCATCTGAGATCAGGCCTTTAGAAAGAAAAGATTATCCGCTTTTTAGACATTTTTTTCTATATCGTATTAATCTTAAAATAGTTATTTAATTTTGGTTTTTCTTTAAGGGCAAATTTCTAAAATATAAGACTTTTTCAAATAATCCTAAGTCAGTAAGATAAATAATATGAAACCAAAACAGTACCGGTATTAGCGTTTCGGTATAGTTTCGGGTCTTTTTGGTTACTATTCTAACGGTAAACGGTTTTCGGTTCTTAAAAAAATTTTAATATCGGTTCCGGTATCGATACCGGTAAGTGGCTTGAAACGCTTTATTTCGGTTAACGGTTCCGGTTACGGTATTATTCCCTGGTTATAAGCCTTCAAGTTGTATTGTTTTAAATGTCAAATGACAAGCTATTCACAATGAAAACTACTAGATTGTCATGTTTCATGCGTCGAACAGTGTGAACTCAGCCTCAGCCTAGTAGGCCCTAATGTTGTTTTGTTTTTATTGTGAATAGCTTGTCGTTTGTCATTCAAATCAATACAACAAGATTATCATATCTCATGCGTCGAACAGTGTGAACTCAGCCTAAAACAGTGGGAACATTCAATTCTCAATTTGAACTTTTTAGCACAAGAAAATCGAACTTTTTTTCATTCATCCTATAATAAGGGGCTATAAAGAAGAAATCGTTGGGTTTCTAGAGACAGACCCTAATTGTTGGCTAGGTTTAGAAAGAAATGTCTGGGAGATATTAGCGCAAGCTCTGAGATATCTGCTAGCAAAAATGAAACGATAAATTTCTATCTTCGTCGACTCTGAGCTGGACACGAACAAAAAAAGTGTGATATAGACTCCGCCTTCTTCTTGTTTCTGGAACTTCTGCAAGTTGTTGTTTGAGGGGACACCCAGTCTCACCAGCCACTTCACTGTCGTGCAAAGTGCCATGTAGAGCATAAAGTGACTGGTATTTTTGGAAACCATGTTGCTCGTATATGTTGCGTATAATGACCCTGCACGTTGCCATGGGCATACCGACAATTTGCTTACTTTTAATTAGCTGCTTTGCAATGCACCATGGGATCGAAATGAGGTTTATGCTGGACTGCTAAATGGCAATCTAATAAAGAGTTTTCGGCGGTCGTTCACCAATTTCTGTCCACCTAGTTATATATCTGGTGCTGTTTCATTCTTTTAAATTTTCAAGTCGTTTTTCAGGACAAAGTGAAAACTGGTATGGAGTAATGGAGTCACTCACCAATGAGAAGGAGTCTTCCTGAGAATATAATGCACTTTATTATTGCAGAATACCATAAATTAAATTTCCTATTCTTAAGCTGACTAGGGGGTATATCGTAGTCGGGTTTACCTCTCTGCAACATGCACTATTATTTTGTTGTATTTTTTTTTTTTTTTTGTATATTTTACGCAATTACACAAAGTGTTTCAAGCTTGCATAAGACCCTTTTTAATAATATGAAACTCTGGCACTTTGCCTACACCACCCCATCACCATCTTGCAGCCAGGAAGTTGTGGGCATAGAGAAATTTTCCACAAGTCTCCGTTTGAAACGTTTTGTTTTGAAGGTGGGCAGAAGTCCGACACGCTCACTTAGCCAGCCAAGCATTAAGACTAATCAGTTTTTATGAACGGAAATTGATTTACCCGAAATGCAATGTGCAATTTGTAATCGAAGCGATTGAATGATTAACACCTGCACCTGCAATTAGTTAGAAACTTTTTGGTGCCAGCTCCTGCCGTCCTGTCACTGTTTCGTATGCCGCACTCACCAAATAGAAACTTTTTCGCGTTTGTATCTATGATCGTCGTAAACCGAACTAAATCGATTCTCACCTTACAGCTGCCATTAGAAGCCAAAAGAAACAGACGCAAGCGAAGTCAGAGCCATGCCACAGCAAGAAAAAAAAAAAAAAAAAAAAAAAAAAAAACACCATCATCGTCAAGACCCAGACTTCCAGGCAAGCGACCAGTTCTCCGGTGGCTTTCATTCACAGTCTCGTAGTAGCAGTTTTTTCCCACTCTTCTACACTTTTAAATATTTATTATTTATTTTCAACTTGTTGGCGCTTATCGCCACCGCCTCCGCCTTCGCCTTTGCCCCTCGCCGTCAGCAAGCTGTGACTTTTTTTTTTCGTTTCTGTATTTAAATCAAGAGATAAAATGCCCGGCGGCTGCATAAAGTTCCCATTACTACACATTGTGGGCCGCTGCCGATCGTCATTCATGCGCCACATCCACATAGCCGGTTCGTCATCACAAGATGCCCAGCTGGATGCTACCGCCGCCACTCGCTTATCGTCCGGCACCATCGAACTGCTTTCAATTAGAAGAGAAAGTTCTTGCCACAAGCGCATGCAAGAAAAAGTGAAAAAAAAACCAACAACAACAACCACAAAGCGGGCCAAGATGCTTTTACTCTTGGCCCAGGCCAAAGGGTTGGGGAGGAGATCGTTAAAATTGCACCTCATAAATTGAGAAGTTGATGTATCACCCGCCGAGTGACAATAATATAATAACACAAACAATGCCAAAGATCAGCAATATCTGACACAGAGACCTAAAGGCGATCAAACGAACTTTGCGGCCAGCGGCGTTCACGTAAGTTTGTATATAAGTATCTATGTGCATAGAAGATGTAGATGTGAATGTGAATGTGGATGACATCAGCATTGCAAAGCTTTTTCTTAGAAATGGAAATGCGTTTTGTTAGGTTATGACTTTGTGTACAGTGTACACACACACTAGGGAAAACTACTTGGACTTAGGGCAGTTTTTGCATGTTCCTATTTTTGCAACGAATGTACTAGCGCTTTCGGAGAAGCATCAATCTGGTAATTCCCCGTTTTTTGTTTCTAAATGAGAATTCAATCTGGTATAATCATCCATTTAAAAATGTTTTAGCCAAACTGAGGTGTACCTTGACCCTTTAATTTCTTTTTAATTTACAATTCATTTTTTGAACACATATACATACGAAGAATAGTTAACAAAAGGGCGCCACAACAACAATCAGTTTATCGCAGTGATGCGATGCAAAAAAAAAAAAAAGATCAATATCTGCTGTGGTATAATTATTTTGGCAAAACCATTTTGGCAAACATATATTTTAAGGTAACTCGTACGTAGGTTGCTATATATATTTCTGGCCTAATAATGAAAACGCGAATATTTATGATCAAAAATGGTTTTATTGTTTTTCAAAGTGTTCTCCAGCAAGATTTATACACTTTTGCATGCGCTCAAACCAATTGTCGAAAAACTTTTTACACTCCGGTTGAGACACCTCCAAAACATGGTTTTTGAACTCTTCAACAGCATCTTCTGGCGACGAAAATCGTTGACCGCGCATTTTTCCCGGGAATAAAAAGAAGTCATTGGGTGCTGTACGGCGGCTGGTGTGAGCTGATGTGTGAGAGCTCGCATTGTCATGGTGCACAATGATCTGTCTTCTCTTGTTCGTTTTTTGAATTTCTCCGAAGATTTCAGGCAAACAACTTGTGGTGTACCACTTAGAATTGACCGTCCTACGTTGCTCAAGCGGAACAGTCGCCACATGACCAGTTTTACCGAAGAAACAAGCGACCATTTGCTTCGAAGTGCTTCTTCCACGAACGACTTTTGTTGGATTTGGCTCTTCTTCGAAGACCCACACGGTCAATTGCTGTTTTGTGTCGGGCTCATAGGCATAGATCCATGATTCCTCACCTGTGACGATCTTATAAACGTCTTTTGAAACACCGCGATTATATTTTTTCAAAATTTCTTTGCACCAATCCACACGAGCCTTTTTTTGAGCGATTGTCAAATTGTGCGGGATCCAACGAGAACAAACCTCTTTTACGCCCAGGTGTTCATGCAATATCGAATGTATGCTGGTGGAAGAAATGCCCAAGGATGCCTCTATCTCACGGTATGTCACATGACGATCTTGCATTATCAGTTCACGCACGGCATCAATGTGCCAGAAAGCACAACTACTGTTTTTGGACGACCTTCACGACCTTCGTCTTCGAGCGAGCGTCGCCCGCAATTGAATTCATTATACCAATTTTTCACAGTGCTATAGGATAGTGCTTCATCGCCATACAAAGATTTAAGTTCATCGTTGCACGCTTGTCGTGATAATCCAAGTCGAAAGTTATGAAAAATGATTGCACGAAAATTTTTACGAGTTAATTATATTTTTCTGCCGGGGTGAGTTTTTGATTAATCGTTAATCGATATCAAACGTTGTCACACATGAAAGAGTTCTATGGAGCTTTTATCGATAAAAGTCGTTACAATGGTATATTGAAAGAGGAGTTTCCATACTTTCATAGCCGATTAAGACCTTTGCCGTAGATTTACAAACATATACAATTTGTTAAAACGTATATAAAGACCCAAAATACGGAGCCTTGGACTATTTGTGTTCAGAATTCTCTCAAAGGTTTTATTGTTATAGTATCCCAATCAAGTTGCGCAAAATCAGCACCCAGAATTTATTCAATGTTTGGTTTATATATTAAACTTTGGCATTAAGTCTTTTATCTGGAAATATTCCAACAAATTAATGAACTTGATTACTTGATTTGACTATATAAAACAGACATAAGGGCGAGGAGTGTATATACAATAATTAATTCTCCTGTGCAAGCGTATGTCACTGAACTCTTCATAAACGGCTTGACCGATTTAAGTCAGGGCTGCAAACCTCCAAAAAAACGGGAGGGGTTTAGTTCGTGGTTCGAACCAGCAAAACTTTTTGGGTTCGGGCTTACGGATCGGCTTCATAAGGTAGGTCAACTTACGTTCAAGTTTGAATTCGGGTTTAGCCTAATTTTTTTGCTTAGGTTAGCAAAAAGCAACCGGAAACCCTGAAATAAGTTGGCTGTCTTTCCCCACCCACCGTATCCACAAGATTTTGCTTCTTAAGATAAGCACTTCCGTTCTTTTGAAGAAGTCAAATATTTATGCAAAAGCAAGTAAGAAAGTCGGTCAAGTCGACTGTAATATACTCTGTACCTGTTTGTATATAACCAATAACTTTATAGTGTGGGGTCACACGAACTGTGCAAGTGCTGCCCATCACGATTACGGGCAATGATGCCCAGCATAATTATTTGATTTGCTTATAATTCGAATATCGTTCATTTGATCTGGAAACGGTGTATGGTGGATCGATAAGTAATGACGATTAAAATATATGCCTAAAAGGTTCAAACAATCTGTTATTAAAATTGTAGAAGATATTCGATTTTTTTTTTTGTAAATTGTGGGGGTGGCAACTCTACCATCGTTCATCTGATCGGAAAACAATGTATGGGGGTTCGATAATAAATAATTAGTAGAATATATGTCTAAAAGGTTCGAACAACCTAACTCCAAAATTGCGGGATATTTGAGGTGTTTTTCAAATTGCGGGGGTGGCAACTCTACTATCGTTTATCTTATCGGAAAACGTTGTATGGGGGCTCCTTAAGTAATGATGAGTAGAATATATGTCTAGAAGGTTCAAACAACCTAACTCCAGAATTGTGGAAGAATTTATTTTTTTTTTCAATTTGCGGGGGAGGCAGGAGTCGTGGCAAAAAAATAAATAAATTTGATCTGCCTGCAAGTATAAGAAATATATGTTCCATACACCTCAAACCTCTATTTCTTACCATCTCTGAGATCTCAGCGTTCATACGGACAGACGAACATGTCTATATCAACCCGGCTGTTAATGCTGATCAAGAATATATATACTTTATAGGGTCAGAGATGCTTCCTTCTGGCTGTTACATACATTTGCACAAACCAAATATACTCTTTTTACCTTCGGTACAGAGTATAAAAATTTGGTTCCATGAATCGAAAAATATACATTTTTAAATCGGAATTGCATATAAGCCGAGAGCCCCTTTAGAAGTACTTTAACGGAGAATTGCTATATCACGATTGTATATGAAACATATAAGTATGTACATTGTCCACAGAAAAATAAAATGGGGAGCTATATTCGAGTTTAAAAAAATTGACTTGATCCCGACCTTCGGATTCAACGACTTGGAACAATCCCAGAATTCTTGTCTTAATCCGAAAATTCTTATTTTAAGTTCGGATCCTACTTGATAATCAAGACCAAGTATTTCGGGATTGAAAAAGTCGTACTCAAATCAATCCTTTCGTACTTGGTTTGATAAATTCGGGAATCGATCTACTTCGATCGTTTTGGATTAATTTTCATCAAAATATCCCGGATTTTTTTCTGTGTATTTATGATTTTGCCTTGGGGATAAGGAAAATTTTTGTATAAATTAGTTAATGAAAATTGTTTTTAGAATCGAACCCTTTTTAGTTTTTATTATACATTTGCTCCGATTAATGTTCGGTTTGGACTCCCAAAAACCCCGGAGACTTTGACTCCGTAGCCGTTCGACTTCGAACCGGTTTGCAGCACTAATTAAAATAAAATTTTTTGTGACTATTCAAGTGGGTCCCTAGATGGATTCAATTCACAATTAAACTCAATGGGTTGCGCTGCAATAACCTTAAGACCGGATCAAAATGAGGTTCAGAGCCATATCTTCGAAATAAGTTGAGCTATGAATTTAAATGAGTTGGTAATAATTTTACTGTTTCAAGGCCGGTTCCGAACCAGATTAAACCAGTTTAAAAGTGGCTCAAAATATCAGAATTAATTTAAGCAACTTACTTAAAATGGTGTGTGGGTTGCCAAAATTAAGATAAATATTTTCTAGGTTCAAAACGCGGTACCTGGACCAGTTCAAAAGAAATAAATTCGGTTTTTTTACATTTTTAATTTTTTTATTAATTTTAAAATAAAGATTTGGTACACTTTTGACCAAATCGTCTGTTTTATTCAAATATTTTTCCTGGAATCATTCAAACCACTTAACCGATTGGAAATTAATGTTCAATGCAATTGTATAAAATTAAATAAGCTTTAAATTCGTTTGTTGTTTGACCACTGCTACTTTTCTTTCTCAAGTAAAGAGTTAATTTGTAAGAGTAGCTCCTGAAAAAGTTAAAAAAATGATAATTTATATCAAAAAGACGTATCCATACACAATTAAAAAAAAGGTATTTTCTAGTGCATAAGAAAAAAATAGTTACTTCAATGGGCTGTTTAATTTTTTTTAAATTTTGTTTACTATTCGTTTTAGCAAATTTCTCGAAAAGCTTATGGGCTTATAAGGAGCAGACTGGAAGAATGTACAGTCCTCAGTAGAGCATGTCGTAGGAGCATATTATATGAACCCACCCGAAATTTAGGGACGTCATCAAACAAATTGAACAAAAATGAAGGAAACCGAACCATTTTCTTTAACATGTTTCGGTTTGGCTCAGCAGTTTGCAAGGATGTCGCTTTGTATTCCTGCTTATTACATTCTAAGGGTCGTAGTTCAATTTTGATAAATTGTTGTTGTTTTTGTTTGTTGTTTATGAATTCAATTCAAGGAAAGATAATAACTATTCAGTGATTGAAATTTTTCTGCAATGATCAAGACTTCATTACGTATACGTATCGTAAATTAAGTATACGTAAGCAAATAAATTTGCTTGACAAGAGCCACGCACTTGGACAATTGAATTCAATTGAACTGAGTGTGTGTGTGCCCTCCAAAAGAAAACACAAAATAACAACAAATCTACACAGCGCGAGAATCGAACAATAAAGCCGCTGACTTTGATCCATAAAATTGCTTGGCCGCTGGGGAGAGCGCCATCTGGCTGTGAGAGGAGAGCGAAATGAAATGGAACGTTTGATGACGACAGTGCAAAAGCAGAGTCCGAGTCGAAGATGGAGACTGAGACTGGGTCACTGTTACGAGCGTAAGAATCCGCTCACAGCACACACACACACACAGCCACACTTAATTAGAAGAGAGTGAAAGAATTGTTGGTGCCTTTTTGCTTCTGACAGACTTCGCTTTCGTTTCGCATATTTTACTTTTCTTTTTGATTGGACTGGCGCGGTAGGAGGGGGCGGTTGTGTATTGTAATTTATAATTTATTTGGATTTGGATTTTTTTCTGATATTTCTTTTGCCGCCGATATTTGACTTTCACACACAATAATAAAAAAATAAAAAAAAAAGGTGGAAATAAGGCTTGCCAACGCCCACGTCACTTGGCACTTACCTTTTCCTTTTGGCATTGTTTGCAAAATAATTGAAATTTCGTTCAAAGTTTTGGAATTATTTATTTGCATTTTTGTTAAGTTTAATGTTTATAAATAGAGAGATGTACAATAAATATATATAAATTTATTTTTGATGCATTGCCTTGCCATTTTAGTACAAAAAAATCACTTGAGCAAACATGGAACAATAATTGTTGAGTTTTGTTGCCAGCATAAAAGTACAATAAGATTAACGAAAAAGTATAACAGTTGTATAAGTATTAGTGCATATGCATGGATGTATTTATAAGTTTTTTTTATATATGTGTGTGTGTGTGTGTGTGTGTGTATATATGGTGTATGTACGTTACGTGCTTGGCATTTTGAGCTCAGGCAGCACCTGGAAATCTCCAGAAGAGCCACCCAAAATGGGCAACGTTGTAAAGTGTGAGTGTGTGTGTGTGTGTGTGAGTGAGCTTAAACCTAAAACAAACTTAAAGCTATGCATATGCATATATGTGTGTGTGTATAGCTAAGATATTGCACTATATATGTATATAATTGTACGTATAAATATGATAAACAATTTACATCAAATTATTTTTTACCCTGGTAAAAATTTTGTTGAAATTAGAAAGAAGCAGCATTTGCTGATGATAAATACCCAAAAATCCATAATTTACAAAATAGTAGCAGAGTGGAAGATAGAGAGATTCACAGGTCCGAGAGATGTGATGTTGGAATGATTCTTTGCTTGCCCCCCGTAAACCTTATGAGTTTGTTTTTTTTTTGTTTTTTTTTTTTTTAGTAATTTTTGTTGTTTTTGCAGCCTCTAACTCATGACCCACGCGGTAGTGCGTGGTCAACATTTCTCTAGAATAATCCTTCCCCCTTCCCTCCCCCCCCATCCCCTCTCCTCCCAACCGGCACACAGCACTTTTGTTGTTGTTGTTGTTGTTGTTGCTCCTGCTCTCACTTTCAGTTGCGCCGTTCGCCGGCCCTTGTGGCGGCTGCATGTCTCGACTGTTGCTGCTGCTCCTTATCGCGCAGCTCCTTAATGGCACCCACCGTACCGAACATCACCTTGGCCGTCAGCTGTGTGGCTTTGCCACCGCCATTTGCATTCGCCTCGCGATCCAGACCCGTATTCGCATTGGCATAGGCGCTCGTATAGGACACATAGTTGTTGTTGAGATCGCGACCGCAGCTGCACTGATGCGACATATTGCACACGTGTAATTCAAAAACTCAGTTCGCTCAATCGCAATCAATGTCCAGTTGATCCGCTTGTGGATTGCCAATTGATCGCGCGTGTACAAGTAATATAAGACGTCGTCCGATAGTCGCAGTCGCTCACACTTTCACAGACTCACTAGAACTAATTTCGAAAAACTGTGGTGTTGTTTTTGTGGCCAGGCCCCAAGTCAGAGCCAGCCACAGCAGCAGCAGCAGCGACAGAGTCGACGACGACAACACGATGAGCAGGCCAGAGAGCGCTGGAGAGCAGTGGGCGATCACAGAGCACAGGCAGTTGAGAGAGTGAGCGCCAACTTGGGGCTGTGTGTGTTGTTGCAGTGAAATGATAAATTTCTCTACACTTTTGCAGCCGCCACAAAGATCGTGGCTCGTGGCTGGGAACTCGGTTTTCGAAGCTCGGTTTGCTGCTGGCGCTGCTGCTGCGAGAGCTTTCTTGATTGCAGCCGAGTGTTATTTCTAATGCCGCTTCCTCCCGCCCCCGCTATTCCGCCCACTGATCCCGCCCCTCACTTTATGTACATATATATAATCGTTGACGCTGCGCTTGTGTAATCTTTACGTCGTCGTCTTTGGTATTTTGTTGTTTTCTGTGTTTATAACAATTTGCAAATTCCAAAGGCACGCTCACCACAACAACAATAACAACAACAACAACTACAACTCAGCCAGACAGGTGAAAATCCATAGGCACTTGCACTGGCTCACCTGTTGCTGGCATTCATTAGGTTTCATTCACCTTTCGAAAATGTTGAGTTTTGTTTATGTTTTTACATAACCGTTGCATCTATACTGCACTCTGAACCTGACCTCAAAAAGAGAATGAGAGACAATTTTCTAAACGCCATTCGCTTTCGATCGAGTGTGGCCAATATCACTTTCCTTCAGCAAATAAGAAGACCTGTACTACCAGTTTTCTACTTAAAGAACCTCAAGCTGACCCATATACACACACAAACACACACACACACGCAGCAAGTGGGTGGACAGAATCAATATTGGAGAGTGAGAGAGCGGCTGCTGCTTGCTGTTTGTTCTGTGTAGAGTTCGAAAAGAAAGCGAAAAAAGAAATTTCAATGCAACCAAGCGTAGAATGGAGAACGTACATATGTACTCACTCACTCACCTACTTCTGGGCCCAGCGTAACGTAAAAGTGTGTCACTGAGTAGAGTAGAGAGCAGCAGCAGCAGCAGAAGAGAGTCACATTCTTGCGCTGACTTTCTGTCTCTTCTTCCATTTCCATACCGACTGGCAGCGACTTTGCTGTGCGCCTTGCCTTTTTGCCTGACTTTTCTAAATATAAATCTTGTTATTGTGGTTGGCGATATCTAACGCCACATAAGTTCATCTGGATCTCAAGTGCACATGGCACACTGCATTTTTCTCAGGCGCAGAATCAATTAAAAATGAAGAAAAAAAAACTTGTTGTGGGAAAAATCTCCGAAAACCTGCATAAAAATCGTGATTTTCAATTTTTTCTTTAGTGATTTTTCTGTTACTGCTTATGCATTTTTAGATTTTCGGTGGGAAGTTTGCACTAGGCGAGTGTGTGTGTGTGTGAGTGTGGAGTAGGTGTGGGCTAAACTGGTTGGATGCTTGTTGTCGTTGCGCAGGTTTTCATTTTTTTTAGCCGCTGCAGATGATGATTTATAGCTGAACTTGTCTTCTGGAACACCAAATTGCTTGAGCGCCAATCTGGTCGCCCAGACGTGCATGTACATTGCTTCGTAGTATCCTCCATATGCCAGCTGGGACCGCCTAATGAGCCAAACTGTGCGATTAGACCTCTGGGAAATTTATTAACCTGTTCCGCTGTGATGACGCGGCGACCTTTTCAGATTAGTCTGCGGCCATGCTCTGGTCATGTTTTTTTGTACATATGTCATTAGCCATTTGGCTCTGTTATCGCTCCTTGATTTATGATCGATGGCACGACTGTGTGTGGTGAATTCATCACCCACTTCTTTCACCTTCCAAGAGCAGCTCTTTCGCAGAATTGCATACGCAAATGAGTGTGGTTCCAACTTGATTTTCAGTCTGGCATTGACGTCATCCAATAGTTTTTTATTGAAAGCCATAAACATATTTTGTTTTTTCTTGTAAAATAGTAATTGCTCTACAAATCTCAATGCAATTTCGGCATTTGGTTTTCCCCCCCGCTCAAACGATTTCAAGCTGCGTTCCTGCCCAGCAAATGGCATTGCGTATACGCCCCAATGCCAATTAGCTTTGCACAGAAAACGATGGCGGCGGCGGCGGCGACAATTGCTTAGCTTAGGCAGGGGATGCGGAGGGGGGTGTTTGAATTACATACACTTATACGCATATTTTCACAATATTTTCCAATTAGCAAGCGATTTTTGTTTGACTGAATTAAACTATTTATTGCTAAGTGTCTCGACGGGACTTCTTTGGCTGATGGTGCTACTACCGATTAGTAATTAATGGATAATGGACTATAATGTAAGCAGATTGATACGATATTGGAAAATGAAATTAAGCATAAGGTGTTAGATTACATGCTTAGCTAGAAAATAATTAAACTATACACACTGTACCGGCTCAGATCAGACTTTTTGGACACCCTGCCATTAATTACCGTGCCGAAATTTTTCGATATTTGCAAATGCTCGTTCCCATAGTATATAACTAGAACATAGATTTTCCAGAAATTCATAATCATTAAGAATCTAAAGTTTTTGTCAATTAAACTTATTTTCAGATCGATCGTTTCCATGGCAGGAAGTGCAGCTTATGGATATCGATTGCCGTGTGAAGCATATGAATATCAATAAAATCATGTAAACACCGATTTTTACATCAACGACAAAGAGCTCAATGGGAGGACAGTAAAGTATGAAGACGCTGAGTTGGAGGCTTTATTGGGACCAAGATACATACAGCTTAACGAGAATGGCTAAATTATCCCGAGAAGGTGGATACCCTGTATCAGGCAGGACGTGCCCTGTGCATGGAGGCTCCGCAAACAAATCGAAAAATCTTCAGTACCCTTAAGGCTGAAGATTCGAAAATCAAAGACTTGTATTTCATGGAGTCGGGAGACAAAGTGCGCTACTTCTTCGAAATGGAGCTATCGTCGAAGAGGTTCAATTGCTGGTAGATCCCATGATAGCTTTGAACAAAGTGAGCCATGCCTTGCATGTGGAGCATGACACATTCAGTGCACTGACTTTTAGCAATCGTGTAAAAGAGGTTTGCCGGCAGCTCAACTACAACCGTCCAGCGGTGTTTCGGAGCATGTATTTTTACAAGAATCCAGATATTGGTGGCGAGGTTATTTCATATCAGGATTCGGGGTTATTACGCACAGAACGTAATTCGACAGAGAGGCTTTTGGTTTGCCCTAGAGGATTGTACGCTACAAAATGGTTGTCTGCAGTTCATCAAGGGTTCACACAAAAGCGGTGTACATCGTCGCTATATGCGTAATCCCGACAAGAAAACCAGCGAAGTGATGGTATACGATCGTGCCGCTTCCATCTATCCACAATCCAGTTTTACTTCGCTGCAAGTGAGCAAGGGTAAGTATATGATCGAAATGAACTTCATGGTTAGTTGTAATTATTTTTGTTTATTGTTTTAAAGGCACCTGCATTGTAATCCACGGCAATGTGGTGCACAAAAGCGAACCAAATCGCTCGCAAAATAGTCGTCATTAATACTGAGAATAATGTCAAGTATTCGGAGGATCATTGGCTGCAAGCGACGCCTGGCAAACCCTTTCCTCTGCTGATCGAACGGAAGGACTAGGCTGAGATTAACGTAATTTGTTTGGTATTTTATCCATATACTTAAATAGGATTCTAGTGTTTTTTAAGCTCTTTGTACATGGAAAAAATGTATAAAACTAGCATACATAAAGAGAAATTAAATATTTAAGAAACAGTAACAGAAAAAAAGTCGGCAAAAGTGGCAATACATTTTTCTAGAAAAATCTTTAAATATAAATTTGATTTAAAAAAAATTGATTTTTGATTTGTTTAACTTAAAAGGGTTTACCCTATTAATACATATAAACACAGAATCACACTTACTTACTGGTTGTTTGATAAATACATCAATGAATTTTGCACAGGTGGTACCACATTGAATTATGTTTTGAATAAAGTCATCGCTGGCATCATTAATCGTCGAAAGCGATTTTTCAAACATGCTAAATCCCTAGTTTTCAATGCCTAATTTGTTAACTTAAACTTTTTCAACTGTTACCATACTACGTTTATGCACAAATAGAAAAAAAATCATGATTTTTGCCCTTTCAAGTATGCAATGCTTATGAATATTTATAATAAAGAAAAATATTTATTTTTTATTAGCAATAACACCAAGGGCCATTTTCTTATGTTCCCTTTTGGTAAATCCATGTGCTCATTGAGAAAATATATGTAAGCCTACTTTTGGGACGCTTTTGAAATATCTTTGCTGTGTTTTATGAGAGTTTTTTAAAAAATGTCTGGAAAGAAACTATCTCCCCCCCCCCATTTATTAATTAAATTAAAAAATAAAAAAAAAGTTTGGAATTCGATGGCTGTTCAAAAAGTTATCGGCCTGCCAATTAAGGTCTCAAAAAAAAAAGGTGTAGTGGTGGTAGCCATGATTCCGGGACTCCAGGTTATCGAAATTGAAAACGGTAAATGAGGTTATGATCAGAATTGATGTGATTCTGGCCCGTTCCTAATTCATTATTTTTAATAATTTTTTTGAAAAACTGGCGGACATTTAAAAAAAATTTGGATTTTTCAAGTTTTTCTTTTGGAGTTTAGTGTAAAAAAATAGTAAAAAAATGTTTTTCCTCAAGATTGAGGTACGGGCCAGAATTACATCAATTCATGATATTTGTTCAAGCATAAAGGTTGTAACAGATATATGTCTATTTTATCTGATTCGTTTGGTTGACTCATTTAACTATTACTACGTTTATGAACAAATAAAAAATCATGATAAATAAAATTGCATACTTAGAGGGGCAAACAGATTTTTATACAAGCATAAACTTAGTATGTAAATAAAATATTTAAGTCATTTTGGTTTTAAGTAAGGCTGAGTATACATTGTTCCACGCATGACACATGATAATCTAGTAAGCCTACATGTTGAATTGTTTTAAATGACAAATGACAAGCTATTCACAATGAAAACAAGACAACATAAGGGCCTACTGGATAGACATGTCTCATGAGTCAATCAGTGTGAACCCTTAGTCAAGTGGGTTTTGACTTTTAAAAATAAATCAGTTTACCTGTGCAGGGTTCTATTTCTAAAGCTGTTAGTTCACTTGTCTGAGATTTCATATGAGATGGCTGAAAAAACAAACCTCAGACAGTTGTGAGTTGGCTGTCAAAAAACTCATATGAAAAACTTTTATGAGAGTTTTGATTGAACTTCTCAGTTTGCATCTCAGTATTAAATTGTCAAGTCAATGCAGTCTTATTGTGGTATTTCATTTATCAATGGTGTATGAAGTATTTTAGCTTCATATCAACAATAAATGGGCGCGTTTAGCAGAGACTCTTAATCGCTGATCAGCTTAATAGAACTGCTCTTATTATTTGGCATACTTTTAGGAGGGTCTTGTTAAATTGACATTTGAAAAAGCTTCATGTAATTATTATATTAATCGTTAGAGGAAAAGTAGGCTACGTAAATTACCAAGAAATATATCATTGATCGGGAGCAACTTATTCTGCTGAACACGGCCAATGTCTCACCTCTTATCTTACTAAACTTACAAGTTTCGCATTAAAGTCTCACACCTTATTTTGTGTTAGTGCAGTAGTTGCGATTAGGTAGGGGTGGGATGCAGACGAATTTAAGTTTACTTTATCGGTAGATTAAACACTGTGTTACCTTTTTGCTTTAGTGACAATGATGTAAAGTTTACAAAGAAGCCTGTTTTGTCGTTAATTTAAGCTAAGGGATCAGTTTGTGGGTGGCATTTGCAAAGTGCATTTGACGGCTGGATACATAGACACAGAGTTTTAATTAATATTTATTATTTTCAAAATGTATATTGACAGGGTTAAGTTGACTAAACAGAGTTTAGTCTTTAATATTAAGAACCCAGGATGGCCACATTTCATATGCAGCGGCAATAGGACATTTGTAAAGCGCAAAACGGAACGCCGGAGGCCGCATTGTGAAATAGATGTTTTGACATAACATATAAAATTCCTTGGCGTTTCGCCTTTGAAATGTAACAGTTAAAGGATGCGCATATTGAGCACGAAAGGGCACGACTGGCTTGCATATCATTTGAGCTGTCAGTTGCTCCGCCCTACCCTCCCCACATAAAGTCACAAAGCCAAGGAAACTTGCTTCCAGGCCCAACGTTTGTGACTAATGTGCGCTCAGCCAGTTGACAATTTTCATTTCGAAATGAGAAATAGTTGGACACAAGATGTGGGCAGGGATGGTGGGGACGTGTAGGCGGGATTAAGTATCCATCATAGTTAACATAATCAGCGAATGAAAGCCAAGAAAAAGGTGGAGCTGGAATGTAAGTATATTGTTTCGCCATTGCAATTACCACATAAACCACAAACGGCCAGAGTTAGCCGCTGCACGGCCTCGGCCACTTGTTACATCCTAGCCAGGGCCATAATACACGAACTGACAGCAATGCGAGTTCGTGGTTCGTGTTGAGATTGGCAGCAGCAGCAGCAGCACAGAACTCACCACACATTGTCGTCATCTCCCGTTTAGCCGTGTGGGTGTTACGACTGATAACAGCCCGCGCAAAACCCTGGGCTGGCTCTCATATAAGAGCCAAGGCTTCAACGGATACGGATTCAAAACATAACCGACATTTGATCTGTCAACGTGCAGCAGCAACAGCAATAGCACCAGAAAATCAAAGAAATACAATTGCCTTCGTGCCCTTCTGTCAATTAAAGTGCGTACAAGAGTTGGAGTCAAATTAAATTCCCTGCGACAAAAATATCGACGCGTGCCCGTGTTTAATTGGTGGATTTTGCCTTAACTGTAAGTTATGCAAAACTTAAAGAATTCTCAAGTTTTTAGTTAAATATTCAATTTTGAAACATAATTTTAAAATTAAAATTTAGGAATACAAAGACTAAAGTTTATTATTACATTTTTCTAAGTGTTAAGTGTGGCTAATGTTACATTTTTGTTACATTTTTATATTCAAGAAATGTTTATATTGATTTCCACATTTCCACAATTTGTTGACACTTATTTTGCTCAAGTGTCGTGAGCCCGCAAAAAGAATTTAGCAATATTAAGGATGGTAATTAAAAAAAAATTTGTTTCTATTTTAAATAATTGTCCGCATTTTCAGATATGCTTAAATTTCAAATCTGAAGTCATTGTTTTTGCAAAATAACAATTTTAAAATTAATTTTTAGTGGCATACTTTGCGGCTGTTTAAATATTTCAATAGAAATTTTCATTATCTCAAAGAAAATAATAATTAGAAAATAAGTTGCCATAAACTCAACAAAGAAACGAGCTATTCTAAAAATTTGGTTGAAAGTGCTTGAAACTCAAACTCAACTCAAACCCCGTACACAAAAATATAAATAGCAGCATTTACCCTTTTCATATACACAAAATGTATCCACTTCATAATTATCAAACTTTAATTCCTTAATTAATTATCTATTCAGTCAGATTGTCAGATTGGATCAGTTATAGCAATCCAAAATAAATTAGTGCAAATATAAAATAATCAAATAATCATAATTACACTAGGCAGCATGGTCCAGTTTATAGAAGGTGATTCTAGTTGGTGATTCTAGTTGATTTTCGTGTGCTTAACACGAATCTATTTACCAAAGTGATTCATTATGTAAGAAACTTCGGTAAAAGTGCCCTTTTTGAGCATTTTAAGGCAGGTTTTGTGTGCAACCTATACGTTTGTTTACATTATCGGAAAGATATATTCTTTAGTTTTAAAATAAATTATCCCAAACAATTCTGTTATATTTTTCAACGAAGTTATAACATTTTGAATACAAGTATTCGAACCGACTAAATGTTACCTTGCCTAAAAGTATACTATAGGTATCTTAGACAACTTTCATAATAATTTAATACAAATTATTAGCTTAGCATACTTTCAGACAGCAAAAATAAGTCAGACATTATGTGAATTCTAATACATGCACTCAAAATGGTATATCCTCGTTTAAAAAAATCTCATAATTATTTGGGATAATTTATTTTAAAGCTAAAGAATAATACTTTATAATAAAATCAAGAAGATTAAAAACAGACGTATTGGTTGCCCACAAAACATGCCGTATAATGGTCAAAATACTTACTATTAACCAACTATAGGCTTAAAATACAAAATAACCAGATGTGATGGAGCAATTTGGCAAGCAGATTCATTTTAAGCACTCGAGAATCTTTTCTTTCAATAAACTGAAAATAGAAAATTTTGTTGCCTTTTAATATAAATATTCACAAATATTATAAATATTACAAATTTTTTTTTGTGGATAAAGTGGGTAATTCTAATTCCACAATATCAAACGTGTGAGATGGTGCAGTGCGATAAGACGCCATTAGGGACAATTATAATTTTTCATACAGACTAAAATAACTCAAAACTGACGGTGGATCTTTAAAGTGTATAGTGTGATGTCCGATCCTATGAAATATGGGGAAGCAGCATAATGTTAGCGCTTGTAGATATCATTTCGAATCGAAAGATATGTGTCAAATGGAACCCCACAGTTACACAGTTACTACGATTATGTTTATTAAAAACTCGGGATTTTTGCCCCTCAAACTATGCAAACTTTATTTTCTTTAAGAATTATTTATTTGCTGATATGGCATCATCATACTTAATCCACATTGTTCATTTACTCAGATTGTCAGACCAGTTAAAGATATACAAAAGAAAAAAAAGATTAAATAAATTAATATTTTCCTTATGTATTCATATTCATTAACAGAGCATACTTGAAAGGGCATAAACGGTGCAAGAGACAGATGTGCTTATAACACGACGATTTTTGTTTCTAAATCCAGCATATGTTGTTTCTAGTTGAGTTTCCTTTTTTTTCTTGACTCAAAAATTATTCTTCGTAGATTAGGTGTAAAATGTTCCTTAACTTAACAAGCTCGAATTTAGTTTTGAAGTAAGAACATTCAACTCCAAATAAGAAAAACCCGTTCTTTCACTGCGCTCGTCTTGAGTCTAAAGAGTTAGAAGAAATTGAGAGAATAAACATGGCTAAAATTCAATATTAATTGCACAAGCCAAGACAGACAAAATGCACCCTTTTTTTTACAGGAGCTTCTTTATTCATACGGGGGTAACATAACCTATATTTTTAGGATCATATGAAGGTTAGTGTAATTCGTAATTCTTTTGTCAGCGAAAATTATCGTCCATTAAAAAGTTTTTTTTCTCGGAAACGTCACTTCCCGGCTCATTCGCTTTAGTAATTAACCGAATCAGCATGTAAGGCACTCGTTCTTCTTAAGAAGGATTTACTCTTTCATTAGAATGTTTATGCTAGAACGAAATTCTTTGAACTAAGATGGGTTTTTACATTATCTTATTTCTCACCATTCCCTACCTTTTTGTTGCTTACAAATCCAAAATAATTTTTTATTACCTATTTTATATGCTTATAAAAATCCCTTACTTCTTAGAGTCATTTCGACAACTTTTTTATTCCATCAAATTAACATTTCTGTTAAGCAGAAATTTATGCAATCATATATGAGACATGCATATCAGATGAGCTATTTTAGTACTTGTACTTGTACATGGCAGTAGTGGAGCATGGGCATTTATTTCAAGGCATGAACAGTGTTTTTTTTTTTAACTTATAAAATAGGTGATATGGCAGACAACAATCACTTTATAAAATTTCAAACCTAGATTTTACTTTTTAGGTCCAGAATAGTTTAGTTGTCCAATAGGTTTACTAATTAAAATCTATGACAAAACAACATGGATTTAATACACAATAAACCCTTTCAAAAAAAGTTGCATACTTTTTGGGTTTTTCCTATACTGTGCTATTCTAAATATATTTCTTAATATTTCAGTCGTCTACGGGTTCATTTCACTTTTAAGCCAGGTAGGACTCATAGAATATAATGAAATTGTGTATAAAGTACATATATTCTTGCTCAGCCGAGTGGATATAGCCATATCTATCTGTGTCAGATCTCTGAAAAGGTTCGAGATAAAAGCTCGAGAGCGTGGACTACTTACATCTGCAGGCAGATCAAGTTTACTTTCATTTTTTCCATGCTCCATTTCTCCCCTATGAATTTGAAAAAACATTATTATTCAAGGTTCCCGAATGTTTTAGATACCAAATCTGATCCAAAAACCAATTTCAAAGCCCACATATTTGGTCAAAGAGAGGGTATATTAAAATTGGTGTGATTTTTGCAACGCATAAAAGGAAGCATCACCGACTCCTTAAAGTAAGGACTGCCCCAAAAAGAAACTGAACCCTTTTAATCGCACATTTCATGCCATGTAAAGTACCTTTAGAAAGCTTTAAAGCTTCATTCTCTAAATTGACGTGCACAAAAAAATTCTGCACAAATACTGTTTCGATATTAAAATTTTGTACAAAAAGATACCTAATGTCATGAAACTGAACGTTAATAGAGATCAAAATATTACAATTCAGTTTGGTGAAACCTGTTCTTCGAAATATTTAAAAAAAACCGATAGAAACAAGTAAGAAAGTCGGTCAAGCCCGACTGTAATATACTCTGTACCTGTTTGTATGTAACTGATAACTTTAAAGTGTGAGGTTTTTTCAAAATCTGGGGGTGGCAACTCTTTCGACTATCGTTCATCTGGTTGAAAAACAATGTACGGGCTCGATAAGTAATGATGGGTAGAATTACCCTAGTACTTAACTCGTAAAATTATAAAATTTGTATATAATTTCCTATTAACATAAACATATCTATATTAGTCACGCGGGAATCTCGCGTGATTTCTGACCGCAGGCCATCTCAATTGCATCGCTCCTCCCATACTCGGTCTTTGCCTACTTACACAAATATCTATTGGAAAGAAGGGAGGGGGCAACTGAAAGCGGCGCAGTCCAGTAAGCTATTGCCCTCTCGCTCTCTCTTTCTCGTAAGTGGCTGCGGGTGTTGTTGTTGCCGTTGCATTAAATTTTCTTTTACACATAGCGCCACTATTGTTCATCTGATCGGAAAACGATGTATGGGGGCTTGATAAGAAATGATGAGTAGAATATATGTCTAAAAGGTTCGAACAACCTAACTCCAAAATTGTGGAAGATATTCAGTTTTTTTTAATTTGCGGGGGAGGCAGGGGGCGTGGCAAAAATCAAAACTAAACTTGATCTGCCTGCAAGTAGAAGAAATATATGTTCCATACACTTCAAACCTCTATCTCTTACCATCTCTGAGATCTCTTCGTTCATACGGACAGACGGACAGACGGACATGGCTATATCGACTCGGCTGTTGATGCTGATCAAGAATATATATACTTTATGGGGTCGGAGATGCTTCCTTCTGGCTGTTACATACATTTGCACAAACCCAATATACTCTGTGTACCTTCGGTACAGAGTATAAAAAGTTCCAAAGAATCAGAATTTTGAAAATAAGGTATAACCCTTTAAAAACAGAAATAAAACAATGTCCTTCTATGATTCAATGAGTGAATCAACGGCATTATGAAGGGCATTAAAATTCAAAAAGTTTTTAAAAAAATCAACTAAAAGTAGAATTGGAAAAAAATTAAGTTCGAAACCGATCGTTCTTATAGCAGCTTTGTGATATAGTCATCCGATTTTTATACAAATTTTCAGAATTATGTGGAAGCATGTGAAACCAATATATACCAAGATTGGTGACGCTACAAAGGAAAAGAAAAAGTTTTTCTAACTCGAACTAGTTTTTTGACCAATCGTTCCTATGGCAGCTATATGATATAGTCATCCGACTTTGATTAATTTTTTCAAAATTATGTGAAAGCATATAAAACTAATATATACCAAGAATCTTGGTCCAAGATTAGTAACCTTTCGATGGAAAACAAAAAGTTTTTCTGACTAGAACTTGTTTTTTGACAGACCGTTTCTATGGCATCTATATGCTATAGTCATCCGATTTTGATCAATTTTTCAAGAATTATGTGGAAGCATATACAACAAATATACCACCATGATTGGTGGGGCTTCGATGGAAAGCAAACAAGTTTTTCTCACTAGAACTAGTTTTTTGACCGATCTATCCTATGGCAACTATATGATATAGTTTCCCGATCCGGCTGATTCCGACAAATGTGCAGCCTATGCGTATTTAAAGACTTTTTGCAAAGTTTGGTCAAGATAGCTTTTAAACTGAGGGAGAAGATATCATAGAAACAGACGGACGGACGGACAGACGGAAATGAACTCAGCTCGTCATGCTGATCAAGAATATATATACTTTATGGGATCGGAGATGCTTCCTTCTATGCGTTACACACATCGTGACAATTTTAATATAGAGGGTATAAAAATACTGCGTAATGGAAACAAAAGGGTTTTGGCAAAATTTATAGTTAATATTTTATTTATCATGAAGACAAAAAAAATGGATCCAAATGGATCAAATTGGAATTTGTGCAGTCTTTTTGGTACAGTCCTTATTTATATTATTGAGCTATTGATGCTAGCCGAGTCGATCCAGCCTTGTCCGTCCGTCTGTCCGTTTACAGATTTCGCCCTTCGAGCCTTTCGTGTTTTTTTTATCCCCTTGTTGTTACAGAACACTTAGGTTCCACTCTCGAATAATTTGTTAAGACAAGAATATTTAAACTGAGATGGTTTTATTCTTACTTTGAGGTGGCATTAACTAATTTATATTTCTATCTAGTTGAATTAAAGTCTTTGGTGTATATGATAATGAAATCGATTACTTTATCGATTCTTCAGGATGATATCACAGGTCGTTCCCCAAAAACCCCAAAATGTATGCTACATTAATTTAATCCTTAGTCCATAGATCTAAAGAAAACATTTAAATTCAATTCATTTTCAAGCGTTAACAAAATTGGATTATATAAAACGCTTAAAGCAACAATTGACATTTGGCAAACAGCAAGAGCAACGCAATATGTCACGGCGACAAAAGACAAGCCTCAATCAAATTGCAATTACAATAAATAGCAACATATTTCCCATACAATACACACACACACACGCGCACACCCAACAGGAAACCCCCAAAAGTCTGAACCAAAAATATTAAATAAACAAATCAAAAGACAATTGTTGATTGATGACAAGGCCTTGAGGGGTTTAGGAATAGATAAAGATGTAACTGCTGCCGCAGGGAACACCATTAAAGGGTTGATTTGATTTCAAATTGAAGAACAACAAGTGTGATACAAAAAAAATTGCTAACGAAAGGCCAGCGGACCGCCATAAATTGAGGTAAAGAAGTTAGCCACTTCATTACCAGAGCGTAACTTAATTAGGCAGCTTAGCAAGGTTGGGCCATTAGCAGCGTCGTTTTCAATTGAAAAAACAAAATTTGTATGCAATTTCGCCCAGGTAAATTTTCACCTCATTTCATAAAGCTTCCACCTTGAGGCTAAAACAGGAATCTCTCGCTCTTTGGCTGTCTCGTAATTTGCCACATCAGCTGAAATTGCTTTGTGCTGCTGCCCTTTTTTTTCTGCTCCTTTTGTTTCGCAAATTTTTCTCATTGCTCCCGCATAAAGTTTCAAAACTTAATTAGAAAATAGCAAAAGCGACGGTCTTTGAATTTCCGTTGCATTCGCGCTAATCGCGGGCGGCGGATATGAGAAAAACCTGAGGCAACAAGTTATGGCCTGACGCTGAAATTCATAAGCAGATAATGCCAACCTGAAACACATTTTCCAGCCAAAGGGCTTACAGCAAACAAGTTTTTATTGCCAGATTGTGGATGACATTCAAAAAGGTGTTGGCGCTAGCTCTTTTTTTGTTTGTGTAGATTTACGATTTGACTGGCACACAAGTCAGCGTGGGGCATATTCCTGCTATGCTCGGTTGATAAAGTCTAACAAATGTGACGATTTTCCGCCTATTATCTGGTGACTGTTGCTCGCTGCTTTTATTGTCCTGCGTGGAAAGTGCACAGCTGCTGCTGTGGAGCAGCAACACTATTGTAAATCATGGCAGTCGCTTCTGGCCTTGATGTCGCTTGCGGTGGATAGTGTTGAACCTGTTGCATGATTTGTAGTTGCATTGTGTGCAATTTATGACGGCCGGCATGACGGCCCACTTTCAAACTTCCACAACCAATTTTAATTGGACACTGTTGTTTACACATCATTATGCGCAACAGCAAAACAGATCCAAAAGCCATGTCAAGTCTTTAGCTTAATGGAAAATTGAGATGTCGCAAAACTAAGCAGGCAACTTGGTCATTTGCCTAAGCAAACAACAAGCGGTTAAAGTGCGATAGGATTATTTGTACGTGCCTTAAGAGCCAAGAACTCGCTGGACACTTTGCTGAGTCATGGGGGCGGAAGTGCACCACATTAGCACATGCAATTGATGGCAAAGACAATGCGAGTGCAGGCATTTTATTGGCAGAGCCACAAAAGTTAATAACCACCAAATGACCCATCGCAGACTTAAGTATGTACAATGTAATGGCGCCAAAATGAAAATGTGGATAATTTTAAATTCTGTAAGCCCGATTTTAGCTCGATATTATGCTTTATTGTGGCAGCCTGATCTTTTCATGGCACACTGGGCTGGATGGGCTGAACTCAGATAAGTTACAAATTTAGTTCGGCTGAATACTTCATATAATTAAGGAAGAAAGTCAAAAGTATTCGGCTTTCAAAACAGTACTAATGTGTTTCTGTTCATATGATTGCCAAAATAAATTTTTATCTCATCTGAGTACAGTCCCAAAGTTGACAAATGTGGGCACAGAGTTGAAACTTAGAGTATTTGAATTTTGATCCGATTCAATTCACGCCTACCCTTTCTTTTTGCCATATGAGCCCACATTGCATATGCGTAATTATACTCTGTACCGAAGGTACAAAGAGTATATTGGGTTTGTGCAAATCTATGTAACAGCCATAAGGAAGCATTTCCGACCATATAAAGTATATATATTCTTGATCAGCATCAACAACCGAGTCGATATAGACATGTCCGTCTGTCTGTCTGTCCGTCTGTCTGTACGTATGTACGAAGAGATCTCAGATATGGTAAGAGATACACACAAAAAAAAAACGTTGGTAAATCCGACATTTTTCATTGGTAAATCCGCCAATTTCCCATTTTGTTTTTCGCCCAACAATTTTTCATTTCAAAAATAAATGGTTTCCACTTTTGATTTTCAAAATTGTTTCCATTTTGATTTTAAAGTGTTTTACTTTTGAAATAAAAAAAAAAAAAAATTTTGTGAAACAGTTTTCTCTAGTGGGTTGTGTGTGGGTTTTTTTGCACACACCAAACACAACCAAACCTTAACAAACAAAGTCGGTCTTTTCCCCGAGATGCTGAAAACTTGAATTCGTTTGTTTCTGAAATTTTTTTATTTTTTTAATATTATTAAATCTTTACCTTGTCTGGGACTCGAACACACGACCTCTGGGACACACACATACTGAAAGACAAACGCCTCAACGCATTCGGCTACTGCACGCTCGCGAAGGAATTGAGCGCAGAGCACATGTTAAGCTGGTGGTGGTAGCCGACCAGGGTTTTTTTGTTTCTGTTCTATTTTTAGCATATCGACTTGACAAAAATCGCACACAATTGATCAAAATTGCGAACATTTTGATTCTATATGGAAATCAAAAGTGAACTTGTAATTTGAAGGCAAAAGTGTCTGCTCTTTAAAATCAAACAATTACGCAGTTGATTGAAATGTCGTTTTTACGTGTAGATTGGTAAAATCAAAAAGAAAAATCATTAATTACAATACTTTTTAGCCAAAGTTGAAAAATGTGATTTTTACAATTTTTTTTTTTTTTGTGTGTAGAGGTTTGAGGTATATGGAACATATATTTCTTATACTTGCAGGCAGATTTAGTTTAGTTTTGATTTTTGCCACGCCCCCTGCCGCCCCTGCAAATTGAAAAATACGTAATATCTTTTACAATTTTGGAGTTAGGTTGTTCGAACCTTTCAGACATACGTTCTACTCATCATTACTTATCGAGCCCCCATACATCGTTTTCCGATCAGACGAACGATAGTAGAGTTGCCACCCCCGCAATTTGATAATCACCTCAAATATCCCGCAATTTTGGAGTTAGGTTGTTTGAACCTTCTAGACATATATTGTACTCTTCATTACTTATCGAGCCCCCATACATTGTTTTCCGATCAGATAATCGATGGTAGTGTTGCCACCCCCACAATTTGAAAAAAATCGAATATCTTTCACAATTTTAAAGACAGATTCTTTGAACCTTTTAGGCATATATTTAAATCGTCATTACTTATCGTTTCCAGATCAGATGAACGATATTCGAATTATAAGCAAAACAAATAATGACGCTTGGCAGCACTGCCCGTAATCGTGATGGGCAGCTCTTGCACAGTTTGTGTGAAACCACACTTTAACGTTATCAGTTATATACAAACAGGTACAGAGTATATTACAGTCGGGCTTGACCGACTTTCTTACTTGTTTTATTTAGTTTCAAATTTTTCATTTGACACACTGTTTAATTGGAATGGGAAATGATTTTTAATGACAAAAAATACCTAAATAGGTTCGATTTTCCTATATGTTACATAAACTTACAAATAACATAGTAAAAACTAAGTTTATGTGGCACATAGCAGCTATCTAGATTCTCGAAGATGAAACATCAAAAGATTTCTTCCCGTCTGAACTCAATCGTCCTTTGCATAATTCAATTGCATAATTCTTGTAAAATCTGAATAAATGAATTTAAATGTCTTCTAATTTAATACATTTACAGATTTTCGATATCATTGCGCTTTCAAAAGTTATTGTCCAAAAACTAAAATAATTTCAACCTTTTTTACATATAATTTTTTACAACAGATTGTTTAAAATTTCCAAATATTAAGTAAAATTACAATAAATATATTTTTTAATGTCTTCCCTTTTGTTTTCCAACAACAACTTGATTTCTAATTAAATATTTCCTAATATAATGTCATTTTGGTTATTTAAATAACATCGGGTAAAAACATAAGATACACCCCGTATTTAACAGAGGTCGCTTTTAATAGTTAACACATATTTTCGTTCTGCTTTGAGCAAATCAGTTCTGTTCATGAGTTCGCGGTCACTGTTCAGTGACTTTGCTTGATCAAATAGCACAGTTCTGTCTGACAGTGTCCACTTAACAGGATCGATTTCGTCAATTGTACAACGAAAAGTGTTTTTTGTGATGTGATAAACACATTCGGTTATTCTTAAAGACCCACAGAGGAAAAAATTGATATGAAATGGCAGTCATTTCCACATTTTTTCAAATCAATTTCACTCCGATATGACGAAGATTAACTTGAGATGATAAAAATATCATAAGATCTTTAGAATAAATAAAAAAACATCATTGCCTTGTCTGGAGATCGAACTCGACTTCCTACTTAACACGAATGGAATGACGTCTCAACGCAGTCAGCTAACGAACACACTCATGGGCTATTGTCTTAGAGACTATTTATATTTCGTATGAAAAATGGATATTTTTAAAAGATCATTTTAACCAGCAAAGATTAAATTGATCTTGAGCTTTTTTTTTTCTCTGTGCACGAGCCGAACGCATGCCGAGCCCTAGAGAGTAAATAATTCAGCAAAGCCAATCATTGGCTGGTTATCGTTTAATGAAGTAGGTCTGAGCCGCATTATATTCCTTGCCGTGCTTTTCTTGACAAACGTTAATGTAATGTCTCTTTTAAGGGGTTATACGCAGTTGCTAGGCCCAAAAAAGACTTTTTTTTATTTTTTTATAAAAGTATTTTGTTAAACAGATTCATGTATAAATATTGAAGGATACTGCTTTCGAAGGTCCTCCAAAAAAGGCGTTGGGCGGTGATCACTCTATCTCTGGTTTGGCATATCCGAAATTAGAATACGGGGTAAATTATTTCGGGGGATAGGTGAATGCGGGGGTTGATTGATATTGAGCTATAGTCGAATTTTAAATGTTTAATTAGATGGCGCCATTAAAAAACGAGAGCGTAAGTTAAAGTCGGCCCTGCTCGACTTCGATATACCCGTTACTCAGGATATCAACATGTCCAAATTGTGGGAGATATGAGTTTTTTTCCAATTTGAGGGGGAGGCAACTCTACTATAGCTCATCTGATCAGGAAATGATGTATGGCTGATCGATAGGTAATAATTATTAAAATATATGTCTAGAGGGTTCAAACAATCTATTTTCAAAATTGTGGGAGATATTAGGTATTTTTATACCCGTTACTCGTAGAGTCAAAAGGGTATACTAAGTTCGTGCAAATGTATGTAACAGGCAGAAGGAAGCATTTCCGACCCCATAAAGTATATATGTTCTTGATCAGCACCAATAGCCGAGTCGATATAGACATGTCCGTCTGTCCGTCTGTCCGTCCGTCCGTCTGTCCGTATGAACACCTAGATCTCAGAGACTATAAGAGCTAGAGCTACCAAATTTTCAGTGTAGACTTGTATTGTTTGCAGGCAGATCAAGTTTGTTTCATATTTTTGCCAAGCCCCCTCCCGCCCCCGCAATTTGAAAAAAAAACCTCATATCTCCCACAATTTTGAAAATAGACTGTTCAAACCTTCTAGACATATATTTTAATCATCATTACCTATCGATCCGCCATACATCATTTTTCGATAAGATGAACTTTAGTAGAGTTGCCACCCCCCCCAATTTGAAAAATACCTCATATCTCCCACAATTTTGAAATTAGATTGTTTGAACCTTCTAGACATATATTTTAATAATTATTACCTATCGATCAGCCGTACATAATTTTTCGATCAGATGAACGATAGTAGAGTTGCCACCCCCGCAATTTGAAAAAAAACCTCATATCTCCCACAATTTTGAAAATAGACTGTTCAAACCTTCTAGACATATATCTTAATCATCATTACCTATCGATCCGCCATACATCATTTTTCGATCAGATGAACGATAGTAGAGTTGCCGCCCCCGCAATTTGAAAAATACCTCATATCTCTCACAACTTTAAAAATAGATAATTCGAACCCTATAGATATATATTTTAATCATCACTACCTATCGATCCGCCATACATCGTTTCCTGATCAGATGAACGATAGAAAAGTTCACGCCCCCGCAATTTAAATGAGAGCGTAAGTTAAAGTCGGCCCTGCTCGACTTCGATATACCCGTTACTCAGGATATCAACATGTCCAAATTGTGGGAGATATGAGATTTTTTCCAATTTGCGGGGGAGGCAACTCTCTCTCTGAGATCTAGGTGTTCATACGGACGGACGGACGGACGGACGGACAGACGGACAGATCTATATCGACTCGGCTATTGATGCTGATCAAGAATATATATACTTTATGGGGTCGGAAATGCTTCCTTCTGCCTGTTACATACATTTGCACGAACTTAGTATACCCTTTTTACTCTACGAGTAACGGGTATAAAATAATTTTCGACCAAAATTTTCGAGAAAAACTTGGAAAAATATAATTATTTATCGGATATCTTATTTCTTCGATCAACTCCTACAGATATCTAAGAAGGTTGTGTAAAAATTTCAGATCGATCGGTTCAGCCGTTTTTGAGATCTGGTGATTACCGATTTGAGAAAAACGCCATTAAAGTTTTGAAGATGTTTACACCACGATACTACTTTTTTTCTTCAACTTACATAGTGTCGTTTATTCCAGGGCCTTAAGATGATACCCTCTGCAGCATCAGCAGCTTCTAATGGGACGAGTTGACGTTGTCGACCTTTTTTTCTTTACGGAATGATTTTCCGAGTTATTTTCCATACAAACTGATTAAAACTAGCTTATTTTCTATCCATTCATTTCGTTGATGAGACTTCAAAAATCTGGAATACGGTTTTAACAACATCAGTTGGAAAAGTCAGAAAGTCATATGTAGCAGAAGATAATGTGTCTGTAATCCAAACCCGGATCTGTTTGAAAATTTCAGAGAATATGCTTACTTAAATATTAAAAAAATGGAAAAAAATTTGATTTTTTGAAAATTTTAACTGTGATAACCCCTTGAGTGTTTTTGTTCTTAGGTTGCGAGCACGCAGATTGCCAGATCGAGAGAAATAGAGAGGGAATGTGCCTTTTGCTAAATATTTTTCCGATTTTTTCGAGCTAATGGTATTTACGTAATTACAGAAAGTTTTGTATTCCACCGAGCTACCTTATCTTCTCCTCTTTGGTTGCACTCTCTCACCGAGAATTCGGTTTCAACATAAAAAAAATTGGTATGATATTTTTTCATATCAATTAAATGCCAATATGATACATTATAAATTTATTTGTTTGAGAATGTAATTTAAATGTTAAAATATTAAGGTTACCTTTATTCATATCATGATGATAGTTTTGATATTTCTTAATTCTTGTACAAAAATCAAAAAAGTCTAAGTAGCTCCCATCGAGCCTTGCATGATATTCTGTCGATTTTCACTAAGAGGTCACTTAATTAAGTAATATATAAATTTTTGCTTATACCATTTCTTATTCTTAGTCTCAAAATTAGTACAAAATGTTGTCTTTAAGTTTTTTTAATAAATTTTCCTAAACATAAACCAAAACAAAGTCAAAACTAAAGTATTTTTAGCTACTTAGTTAAATTTTGCCTTATATTAAACAGTTGAAAAAGTTAATTGTTTAAGCATGCCAGGGATTAGGCCACTCAGTGAACTTTAACGTTTAAGCGGGACCAACTCATTTTACGGGCAAAATGTAACTTTTTACGAGTTCAACTAATTTAAACACCTGCAAGGCCAGCAGAAAACTCATCTTTGTCTGCTGCTACCGCTGCAATTGGATTTTGTCAATGACTTTCCGCATGGCAAAGCTAGGCCACATTTTTGGGCGTTCTACGGAACTTTTTTTTTTTTTGTTTGTGGCTGCTGTCAGCATGGCGAAATTTGTTGCTGTTGACATATTTTTGTATGCGCGAAATTCCTGTTTGTGTTTCTTTTGTTTTGCATACAAATAAAAATGGGGCGACAAATGTCAGCCGCGAAGTATGCTGCGTTTTTTTGACAAGCGACTGGGAAGGCATTAATGCTTAAAATTCTATTTTGTTTGCAGCAGACAAAGCACGTGCCGCCACCAGGACACACAATGAATACCCTACACACCCATCTTCTGTTGCTGGCCCTTTGCTGTCTGGGCTACATTACCTGCTCACCGGTTATTGGTCAGGAGTCGCGCAATTCGGGCGATGTTGATGGTGCTGAAGGTGCACTACTCGGTGGCGATACAGGCGATGAAATGGCCGATAATGGCGGAGACATTGATAAGCGTATGGAGCGATATGCCTTTGGACTGGGACGTCGGGCCTATATGTACACGAATGGAGGTGCGGGCATGAAACGTTTACCGGTATACAATTTTGGTTTGGGAAAGCGATCACGTCCCTATTCCTTTGGCTTGGGCAAACGAAGTGACTACGATTATGATCAGGACAATGAGATTGACTATCGAGTGATGCCAGCGAATTATATGGCCGCCGAACGTGCAGGTAAGTGTCTGCAGGACATGATATCTCTATCTTGTAACGATTTTTTGATTTCAAACTTTATTTTCTTTCAATTTCCAGGCAGACCAGGACGACAAAATAAACGAACGACGCGTCCGCAACCCTTCAACTTTGGTCTGGGGCGGCGTTAAGAACATCCCCCCTTGGCCCCCCAAATCGTCACAAAATGGCACATAAATAGTTATCCAGCCGTGTGCCATTTATTAACTTATAACTTATAACTCAAATTGTCACAACAAACCAAAAACTTCTCCCAACTTATATCGGATACAAGAAACTAATCTAAATGTCTTTGAAGGAAACTGCTAACTTTGCGCACTTATAATGAAAAAACTAAAAACATATATTTATTGTTTCAAACTTTAGTTTTAAATTGAGGTGTTTAGCCAGTCTTATAGTTTAAAAAGACACAGCAGCAACAACAAATAAATGATGGAAAAACAAGATGAAAACAAAACTGGCGTGTGCAATTATCATGATAAAAATAAAATACATAAAACGTGTTAAACGAATATTTATGTATTAAACTATTTATGTATATGCTTATTCAATCCAATTTACTATACATAAAAACACTTTAAAGGGGCATAAATAAATACATATACATACATATATATATATCTCATAGAAGGATCAACATAAACCAACGCGAACACAGTGCAATTTTGAATATATATGAATTACATAATGTCAAATTGATGTAACTAAGTGTTTGTTTAAACAAAGTGATTATTACTTTTAACTTAAAAAATATTTAATTGATATGTGTATAACATATACATACATAAAAGCATTCCGAAATAAACGAGAAACTTAGCACAGCAAAATTGTGCAAACAAAGTGGTCAGTTTTAATTTACTCGAGTTTATCCACAAAACTTGTTTTTTCTTTTTGCTTTAAGGGGGTATTCTACCTTTGAACAGCGTTTGATGAGTGTTTTTTAAAAAATTTCTGGAAAGAAAACTATAAGAGCTTTTTCAATTTGGATTTTTGTTTTGTGTTATTATTTAATTAAATTGAAAAATACAACAAAAAAAACGTTTGGAATTCGAGGGCTGTTCAAAAAGTTATCGGTCTCAAAAAAAAAGGTGTAGAGGTGGTAGCCATGATTCCGGGACTCCAGGTTATCGGAATTGAAAACGGCAAATGAGGTTATGATCAGAATTGATGTAATTCTGGCCCGTACCTCAATCATAATTTTAAATATTTTTTTGAAAAACTGGCGGTCATTTAAAAAAAAAAATTTGATTTTTTAAGTTTTTATGCCCGTTACTCCTAGAGTAAAAAGGGTATACTAAGTTCGTGCAAATGTATGTAACAGGCAGAAGGAAGCATCTCCGACCCCATAAAGTATATATATTCTTGATCAGAATCAATAGCCGAGTCGATATAGACTTGTCCGTCTGTCCGTCTGTCTGTCTGTCTGTCCGTCCGTCTGTATGAACACCTAGATCTCAGGGACTATAAGAGCTAGAGCTACCATTTTTTCAGTGTATACTTGTATCTTCTGCACGCAGATCAAGTTTGTTTCAAATTTCTGCCACGCCCCCTCCCGCCCCCGCAATATGAAAAAAACCTCATATCTCCCACAATTTTGATAATAGATTGTTCGTACCTTCTAGACATATATTTTAATCATTATTACCTATCGATCCGCCACATATCATTTTTCGATCAAATGAACGATAGAAGAGTTGCCACCAACGCAATTTGGAAAATACCTCATATCTCACACAATTTTGAAGATAGATTGTTCGAACCTACCAGACATATATTTAAATCATCATTACTAATCGATCCGCCATACATAATTTTTCGATCAGACGAACGATAGAAGAGTTGCCGCCCCCGCAATTTGGAAAAAACCAAAGATCTCCCACAATTAGGGCATATTGTGATCTAATAAAATATTCTTAAATAAACCTTACCCTGAGTAACGGGTATATCGAAGTCGAGCAGGGCCGACATCAACTTACGCTCTCGTTTTTTTTGAGGTTAGTGTAAAAAAAATAGTAAAAAAATGTCCCTTCAGAGTAGGAGGCAATGCTGTCGTCAAGTCTAATTTTACCAACATAATATTCCCTTTTCCCCAGATAAACAACAGCATTTTTCTCGATACTGCCATTTTTACACGGACATACAAAAAATATTACATACACATACTTGCTTTTCAGTTTCTTCTTTATGCCTTTAGCAGTTACATCTGTGCCATATTCGTTCAACTCTTTTGTCATCTTGCCATAAACATGAATATTTACATGAATAATGCTGAATTCTTGAGATCGTCCGACCAAAGCATCCGTTTCTTCTTTTCTAAATATTTTAGATTTTGTATATTATTTCAGATCTGACGATTGTTTGTTTTCGAATAGTTGAAATAACTGAAAATCCCTTAAGGCATTTGTGCTTGCGACCTCGTTGCAATGTAAAAACATTATTACTAACCTACAGATCAAATTTCTGAAATATGGTTCTGAATCACTTTTCAACGGCCGCTTTCGAACCGGTTCATAGACTTGGGACAGGAACCCGATCGACATGAACATATGGTACAAATTTCATAAAGATCGGTTTAGAAAATGTTTTAATTTCACTAAAGGATTTTTCATTTAAAGAAATATGACGTGAAGATACTCCATGCAATAAAATTGCATCCAGCACTTAAAATAATTTATATGAATTTAAAAAAAGGTTATTTTAGGATATTAATGTAGCATCATTCATCAGCCACCCTATTTATGTATAGATAATACATTTTCTAATTCAGGTTCTTTAGGTTTTATTGTATTGCCGGTTTTTTTGAACCAATTCATCCATTTTCTTGTCCGAATCTGGTTCAAAGCTGTAAAATTATTAAATTCTAGAATAAAAAGCGAATGGAAAATCTTATAAATCGGTGAAAATTCGAATATCAAATCGTTTTCAGACTTTTCATAGCTTGAAACTTTTTAAGCTAGTTTGAACTGGTTTTGAATGGTATGTATCCAGATCAAATCTTATTTTAAAAATTTTCCTAAAACCTAATTTTCAGTTGCCTTAGTAACGAAAGATTGGAAAATAAAAACAAATCGGCAGTACTACCATTTAAAAGCTTTCTAACAAACAAAACTTTATGCGAATATGTTGATGTATAGCGCTAAAAAATTTTCTAAACTTTGTGGCTTTAGTTATAAGCAGGGAATCATCTTAAATAATTAATAATTATTATTTTTCAGTGGTAAATGTCGTTTATTATTTAATTACAAATTCTTTCGTTACAATAAAATCAAATCCTTATTTTGTAAAATTAAATTTAGTCACAAAAACTTATACTTTCATACATTAAAAATTAATTCTTTCTTAATCAGTCCTCGACAATTTTGTTCAACAATTCAAGACTAAACACAAAACATATATTTAAAAAATACTTAACTAATACATATCGATGCCCAGCTTACACAGAATGGTGTCAAAGGCAAACACTGACGACACGAATATGTAGGGCCTGTATCGGATGATGCCGAAATCCGGCTCCAGGCTAGGCAGGGCGCGTGGCGAGAAAGTTGGCGTCTGTGGTGCGGTATGTCGTCCCAGGAAGTCGATCTGCTGCGGTTGCTTGCGTGCATTTTGTTTCATTTTTTCCTTGCGGGCCACAAGTTTTTTCGTCTCCCGCACCATATAAATTGCCTCTGTGTTGCTCATAAAGTTATAAATGATCTAATGACAAAGGAAAAATGTCTTATTACCCAGAAGTAATTCTCCATTTGATCAACTTACCCGACGCTTTTTGGGACAGTGGGCAAACACCCAAATGAGTGTGCACAGTGTGTTGAATATCTCACAGTCCTTGTCACACCAACGCAACAGCATTTGGGCAATGGTCACCAGACCGCTCTCCTGGAATGTATTGATGGTGTTGCTGTTGTATCGCGCCAAATTAAGAATTATGCGACTGCAGCGTTCAATGAGTTGTTTGTCCACCTCCGATCGTATGGCCTGGGCCATGATGCCGTAACAGAATGTGGACATGAATTCCGAACACCACATGAGCAGGTGTGGTACAGTGCGAGAGAGGCGATCTGGGGAGAATAAAATCAATTAGTCTTGTATAAAATGTGAAATCAAAAACATACGTAGAATTTTCAAATTTTGTATACACTTGCAAAGTGTAAGTTAAGAAAAAACCATTTCCAACCAATTAAATGATATATATTTTAGTTCAGGACGACGAGCTGATTCGGTTGATAATAAAGCTATCGAGCTGAAATTGAATATAAGGTCTTCCTTTAACTGCACGCTGCTAATATGTACTGGACTAAATTTTATACCTGGCATAGGACCAACCGCTCGGAAAATGGGTCTTACTGAGAAAACATATTTGTTTATGATCAAATTTTACATTTAACAATAATATTCTTAATGATTTTTAATTTATAAATATCTGTCATCTTTATCCTATATATATATATCCTATATATATTCAAAAAAACACTTTATACTTAAAGTTGTTTTCGAAATATTTAGCTCAAAATTTGGAAATATATATTTTTTTTTTTAAATTTCACTGTCTTGTTTGGCATCTAATTGATGTATTACTAAGATCAGGAAATAAAATTAACCACTTTTTTCAAATTTTCATGAGATTTTGTGGAAAAAATTGCCAAAAAAAAAATTATTTCAAAGTTTTGAGCTAAATATCTCGAAAACAATTAACTTTAAGTTAATTTTTTTTTTCAATATGTAAAACCTCTGAGAAAAAATAGACTTAATAAAAAACGCAACATTTAAAAATTCTTTAATAATAATTTTGACCACAGAAAATTCTTCAAACATTTTGTTTTCTATTGAAAGCCCATATCTATAAAACAGAAGCCAATGTGGCTTTTGCCTAGTGTAACAGGCTAAACTTAGCATCGGCATTTCGGACTTTTTCTTAAAAACGAGGTGAAATTACATTTTTGATTACGATTATACATTTTGAGCAATAAAGTTTGATTTGGGTTTGATTAAAGTGCAATACACACAGATAGTCATGATACATAAGGATCTTATCGATGTTCAAAACGAGAAGGCAAAGCTAACTTCGACTGTGCCGAAGTTTTAATACACTTGAAAAACGTTACACCAACTGATTTAACCGGTAAAATATATATAGGATATAGATATCAGATATTTAAAATTTTTAAATCATTGATAATAAAAATTTGATACCATAAAAAAAACTTTTCTTAGTAAAAAACATTTTCCGACCGATCGGTCCTATGGCAGCTATATGCTATATTCATCCGATTTTGATAAATTTTTCCAGAATTATGTGGAAACATATAAAACTAACATATACCAAGATAGGTGACGCTACGATGGAAAACAACAAAAGTTGTTATATAGTATATATCCTATATATATCCTATATATACTTTATCGGTTAAATCAGTTGGAGTAATGTTTTTCAAGTGTATTAAAACTTCGGCACAGTCGAAGTTAGCTTTGCCTTCTCGTTTTTTCAGTTGTTTTGATTGCACTGCTCCCAGACTAAAATATTGGGACGGCGCATCGTTCATTGAAGATGCGTAATTAGAAGCCAACTCCCGCATATTTATATTCTGCCAGATCAAGAAAGGTTGAATTGCTGCACAGTCACTTATAAAAATAAAAAATCATCTAAGATTCAGAAAATTAGGGTCGCCCCACTCATGTTAGCTGAATAAAAGGGAAGACCACAAAATTCTTTACTGATAACTTTTATGGGATTATTTATTAAAAAATTGATTATTGATGAGAATGACAAAGTGACAAAAAGAACAGCAGACGTAATAGTACAAGGTTTAAATATGAATGTCGGCTGTAGCAAGTGAATAAACAGAGCGCAAATTTGTCATCATTTTGACAGAAATCAAGCTATAAATCGAAATGACAGTCGTATCAATGTTTCTGAAACCTGATACGAAAGTCATTTGATTAGTTCTTTGTGAGTAAAGAGTGTTATCCGTTACTCATGGAGAAAATTCGTCATAAGCCTGTATATCAATTATCAAAAATGCGAGCTTAACAGACTGAACGAAATCGGATTGCAAAATATGAGTTCGATAATTGTGACAAGAAAATATAAAGTCTTGGGGAAAACGTTATATATTAATATATTATCTAATATTTAGTGCTTTTTTTAAAGTCTAGTTGAACCCTATTTACTATTAAGGCGTGATCTCAGATGACATACATTTTTTTTTTTCGGCACTATGCTTCTTATAAATAAGACATCTGTTCAAAAGCATTCTGATTTCAAAGCTCTACAAAAGTGTTTCTATTCATATGAAGCATTGTGACGAAATTAATTTTTATGTCATCTGAAAATAGATATTTAGTCTTTATATTCTTTAGTACCTAAAAGTATTATAGCTAATATTTAAATTAATGAATATCTTATATTTTTTGTACTATTCCACTTACCCAATTGATTCAGCACGGCCAGCGCTTCGGAGGCAATAAAACGGCCACGTAAAAATTTCACAGATTCCTGCACCTTACAACGCACCGAATTGACCATTGTGGCCTCATGGCGCAGCCGCTTCAGACGCTGACGTATGGCCAGTAGGCCCTGATTCCGTTGACGCTTGCGCGTGCAATAGCCACGCCAATAGCGTTGTATCAATTTGACCGCTTTCTTCTGCTGCCTCAGCTCCATCATTTCGGGCGTCATCAGGGCCTGGAAAGATTTGCGCGCCAAATAGCCGCGGGCATGGGCCTGGAACTTAAGCGTGGAGCCACACAGCAGCAGGAAATGCTCACGCTGCACCAACATTTGACGCTGGCCGCGGAACTTTTGCTGCAAGTGAATGGTTAGACAGCGCAGCCGCACAAACTCGCTGCGCTCCTGGCGCATGCGGCGTGTGGCACGAAACTTGCGTTGCACATACAATGTGCTGCAACGTAGCTGCTGATAATAAGCTCGCTGCTGCAGCATCAGTTGGCGGGCACGAAATCGTTGCTGTATAACTTTAGAGGCCTGCCGTTGTTGTTGGTAAATTAAACGCTGCTCTCGCATCCTCAGGGTGGCACGTACAAAATGTTGGATAAGGCGTATGTTATGTATGGTTTGCAAGAAGATGTGACGCACACGGCGACCCACCAAAATGGCACGCCATTTACGCTGGAGTGTTAAAGAGCCAAGTCTTAAGCGCCGATAGCCTTGACGCAAACGTTGCATTTCGAGAAGATTACGCCACCAGGTTTGTAGGCGTATAGCGGCCAGACGTTGTTTTTGATAGAGCGAGCGTTGCTTACGCATGGCCAAAATGGCACGATAATGCAGTTGTAACTGAATAATATAGTAACGTTGCTTTTGATATACTGCAAGTTGTTGTTTCATCAAAAGACGAGCACGATAGCGTCTTTGTACGAGAATGACGCTGTGTTTAAGCTGCATAAATTGCTTGCGCTGCTCGCGTTGGGCCACAAGTGCACGATAACGTCGTTGTATGAAGAGTGTAGCCTCACGTAGTTGTATAAATTGACTTCTCTGCTGTTTTTGGAGTAAATAGGCACGCCAATGCTGTTGCAAGCAGAGGACAGCCGCCTTAGTGCCACGATATTTTGCACGCCAAAAACGCATGACTTTGTAAGCACGAAAACGACGCTGAAGCTGGAGTATGATCTGACGCTGATATAGATACTGCTGACGCTGCTGACGCATCAATTGTAGGGCACGCCATTGCTGTTGTATGATTAAAGTGGACTTTTTCAGTTGAAGAAAGTCTCTACGCTGACACTTGGCACGGTAGGTTCGCTGCAACCGGCAGACTACGGTTTGAAGTTGTAGGTATTTACAGCGTTCACGACGCATGGAAAGCGTGGCACGCCAGCGACGTTGTATAGTGATGAGCGAGAGACGCAACTGTACATAATTTCTTTGCTCTTGTCGCATGTTTAAGCGTGCACGATAGCGTGTTTGTATTATCAGCGTAAAGTGGCATATTTGTGTAAAGTAAAGCCTCTCCTTTTGCATTTGCCAAGTGGCCCTCAGTTTTAGTTGTATCAATTGAACACTATTTCTGATCAGTAAATAGTTTTGCCTAGCCATTTTCATTTGCTGTTGTGCACGCCATTGTAGCTGCACTTTAAGCACGCTTGAACGCAATTGTTGATAGTTTTTTCGCTCTTTCCTCATGATCAGCTCCGCACGCCAATGTTGCTGTATACAGCTTGAGGCTGTTTTAAGTTGTAGAAACTTTTGCCTCTCCCGTTGCATTTGCCATTTGCCTCTTAAACGCCGCTGTACATACATAATCAGTTCGCGCTGTCTTATATAGTTTTTACGCTCCTGTCGTGTCCTGCAAAAGCTACGCCATTTCATTTGTATAAAACTAGCGGCTGCCTGTTGTTTCTGGGAACGCTGTAGACGAGCGGTGGCCGCTGCAGCCATTAATTTTCGTGCAAATAAATGACGACGCCATATCCGTTGCAAAAAGATGGTGGATTGACGTAGCTTTACATAATCCAGACGTTGTTTACGTCCCTTAACCAAAGCACGCCACCAGCTTTGTATGTTAATAATGCTGCGATAGCCCAAATAAAGTTGCTTTTGAGCTAGATAGCGGCGCGTGTACTTTTGTAAAATAATGGCCGCCTGTACACGCTCCTCGCGGTACAGTTTTACATATTTGCGCATTTGGTGACCCCGAAACAGCGATTGTATTTTTGTAGCGGCTTGATGACGTTTTAACAGTTTCTTATGCCGTATGCGTCGCTGTATGACCACCTTAAGCCAATGACGTCGCCACCAGAGTTGTAAAACCCTAGCAGCTGCATGAAATTTGGGTGAACGAAATTTGTATATAATTTGCCAGAGCAGCGATAAAGTTTTCTCGCGATGACCATCCACTATATCGGCGGGCGTAATTTCACCACCCAATTGAAATTGTGCCTCACTCAGAGCACTCAAAGCCAGCTTGACATTAAACACACGCTGCAGGCGTGATATAGCGGGTACTCTCAACTGACGTGTGAGATCATCACGCAATAGTATCACCTCCATGACACGGGTTAGACGTACACCATCTCTCAAATCGATGGCCAAATTCTGAAAGGCATAATCAAATTCATCCAAAAAGGTTTGCTTATGCTGCAGCACATAACCCAAACGACGCAGCTCTCGTGTTATATCCCCTATATTGGCCAAAAGTTCGGATGAGAAGCGCAATAAAATATCCCGGGTCTCTTTATGTGGCGATTTCTTGACAAACAGGCAGGGATTATGCTTGACTATGCGCTGCTGCTTGGCCTTATCGAGGAAAAGAAACAGAAACAGTATCTTTTGGAGTGTGTGCTTCTTAATGGTCTCCGCATACTCCTCGGTCAGGGTATAAGCCTTGCTGTAGCGCTGCTCCTCCATTTTGTTGCGAAACAGACGATTTAGAATGAAGGTGCTAAGGTTAACTATATCCCGATTCGATTGCATTTGTATCTTCTCACCAAACACCACCTCCAGGCCCAGGCGCAGCCACAAGGGATTGAAGCAGAGCAACAGCTCCAATATGGTACGCTGCATGACCACATCCAAATGCAGATTACGATCGCTGCGTATGCGTAGAGCCTGCTTATTCACATAGACGGCCACCTTGGAACAGGGCAAACGCATATCTTCGCTGAAAAACAACTCCACAGCTGCACGTCGCAAAGTCTCCAGACGAAAGGTGGTCAAATAGTCCACCGACTGTTGCTCTTTGGTGGGTGCCATTACCAATTCCTTGTGGCGCACCTCATTGAACAATTTTCCCACATCAATTTTGCTATTGGAATCCGCATCCAGTTCCGCCGGTATGGTTACCAAAGCATTTAGCCATTTCTTAAAATCAATCTGATGTCGCTCCACCGCCTGCTCATCCAAATACATGGTGGAGGCCAAAAATGGATCCGCTGTGGTGGTGGCCGCAAAGGGATCCGGATTGATGTAGGTCTGCAGATACAGCTCCGAGTCATAGAGCCTGACCGGAGCAGCAGGAGCAGCTGCTTTGACTGGCGTTTGGGGTTTCTTCATTAGAGACAAAGTCTGCGACAGTTTTAAAATTTTGGGTTTGGTTTGATTCCAGGATTTGCCACTACTACGCGCCGAAGCATTGGCCGGTGCGGCATTTCTCAAGCTGCAGTTGATTGAGTTGTCCTCCACACGTTGTTTTTTGGGTGGTGAAATGGCCAGCGATTCGCAGAAACTAAGCTCTTGGGATCGACGCTTGTTGTGTCGTCCCACTTCGTGCAAATTAAAGCGACTGGATTGGGCCAGTATTTCGCTGTAATGGAAGGGCACATCCATGGTCTCAATGCTGCTGCTGGAACTGTTGAGGGACTTAACCGGCTTCAGTTCGGCCTTGAGCTGAGGCTCTGGGTAATATCGATTCTGCTCTATGGAGCGTATCTGTTGCATTTCATTCAGATTGGGCATGGAACCCTGTATGGCCAACTTCGTTTGTGGCGACTGTATGGACAAATCCTTCATAGATTCGGAATACTTGCGTAAAGGTGAGCCCACCAATTTAATGTCACGCTTGAGATCCTGTGCGCGATTTTTGTTGGTAGCAGCAGGAGGAGGGCTTCTTTCCCAACCAAAATCCTCCTCGCGTATGCATTCCAGTGCCCTGGAGTGTGTGGCCTGAACAAGGGTGGTGGTGCGATTCAAGGTTTGAAGTGAACAGTCCAAGGTGTCCACTGAAAGACTTATGTGCTCCGTTTGTTTAACATCAAAGGTTTTATTGGACACCGGCTGCTCTTCCAGTTCCAAGTCTAAGAGCCGACGTGGACGCAACTCGCTGGACACTTTTGGATTTGCTTGCAGAGTGGGAGTGGGCCAAGCAGCCAGATTATCGGGTCTAGAAGCTGTGGCCGAGTGTCCCACTGTCTCATTGAGCGGGGTGAACTTTAATTTGTCTATGAAATTGAAGACATTGCCTGGAGTCATGGGACTAATGTTCTCCTTGAAGTTGCCCGACTGCGGCGAGACATAGGTGGGGGGCTCCTCCACGGGTTTATACACATTTCGCTCACTTAGCGGGGCTTGGGCCAGGGAGTTGGTGTCGGATGGCCGGGCGTAGCATACACGATTAGCTGGTGGTGGCCTGTGAACAGGGGCTTGCCGACAATTCTGCTTTACTGGAGGCACTGCGCCTGACAAACGTTTTTTTTGCTGAGCCGCGGCTGTGGAGGCCGCACTTTTGTTGCTCCTAGTGCTGCCAGTGGGCGATTTGAGTTGCAGCGTTTTGCCCACCGTGGGAAACTTGCGCGGATTCTTTAACAAAATATTGGGGATTTAGATCATAGGCTAGAGTTAGGGTCAAAGACTCACCTTGGCTGGCTGATTACTTTTGGACTTGAGTATAATCATGACCTCCTTGCGAAAATTGCGATTATCGAGCAACTGCAGCGTCTCCTTGCAGGCTACTTCAATTTGTGGATTCCAGACCAATTCCATGGCCACTTCCTCGCGTGCCGGCACAATATGTTCCATCCACTCCAAACTCAAATGGTGCTCCTCCCTAATGGGTTTGGTAACTTTGACCTACATACCAGGGAAACAAATTGAACAAATAGAAATGTTGCCAAGGCAATCCCAACTAACCTCAATGTCCTCCTCACTGGGGTTCACAATGCGCACCAGGCGTCTGGCCGTCTTTGTAATGGGCACATCCTCGAACTGAACAATGGCCTTGGCCGAGAATGGAGCCATTACCACAACAGCTGGTTCTCGACCTTCCATGCGCTTCTTTTGCTTTAGACGCGATGGCGTCACTGTGATCTGCAAGACATTTTCATTTAATTCCAATTCTAACGGCACCCGGGGCCCAGGCCACAAACCAACCTCAAAGGCACTCATCGCGAAAACAAAGGAACGAACTAATACAAACAAAAACGAAACTAACACGAACGAAGACAAACGGACAATTTCAATGTCATTGGCAGCGTCTGGCCGCAATTTTAACACTTAACGCAATTAACAAACTGCGAGAATTTAACAAATTAGAACGCATCTATTAATATGCCGACTCGAAATGAAGCGCCAACTGCTAGAGTCGCGTCTGTGTGACTCGTTCACTGCGACCGATAACGTTGACATATCGATAGATTTCGATAAACAGTCACAGTGTAGTGAAAACGGTCACTGGTCAGATCATTCACGATTTAAATAAAAATAAAATTATTTACATATATTAAATATATTAATTTCAATATTACAACAAACGAGAAGGCAAAGCTAACTTTTAATACACTTGAAAAACTTTACTCCAACTGATTTAACCGGTAAAATATATATAGGATAAGATATCAGATATTTAAAATTTTTAAATCATTGATAATAAAAATTTGATACCATAAAAAAAACTTCTTAGTAAAACTCATTTTCCGACCGATCGGTCCTATGGCAGCTTTATGCTATAGTCATCTGATTTTGATCAATTTTTTCAAAATTATGTGAAAGCATATAAAACTAATATATACCAAGATTGGGGACGCTACGATAGAAAACAAAAAAGTTTTTCTCACTAGAAGTAGTTTTTTGACCGACCGTTTCTATGGGAGCTATATAATATAGTCATCCGATTTTAATAAATTTTTCCAGAATTATGTGGAAGCATACAAAACTAAATATACCAAGATTAGTGACGCTACGATGGAAAACAAAAAAGTTTTTCTCACTAGAACTAGTTTTTAGTCCGGGATCTAGTTTATGGGGTCGGAAATGAATATTTCTATGCGTTACAAACTTCTAGGCAAAATTAATATACACTTTTCAAGTGTTTAAAAATAGAAAATTCTTGCTCCAACTGTTATAAAGATTCTGTCGCATATTCTATGGTTAGCGATCTGTGCAGCACTCCCAACTAATAGGATGGGGAAGCAGTTTAGGTAAGGTCAGTTGATATTACGGATAAATTGGAAAACAGACTTCTCCACTTCTTTACGTCGACAACTTTAGAACACATATAACTTTATATACGGCAGAGTCTGGAGACTGGTAAAAATAGTAATACGCATACCTGGCGTTCCCGGCGCCCAATCAAATAGCTACAAAAATATTAATAAATCTTAAATTGGAATTAGCGAGAGACGTGACCCCAACAAATTATCCATAACGCCAAATCTAATTGCATCTCTTCTTTCTCCGGAATATAAGTTCCTTGTATTCTTCTGTTTTTTTATTTTTTTGCTCAAAACCAAAAACAGGCGAGATGACCGACGCAACCTTGTCCATAAACCATTCGGTTATTGTCGATAACTCGATGCAAACCCGTAGTATAAATGTAGCTAAGACAACTGCCGGCGTTTCCAAATTGCCTTAAGTCAAAATTAACCTATTAATAATTGAAACCCCAAAATGGTCTTAACCTATTAATAATTGGACCAAATGGTCTTAACCTAACAGCTGGGTTAAATTGTGATCGGTAAAGTTATTTTTCAATGTTAAATAACATTCCATCAGATATCAAAGATTCTCATTGCTCTTCTAGTTACACAAGTATTATTAGGACATCTGTTTTCCGGGGTAAAGTTTAATATGTTTAATTTTACTTCTTTATAGCTACATTTTGATGTGTAGGTTGCTACCCGTTCTATTATATCTTCGGTTTAAAGGATTTTTAAATTACAATGGTACATACCGGTACGTACCGGTATACCGAAATAAAACCAAGGTACCATACGGAACCGAATACCGAAATAAACAGAACTAAACAGAATTTTACCATTATTTGGTACTACAACAATCGATTCGGTGATTCCCGATTAAAGCTAAGTTCATTTTACTTAAATATTACTTACGTGATAATGTAAGTCTACAGCGAAACTGCCCCAACATTAAACTTTTCCCAAGGACAATAAAGGTAGAAACAATTTGTTGTTGTCTTCATGAACAATCGATGAATGAATGTGATCCATTTTAAGCGACCTCTTCAACAAAAACAATCGACCGATACCAATAATCAACCTTCTAAAACCCTGACTGCGAACCCCACCTATATTTGCTTTAAACCACTAAACCAAACATTTTGTATAATTTCTGTGGAGTGCAGCCTTCTAGATTCACAGACTAGATCAAGTTATTACCGCTTAATCATGTGAATCACCTCTCTAATTAAAGACAAGTCTTTCGATTACATAAATTTGACCTGATCATTATATTTATATAAATAAGAAGGCTGTTTAAAATCATTCTGATTTCAATGCTCTACAAAAGTGATTATATTCACATGAAGCCTTTAAACTAAAGCCTGTTTTGCGTTCTTTAATTTTTCGAAATTGTATTTTTTTCATTCAAGCTGATTTCGTTAAATTTATATTTCATTCACTGCTACTTAAATAATCACCGTGACTGCATTTTGCTCATCTCTAAAACAAATATTTGACGCATTCCTTGTACATTTTCTGTCAGGTGGCAACGCTATTGGGTAACGAAGCGCCTGATTTAAATTTAGTAGTTATACTTTAAAGTTTTGGTTTTTAATTTATTTCATAATTTATTTGCACAAAAAAAATAACAACAAACATAATCACACAAATATCTATTCATATCAGCCTACTATAGTGGCAAAATCATCGCTGACCGTCTCCGAGGCATACATATTCTTCAGATAACCCGGAAACGGAGTTACTGCATCAATATCCTCGCTGTCATCGTCTTCGGGCGGATCGACGGCCACAAAAGAAATGGCAAAGCCACGCAACGAGTTGCTCTCATCCGTTTGGAAGCGTAACAGCAACGTATCCGAGTTGGAGACTATAACCGGCGGCTTGTGCTTGCCACAAAAGCGACCGTGTATGGTATTCATAGAGTAACCCTCCTCGGTGACCTCTACAAAGTCATAGTCACAGCGCTCCGAGTACTCGATCTCAAAGTGCAGGAACTTGATCTTTACACTGCTATCCGGATCGGACTGAATGCGCCAGTCGCAGTACATATTCCGCTTGTAGTTTCGACTGCCAAACCGTGGATGCGAGTAAAAGGTCTGCGAATGGTTGGAGGCTCTCAAATAGCCACCACATTCAGACACGAAGGTGGCCTTGAAACCCTTGCGCTGCAATCCCGCATCTGTGGCCAGCACCATGAACATGTCGTTGGTAGAAGCTATAACGGCATACGGCTCACGTCCACCACAATAAATTCCCAAAGTGGAACTGTTCTCTGACTGGCCATCATAGATGGCCACATAATCATAGATACACTCCTGATGGCTCTCCACCTCAAAGTCGTGAAAAGTCAATTGGATGCGATGTCCCAGAACGGTTTGAAAGTGCCAATAGCAATAGATGTTGCGTGGATAATCCTCCGGATAGTTGGGACTGTGGAGTACTCCATACGAAGAGGTGATCTCGAATTTGCATTTAGTTTCCGTGCAATTGTGGCCATTCTCGTGCAGGGTATAGCCATTCCGGCAGCTGCACTGGTACGCTCCATAGGTATTCCGACATTTGTGCTGGCAGCCACCATTATTCAAAGCACATTCATCCACATCTACAGAGATTAGAGCATTATCATCATTATAATCCAACTTTCTAATTAACTTACCAATTATGAACTTCGCCACGAACCCACTTCGTTGCACCGTGCGATCCGAATAGAACTCTAACCGTAATATATTCTGCTCGGAGTTTACAAATGGCGGCAGTTCGTTGCCACAATAGATGCCAATCTTCTTCAGGCGATTATCCCGCATCTTGGAATAAATGATCAGGTAATCATAGTTGCATTTGGTATACTGAAACTTAGTGCCCTCCAGATCAAAGTGAGTAAAGTTTAGAAAAACGGCGTGATTTGCGGGAGCCACCACCTCCCAGACGCACTGTTTGGCATTCGGATAGACATCGGGATATGAGGGTGAGAAGAGGGTGCCATTTGATTGAGTGGCGTTCACAATTCCGCCGCAGGCATCTAAAAAGTAACAATTCGGATAATATAAATCAATGCAGAAGACTTAAAAAAGTATCAAGTTGACATACTGTAATCAAATCGCTTACCTTTTATATTTTGTTTTATAAAAATACCATTCGCCATCAAAATAATGCCCCTATCCTACCGAAAAATCTAAAAAAAAAATAGTATCTCAAAAACCGAATCTTTACGACAATTTTTGAACTAGATTTTCGAGTTCAGCGTTCCAAAATACATTTACAACAAGTAAGAGTCTTTTCCTGTCAAAGTTTGTATATAACTAATAAATTTTCAGTGTGGGACCACACTAACAAAAAAAAGTGCTTTGCTTATAACTCGTTCATTTGATCGGAAAACGTTGCATGGTGAATCGATGAATAATGTTGAGTATTATAAATCACTCGAAGGTCCGAACGACCGGTCGAAAAATAAGTCTTAGTGGGAAAAACTTTTTTGTTTTCCATCATAGCGTCACCAATCTAGGTATATATTAGTTTCATATGCTTCCACATAATTCTGGAAAAATGTATCAAAATCGGATGACTATATCATATAGATGCCATAGAAACGGTGAGTCAAAAAACTAGTTCTAGTGGGAAAAACTTTTTTGTTTTCTATAGTAGCGTCCCCAATCTTGGTATATATTAGTTTCATACGCATCCTCATAATTCTGGAAAAATTTATAAAAATCGGATGACTACAGCATATAGCTGGCATAGGACAGATTGGTCGGAAAATGTGTTTTGATAAGAAAAGTTTTTTTTTTATGGTAGAGTGATCAAATTTTGATACTCAATTATTTTGAATTTATAAATATCTGATATCTATATCCTATATATATTCTATCGGTTAAATCAGTTGGAGTGAACTTTTGCAAGTGTATTAAAACTTCGGCACAGTCGAATTTAGCTTTGCCTTCTCGTTTATTTATATATACATATATGCTCAATATCTATAATCTGAGAAATTTTCAGAAAGATCGAATAATACTTTGCGGAGACACACAAATTTCAACATTTTCATTCAGCCATCTTAACGTTAATGTTTACGTTTAATGTTAATATTAACATTTAAAGTCGAACGAAAACCTCGAACCTTGAATTTGGAATCTTCGTCATTGGTAAATTTAGGTTCTAAACGGAACTCAGAATAAATTTATTTGGGTTTTGCAGCCCTAAGTATTTATATTTAGCATGGTTGATAAACCATTTGTTGTTTTTCCAAATATTTTACATATTTTGATCCGAATCCTTTTTAGCATTATGTACTGAAAAAGAACTTTGCTCCGTTTCGGACTTAGGCGGTCAAACACGATATTGTAATGAGGTATTTCTGGTAATGCGGTATATGCGGTTGTGGTGTATTTTCGATATAAATCAAATTGGATAGTTCCTGAATGCGGTAAGGGGATTTTTTTGTTTGGGTTATGTTATTAAACGCATAAACGATTTATCATTTTTGATTTACACTTATGCGGTTGCGATATATTTTGTATAAGATATAAATCAAGTTGACTTATATGATATATGAGTGTTTGAGTTCTCTGAACCACACAGACAAGAAAAAGTCTGATGAGAGATATGGTTATCTCGAAACAGTCTGTAACTCCAACCAATAGTCGCCTTGCATTCAAGCAAGCTCCCGTGTGTGTTTATTTGCAATCTTCTTATTTGGGGCCTCAAACCAACAACGCTAATAGCCCTTCATATTTTTCACTAAAGAAATCTCAGAACTAAAACTGTAACGGTACGATAGTTTGGTTCTTTTCGGTATTTTCGGTTTCAATAATAACGGTTCTCGAATACTGGTTATCAAACAATTCAAAATATCGGTCCCGGTATCTGAGATTTAGTCGGTTCTTTTCGGTATACGGTTCCGGGTTCCCAGGTATACAAATATATTATTGATCAGGACAATGAGTTCAGGCGATTCCGTCTGTTTCTACGCAAACTAGTCTCTCAGTTTTAAAGCGATTGCTATGAATTTTTGCACAGTCTTCTTTTCACTGCAAGATCGAATGACTTTAACTTATAGATGCCGCAGGTGGAATCTTTCGGAAAATGGGATTTAGTGAGAAAAACTTGTTTTAATGTTAGCCTTCTTAAACTCGTCAATTATTAAAATTGTATGCTTTCAAATAGTTTTGCCAAATTTCCTCACAATTGGGTGGCTATAACCTATAGCTGCCATATTAACGATCGGTTAAAAAATGGTTCTTGATGAGATAAACTATTTTGTTTAGAACTAAACAACTAGATTCTTAATGATTCTGAATTTATATATCCTATCGGAAAGATTAGTTGAAATAATCGATTTGAAGTGCATTTAAATTTGATACAGACGAAGTTAGCTTGAATATATGAAGTCTTATAATCTGGATGAATCCTTGCAAAATAACTGAGAGTTGTTAAGTTTGAAGCCAGTCAAGTTTGTTCCCGTTTCCGAATTCGATGAAATGGAATATTTATATGCTTTTGTTAAACAAAATGATTTAATAATTCGGTTTTGAGTTTTATATACAAAATATAAAGTCTGTCAACAGTCAATTCTTAGTCAACTTTCAGAAATGGAACGTTTATCACGATTATTTGATCTAACCTGCACTTTAAAAAAAATCTGTATATTTTACTAAATATTTAAAACACTTATGGCAGTAGTCGGCAACGGAAGCAGAGAAGTTCCAATGGAAACTGAGAAAATATTTGCAAAAACAGACAGAGTACGGGCAGAGAGCTTTACAAAGCTCTATTTTTCTGCTTTGTAACAGCCAGAGTACTAAGAACTACTAACTAACTACTAACTTTAAAGCTTGTTGGTTAAATGTGCTGAACACATTGACAACTTTTTCTGCTGATTTACAATTACTATTCTGCCCACGTCTCTGCTGCTACTTTTGCCGACCCACCTGTTTTATAGCAACAGAGGACTTAAGACAAGATTTCAGCCACATTCTTTTGAAATTTAAAAACTACTTTAGGGTTAAACAGAAAGGCGTACCTGTCTTTATCAAATCAGCCCGTCAAACTGATCAATTTATGCAGTAGAAATAAATTTTAGATAGTTGAAAAAGCCTTTTTTTCGATTGATCCCTATTTTCATCAAAAGTAAGTCGTAGGAACTTTTAAAGTGATTTTCTAGCTATTCAGTTAAGGTTAAACAAAAAAGCAAACAAAAATTGTGTACCAACCTTCACATGTTTTACCATTGGCCTGAAGTTCAAAGCCCGCATGACAGCCGCACTGATAGCTACCCAGAGTATTGATGCAGATATGCTGACAGCCATGATCCATAAATTTACACTCATCCACATCCAGCATCAAGGCAGCGGAGAAGCCCAGCTTCTGTACGGAACCATCCGAGACGAACTTGATGTACATCTGATTGCTTCGCGTTCTAAAGGAATTATAAAACGTTATTTCGGTCCTTTTCTCTGTAAAACCAAATAAACTAACTTACTTGATGCTAGGCGGCAGTTTGTCACCACAGAAGCGTCCTATCAGCCGGGAGTCGCTGTGATTGCCATCACGTATTTCAATATAGTCGTAAATGCAAGCATCATGCTTCTCCAGTTCGAAGGATTGAAACTTAAGAGCCACATAATGATGCAGTGGTGCATTGATACGCCAAACGCACTCTTTATTAGGCAGGTAATCCACCGGATAGTTGGGTGAGTCTATGGACTGATCTTTGGTCAGCTGTAGGTCACCACCGCAGATGACTAAAAATAAAAGTAGTTTCAGACCTTTTCGAGAAGCGAGAGAGCGCACAATTACTCACCCTCAAATCTGGCTTTAAAACCACGATATCCTCTGAGAGCATGGCGATTCACATAGTTGATAAGCATGCGACTTGTCTGGGTGATGATGACCTCCCCACTGACATTGCCGCAGAGACGCCTTACCAGGGGCGAACGATGCCAGTAACCATCTCGTATTTCTAGATAATCCTCCGAGCAATTTTCCGACTCCAACAGCTGCAACCGTTGCAAATGGAGTATAATCTTTTCGCCATTGGTGGCTGTGATGCGCCATTCACAGCTAGCTAGAGAGGCATCAAAGTCGCTGGTCGTTTCCTCCTCGCCCCCGCCCGCATCGCCACTGCCCTCGTACTCGCTGAGCACACCATTGCCCGTGTAGGCAAAGTGGGGCGAAACTATCTGTCCAGAGTTTTGCTGATAGGTGCGTCCACAGGCCGCACATTTATATAGAAGATTGGCCTGTACGATGTCACCACGACTGAGCCGTCGCCGTTGACCCAGCTCAAAGTGAGTGCCGGGTGGGCCGATGGGCGTTATGGTGTCCAGGTAGGTGCTCTTCGAGAAGGAATTTTTGGCATAGTGCATAATGGAATTGTAGTCATAAGGCAGCAGTGGCAGATCCACCTCCTCGGGCGACAGGACATCAAAGTTGTACTCCTGACCACGCATTATATTGGCCTTGTTGATGATAATGTGTTTGTCCCGATCGCCGCGCGCATGTTCGTGATGAAAGCCAATGGTATGACCCAGCTCATGGATGATAATGCCAAATTTTTCACAATTTCGTCCTATTGAGATGGGTTGACGTCCATTGCCATTTTTACCCAGGAACGAGCAACAACTGGAGAAAGCAAATTTATGAAATGGATCATAAGTTCGTATATGAGAAGGGCTACTCACCCGCAATTCTTCACCGTAAAGTAAATATAGTTGGCATGCAACTTGACATCGCGCTCCACAAATTTAATGCAAGTGAAGTTCTCCCAGTGACGCATCGCCTGCTTGAACAAAGCCTTGTGTGCTCCACTGAAAATTGAATCAATTAAAAAATCTATTCTTATTATTTAAGTAAGTATTAAATGTCTTGAATTGAGTACGAAATAGGTTTAAAATGCAACGTTAAATGCAATATTTTCTTACACAAATCTTTGCACATAAATCACAACTGGTTCTGTCACTTTGCTTTTGGAATGATGTTTGATTTCAGACCTATATATACCTAAGACTCAGAGAATACTAAGGGCCGTTTTCTCATGTTCCGGTTTTGGCAAATCCATGTGGATGTGGATTTGCTTTGCTCATTTTCTGTGATACTTCTGTCGCTCAGTTTGTGGCAGTCAAACAAGATAAAAAGAATCTTAAGAAAAGTATCACTAAAACTAAACATTATCTTATATCCAAAGCTTTCGCTTGTCAACGTATCGAAGTCGCTCGAAAAACATATAAAAGCGTGGGTTCACGTTAAAGATGGGCTCGCGAAGGGATATTCGCGGTTTTTGTATTTAACATGGTAAAACCAATTGTGAAAAATACAAATTACATATCTTCCAGAATTTTGAGGCCCAAAGGTAAAAATAGTAAATACAATTCTAGACATATATTTTAACTCATCACTTCACCATCAGTATAGCCAAATGATGAAAAAACGTTTGGCAAATATCCCCCCCCCCCCCTCCCGCCTAAAAAATCATTTCCTATTTGATCAGATGAACGCTAGAAGAGTGCCACCCACGCAATTTGGAAAATACCTAGGGTTATCTCCCACAATTTTGACTCATAGAGCATTCCAACCGAATTAAAAACATTCTAGACCCCCCCCCCATACTATATTTCAATGAATACCCGGAAATAAAAAAACACGTGTTACCATTTATCGACCCTTGCACAAAACGAATATATCAGATCAGCTTGATCAGATGAACGAAATACCCCACATATCTCCGGGAAAGTTCCCTGCCCACCGCAATCAAAAAATCCTCATAATCTCCCACAATTTTGAAAATAGATTTTACGATATACAAACAACTATATGTATTTATATTTTAATCATACTTAGTCATCGTAGCTGTTACATAATAACTAGAATAGCATCCACGTTCCTCAAAAATTTTACTTAGAATAGCCTTATTATTTTATCTCCATTGACAATCACAAATTTTCGCAAAATAGATTAATCAAACATTAGAGATGTACTTTAATATCATTACTTATCGATCCACCAAACATAGATTTCCCCGATACATTTGATCATATAATAAAATTTTGGATCGACATAAGTACTTTGGGGTTTAAGTACAGGTAATAAAACCCTCGTAATTTTTACGTCGTCTCGGTTCACTTAAACAAAAAATTATGAAGCTATTATGATTAGTTTGTTCATATAATAAAATTTAGGCGACATAAGTCTATTTTAAGAAGCGCGGTGTTTAAATTAATTTATGTTCCGACCTTCGGAATAAAATTTTAAGTACGAGTCGAACCTGAGTGTACTTTGGTTTCATAAAATCTGGAATCCACCTTCACCTGACATTTATTGGGATTGATTTTAGTTCAGATATCTTTTTTCGTCTGTGTAGGCATTCTATCTTTCTGGAACTGTTAATTTCTACTAGATCTTAGATTAGAAGGAACAGAAAATGCTCGGACAACTTAGTAGAATATTATTTAAGCACCTTTCCACAATTTTAAAACATTTTCGATGTATGTTCTCTTGGACTATTTTCGAAGGAATCTATAACATCAGTGATAGGTTTTATATTTGACATTTGTTCATTGCTTTCTATTATTTTTGAAAAATTACTAAATATTCTGAACCGAAACTTTTTTTTAATAAGTGGTTCGGTTCGGGTTCAGTTTCGAGGGATACAAAATGTAGAAGGTTCGGTTTATGGTCCGGTTCGGTCAATTCAAAAAACCCAAACCGAACCCGTTCTTAGGGGTTTGATTTCGGACCGGTTTGCAGCCTTGGTCAGGACAAACCTGAACTCAAAATAGTGTTGCATAATTATTAATTGATTCAAGAATGTCTTCTGATTGATTAAAGTATTTTCTAGACTTAAATAGTCAATATTTTCTAACTGTAAGTTCTTGCTTTGAGATTAAGTTCGGAAAATTAAAAAAAAACAAGTATTTTCGTTTGTACCCTACTACGGACACCGTTTTAACTAAATAAATGCTCAAATAGAGACTGGTATTACCTGAAAATGGTATCGATTTCATAGGGAATAACTCCATAGTCCCAGGTTCGCTCTTTGCGCACGGTCACGGCACGTTTCGGTCGAGTGCGAGAATATGTGGGTTGCAGCACATCCTTTGTGGCATCTGTCCAGAGCAGCGGTGGTGGTGGTGGTACACTTGGCTGCTTCCGGCGCTGACTGAGGTGGTGGTATGGTTATATAAGTATCAAGTGTGCCCCATTGTTTCAGACCCACACTTACCCCAATGCATGCCGTATTCTGCTTCGTTTGGCTGGTCTTAAAGGTTTCCGCCTGTGTACTGAGGCAAATGACTCTTCCCTCACCTGATTCACATTCTTTGAATCCTTGACTGCATCCAACATTCCATAGAAATCCTCGGGCTGTTCTTTGAAATCAAAATCACAGTCATCCTGTCTGATCGGCGATCGTCGCAGACGCCTGCCCTGGGCCAGCTCGAACAGTAATGCGAATGCCAATGCTCCGGCTGCTGCCATCAGCACGATACTCATTTTTATGGGCACGACGCACATTTTGTGACCCTTTGGGTATTTGGTATTCATAAAGCTCTGTCTCTGTCTTAATCTCTCTCTCTCTCGTTCTCTTAAGGTGCACGGAACAACTGTTTCGGGCCACTTCAATATTCTAACTGAATGCTTAAAAGGCTGCGATTGCCGAATTATACCCATTTCCTAAGGGTATCAGATTAAGCAGGTAAGAGCTCATCCCGATTCAGAGAGAGGGAGAGTCAACAAGTGAGTGAAAGAGAGAATACGCGGTCGCTAGCGGCTATAAACCCTCGACAAGTTTTGGACGACTCCTCATTGGCAATTCACGTTCGACCATTGTCCATTGTCGTCTGCCTGCTTTTGATGGTTTGCTTTCAATGGGTTTGATTTGGGTATTCCTGCACCTTGACATTGTCTTTGCATCTGTCTACCTGTGGCCGGCTTAAACTCAGGGATCAGGTGTTGTCGCTGTCGGTTTTAGGGCAGGTCATTAATGGCGCATGAACGAAACTTTTCGCGGTAATTCCAGCCATAAATGCTATTCAAATATACACAGCGCCGCACAGTGGAGCGTTTCGTTAATAATTGTGGGAAAATAATTAACTTCATTTTTTACAGATGTGTTAATAAGGGGTGTTAGCAAAAGAAATCTTTGATCGATATTCAAGGTAATGCGTGATTATTCCGGCAGAAGGATCGTACTGGCAGATTAACCGTAACATTATGCAATATAAATTATTTCATTTATTGATAGAGAATTCATTTATTCATAGGACATTGACTTGGAAGGACCATGTACCATTATTAAGGCAGTGGAGAAAATGCATGGATTGCTTGGAGTTTTCTTTATAAAAAATAGATCATGTCCTCACATTTTCTTTAAGTCACGCTATTTGATGCATCAATCAATAGTCGACTGGTCCACATTCATAATTATTGCCATTTATGCGGCCCCTTCCAAAGGTGCCTAGTTCTTCCACTATATAGTCGTACCTCAAAATGCGAGGTTTGTATTATCATTTTACAATTTCATATTTGCTTTATTTCTCTTCTCAAAGTGGTATTATCCCGAGATTAAATTTGATTTCCAAAAGCATGGCAAAAAAGGTGAGTATTTTCGGCATACTTTGTTATTTTACTGCCGAAAAGGAAGGAACGCTACCCAAGCTTGAATTAAAGTATGCAACGTTAACGGTACCGATGCAATAAGTGAAAAATAATGTCCTCGTTACGGAGATTTTGAGATGAAAAACGTAACACGCACTGGCCGCCCTTTGGAGGCTGAAGACAATCAAATCCAAACATTGATTTATAAAAACCTCCGTTTATTATCACAAGATATGGCCGAGTAGCCATACAACTGTGAAACACCACCTAAACAACTTGGATACGTAAACAAGCTCGATAATTGCATTCCACATGCTTTAAAGGAAATTTACATTACAAAGCGTATCAATATCCCCAATTCATTACTAATCTGGTTTTAAATCGAAGCATAACTGACGATGAAAAGTGAGTTGTTTACAATAGAGTTGTGCCGATTTTCATGAACTAGTTCGAATGAACTTTTCATTAAAATTAACTAATGAAATAGGACTCAGAGTTTGAATTTTAGTTCATTTTTTGAACTACTCACTTATCGACCAATAGTTCAGTTTTGTAAACTAGTTAATTTTTGTGAGCTAAAGTTAATTTTTTGAACTAGGTAAATTTTATGCAGTTTAAAAAGCGATTTGTTTACACAAATAAACTTTAGTTCAAAAAATTAACTATTGTTCAAAAGTGAATAGTTTATCAAAAAATGAACTATATTTCACAAAATGGATTTATAGTTAAAAAAATGAACTATAAATTAAAAATTCAAATTGAATAGTTCATAAAAAATTTAACTAATGAACTAGGTCATTGAAATGAACTGGATTCTCCAACTCTAGTTTACAATAGTGTCGAGCGAAGCGATTCAAGAGCATAAGATATGAGCCGGCTTAAAAAAAAGTTGCTATTCTCAAGAGAAAGGTAAAGCTGTTTGTTTGGTAAAATTTTTAAGTTGCTGTCATGGATTGAAACCATTAATTCGATTGTGTACTGTTTATTATATATTTTATCAAAGAAAGGGTGTGCTTTTCCATTATGACTACGCTCGATCGCTTACATCTTTGATCACTCTTCAAAAATTATCGGAACTGAATTGGAATACGATGCCAGCATATAGCCCCGACCTTGCCCCTTCCTATAAGGATTGGGTTAAGGTTGTTTCTTTCACGAAACATGTTCACTTGTTCAACTCACTTTAATCGCTTAACATTTTCGGCAACGGCACAGAGCAAGAGTATTAAAGAAAAATATTGCGACGCCTCTCAATTTGTGGAGCTGTTAAGAGATATGACCAATGTAGATACTTTCAAAATGTTGCCAGCGATTTCAAAATGTTGCTAAGGTCTTATCACACATATAGGAAAACACGGTGGTTAGAGCGAGACGGACATTGTCTTGACTGTACTCAGAGAGAGATAATAACAAAAAACAGCTGATTACTTCGCTGTTAAGTTTGTGGCGACAGAGCAATCATTTCCTCCAATAATATTGCTCTGTGGCAACGGCACTTTACTCGTTACTTTTAATATGCCTGACAACAGGTTTCACTTATATAAAATCTTTCTAAAAAGCAGAAAAATATTTCTTAATTATGGTTCGAAATTATCGGTCCCAAATCTGCTGTATTCCTGCAAGAGATGTTTTGACATTCGGATAGATTTGAACACATACTATAAGACTAGGGTTCATTATAGCCCATAATACGCTGGTAAACTACTTAATACGCTCTAAAACAGTTGGAAGCCTAAATTCTGCCACAGTATTTCCTTACATTACATTTTTTTTATATATTAATTCGAAATTTTCTTAAAATAGGAAAAAATATTTCTAAATTTGAGAGCGAAATTTGATTAAAATCAAGAAACTTCATTTCTAAAACCATTTTTCTAACATTTCTATATTAAAAGGATGATTTTCTAAGACTTAGAAATCCTTTACATTTAATTAGAAGGATTATATTTACGAAAGAAAATAAGTTTTTTTACATCTTATATATCTTAAAAGAATAAATTGATCCTGGTTTTTCTCTTAGGCCGAATGTAAGACTATTTCTCTGAGTGTATATATTGCTATTTTACCGGTTGAAATATATATTTGAAATAATCCTAAATCAATAAAATAAAAAATAAGAAACAGAAACAGTACCGGTATTAGCGTTTCGGAATGGTTCCGGGTTTTTCTGTTCCTATTATTACGGTTTTCGGTTCTCAAAAAATGTTTAATATCGGTACCAATTTCGATACCGGTAACTGGGTTGAAACGGTTTTTTTTTGGTTAACGGTTTCGGTTCCGGTTCCGGTTAAGGTATTATTCCCTGATTGTAAGGGAATTTTTTATTTTAAAAACGAACTTAAAATGAGAATTTTGCTTTCAGATTTGGAAATTCCGCATTTGAGATAGTTTGTAGTTGAATTTGCCCTAATTTCTTTATTTTTTTTGAGTGTATACTTACTGGGATATTTCATAGAAACACTTTTCCAAATACATATTTAACATTAGTGGGATTCGTTAACAGATTTGTTTTGAATTAAAAATGCATTTGCTTTGAATTGAAAACATAGTTACTATGTAAATATCATATAGTATATATTTAATTACGTATTAAGTTGAGTCAAATATTAGAGAATTGTACATATACATACATATGTTATTGTAAGTGTAAATTTTAATGATACCCCTGCAGAGGTCCGCGTATTTATATAAAGAAAGAATAATTAAATTATGCTAAAAACTGGTTAGAACGAAACGTTGATATATATCAAAGAAACATCATGTATCTACAAGGGTATGCGCAATTCGAAACATCCGAATATATATATATATATATATACGCTTAACATTCACTTTAACTATGACAATGGCTTATGCTAGAAACCAGAATAGAATTTTTCAAGTTTAAGCTTAGGTAGTCTACCCAGAAGTATACCTCATGGAAATCAGTACGATTATCTGTGTAATTCATCCCATTGAACATTAAACACTGCACAAAGGGTACACTAAATCATTCGATTTCAACTTTATAAGATTGGAAAAGATTGCGTTGAAATTTATGAGATTCTTTGAATAAATATATGTATATAATATTACTTAAAATAAAGTCAACGAATTTATAGGAATTGTTTAAAAAAAAATCTTATACAACCGACTTTATTTAAGTCAATTGGGTCCCTCAAAACAGACTACTCACTGAACCGTTTAAACTTAATGATCTAAATAAGGGGGAAGATAGTTGAGAAAGTTTTAAATATTTAATGCTTGTAAATAATTTTAAAGCGGACTTGAGCTTAAAAAATCGTGTAAAAGTTAAGTTTTGAAAACACTGGATCCGTTTTAGTTTTGGTAGGTTTTTAGCATATAAAGTTCCTGATACATTCAAGGGACTCGTGAAACTCGAATCAAATCGGTTCTATATATTGCAACATTTACACTTGTATTAAACTAATACAAACATCTACTGACTGCTTTCCATGAGGTACATACATATATGACAACATAAGAATTAGTTGAAAAAAATGCAAATTGTTGAAAGATAACAAAAATTGTTTACTAAGTTTATCGAAACACTAATAGGGATCTTTACAGTGGTAGAAGCCAAAGTCTGGAATTGATTCATTAAAAATAAATATTACTCATAGTGTGTGTAGTCTCTAATTTAATCATTTAACTTGACTTTCGACCTCTCCTTCCTCCATTGACATAAATTCTTATGATTTGTAAAGTTTTCAAGTTTTTGCACTTTTCTGCGAGATATGCCTGGCATGCTATAACCTAAGATTACGATTCTAAACTAACATTCTTGGATCTTGATTATGTTTGAATTTCAAAGAGCGAAATAATGTTTGCTTTATGTACGCGACGATATGCCTAGATTTTGTTAAATAAATTCCGTTTTTAATAGTATATTGTCATGAATTTGAGCGTTTTGTTTGCGTAGTTCTAATTAGACCATGGATAGTATCGTTTGGCCTGGCTGGTGCGGCCACGATACTGGCCGTTGAGAATCAATTGATTGCCACTTATGTCGCCATAGTCATCAGTCTCCTCAGTGTCCTCAATGTAGATGCTCTTTAGCGATCCCGGAAATGGGGTGACCATTTCCGAGCTATAGGAATTCTCTACATCCTCATCGCTGTTCTCGAAACGATCCACGGCCACATAGGAAGCGGAGAACCCTTTCATGGGTACCGTATTGTCGGTCTTAAAGCGCACCAGCAGCGAGTCAGTCATAGAGTAGATATCCTGGGGCAGCTGTGGGGCAAAGACACCATACAGTATGAAGGGTGAGCGAAGAGTGAGAGATCTTACCGCATTGCCACAGTACTGGCCAAACATGGGTCCACTGGTGTCATCCACATTGGAGAAGACCTGAACATAGTCAAAAGTGCAATTCTCGCTGCTCTCAATGTCAAAGGTGAGGAAGGTGAGCTCGACATAGCTATTGGATGGCGCCTGTATGATCCACTCACAGTCCATGCCATTATCATAGTCTTGATTGCCAAAGCGGGCATGCGAATAGAATTGCTGGACATGACTGGTAGCTCGTAAATAGCCGCCGCAGGCTGCAAGGGAACAATATGGTGATTATTATATTGAAGGCATAGATATATGAGAATGTTAAGAGATGGTAACTTTGCTATCTGGTACTGAATTTGTTTTTTATTAATTTTATTTAACTCCATAAAATTAAAATATATATCGAAAACAAATAAAAATTAATGTAATTAATGATGTATTTATTAACTTTCGTGATCTTGTCTTTTATTTAGATTACACTTGCCGCTACACTTAAATACACGAAAGAAAGTCGGTCAAGCCCGACTGTACTATACTCTGCACCTGCCAAAGATTGTACATAACTGAACACTTTTAAGTGTGAGGTCACACAAAATGTGTAAGTGCTGCCCATCACGATATCGGCCTGTGCTGCACAGCGTAATTTTTTAATTTGATTATAACTCGACTATCGTTCATCTGATCTGGAAATGGTCTATGGTGGATCGATATGTAATGACAATTATAATATGCCTAAATGGTTTGAATAATCTATTATTAAAATTGTAGAAGAAATGACGTTTTTAAGAGCGAAGCCCTTTAACGGACGTTCGGCGTGAGATTTTCTTTGTTTCGGTGTTTTGTTTTTATTTGTGCTGATATTCATTTGCATTGAATAAGCACAAGCAAGCGCAACCATGCACTCACATACACATACAGGGATCTGGGATCAGGGATGTGGGATCAGGGATCTTGGATCAGGGATCTTGGATCAGGCATCTTGGACCAGGGATCAGGGATCTTGGATCAGGGATCAGGGAATTGGGATAAGGGAACTGGGATAAGGGATCTGGAATCAGGGATCTGGGATCTGGGATCAGGGATCAGGGGTCAGGGATCTGGAATCAGGGATCTGGGATCAGGAATCTGGGATCAGGGATATTGAATCAGGGATCTCGGATCAGGGATGAGAGATATGGGATCTAAGATCTGAGATTAGTGATCTGGGATCAGGGATTTGGGATCGGGGATCAGGAGTCTGGGATCAGAGATCTGGGATGTATCTCGGATCTTGAATCTCAGATCGGGGAACTGGGATCAGGTATCTGGGATAAGGGATCTGGGATCAAGTACACTATTTTCAAACACTTTTTTATATAAAATAATAATAATAAAATATAAAGTTGTGGGAGTTTTGAGGTTTTTTAAAACAGTAAGGGTGGCAACTCTTCTATCGTTCATCTGATCTGATCGAAAAACAATATAGGGGGGCTCGATAAGTAATGATGAGTAAAATATATGTCTAGGAAGTTCGAACAACCTAACTCCAAAATTGTGGAAGATATGAGGTTTTTTTTTCATATTCCGGGGAAGGCAGGGGGCGTGGCAAAAATCATAAGAGTATAAGAGTAATATGTTATAAGAGTTATATGCACTTAAAACCTCTAGCTCTTTCCATCTCTGAGATCTCAGCGTTCCTACAGACAGACGGACATGGCTATATCGACTCGGCTGTTGATGCTGATCAAGAATATATATAGTTTATGGAGTCGGAGATGCTTCCTTCTGGCTATTACATACATTTGCACAAACTCAATATACTCTTTGTACTTTCGGTAGCACTTTCTTACTTTAATACACGTTATTTTCGTTCTTGAAATAAGCCCACGTTCTCAAAAGTATACCATCCGTTCTAAATCGACGAACGAACTTAGAAATTTTGTTCTTAAAATGGTTCTTCAAAAACCACTGAATCCTAACGAGTCGTATTTCCCGAGCGGTTTGCATTTCTGTTTTTTTGAACTTGTTATTTGATGCCTCAACCGACTTAACAATAGTCTGAGCTCAAGCGATGGTCTTATCTACTTTAGGAGCTTTAAAAAATTTTTTTTTTTGGATGGTTAGCGATACAACATATATGGGGCTACTTATTAATCAACCCTTGTACTTACCGGTTGAGTGCATGGCCATAAACCCATTGAGCTGCTTATTTTTGTCCGTCTTCAAAACCATGTATAGCTGATTGGTACTGGATGATATGGGATATGGTATCTTGTCGCCACAGAAGCGTCCTAGTAAAGAGCTAACCTCTGATTCACCATCATAGATGGCCACATTGTCATAGGCACATTCCTAGTTAGAAACCAAATTAATGAAACATTCCACAGTTGCCACAGTTAACGCACCTGATGTGACTCCACATTGAACTCATTGAAAATCAACTTAATGCGATGCCCCGGGGTGGTCATAAAATGCCACACACAGTCCGCATTTGGCGGATACGAGTCCGGGTAGTTGGGACTGTAGATATCGCCAAATGAGGCGGATATCTCATACTTGCATTCACCCTCCTTGCAGTCGTGTCCATTCTCGTGCAGTGAGTAACCATTGTGGCAGAGGCAAATGTACGAGCCAATGTTATTGCGACAATCGTGCTGACACCCGCCATTGTTCACGGCGCACTCGTCGATGTCGGTGAAAAAGACAGCGGCAAAGCCGGAACGCTGTATGGACTTGTCCGAGTGGAATTCCACGCGCAGCGCATTCCCATCCGAGGTGGCGGTGGGCGGAATAGCGCTACCGCAGAAGGTGCCAATGCGTTTAAGGCGATTCTCGGCGAGCTTGGAGTAAATGGTGACCGAATCGTACCCACAGTCCGACTGCTGATGGGCCGTACCCTCCAGGTCAAAGTGGGTGAAATTCAGGGAGATTTTGTGCTTGGGCGGTGCCACAATCTCCCAGATGCACTCCTTCAGCACCGGATACATTTCAGGGAACGAGGGCGAGGAAATAGTGCCATTTGGGTACTCGATGACACCGCCGCAGGCATCTAAACGAGGGACGAAATGTAGATAAGGTTATCAGACACTCCCACTCCCACTCCCACCTACCCCTACCCACCTTCGCAATGCTTCTTGTCGCTGTGCAGCTCGTACCCAATGTGGCAGCTGCACTCATAGCCACCCAGCGTGTTGATGCACTCGTGTTCACAGCCATGGTTCTGTGTCTCGCACTCATCCACCTCCTTCATGAACACAGCCGAGAAACCCGCCTTCTGTACCGATGTGTCCGACACGAATTTCACGTACATGGAATTGCCACTTGACCTGAAAGTGACGCCGAACAAAGCAGAGTTGGTTCAGGACTGGGTCGTGCGTCTCCTGATGCTACTCACTTAATGTTCGGCGGCGGCTTGTAGCCACAGAAAACGCCAATTATAGGTGAATCCGCACTTTCGCGTACTTCCACATAGTCATAGGCACAGCTGTCATGATTCTCCACCTCAAAGGATTGGAATTTCAATGCAACTTGAAAACTCTTGGGCACGGTAATTTTCCACACGCATTCCTTGTTGGGCAAATAGTCCAACGGATAGTTGGGTGACTCGAGCCGACCCTCAGTATCGTCCACCATCAGTTCGCCGCCACAAACCACTAAAAATGGAAGGGAGAATGTGTCAGTTGTCTATGTGGCATTCAGTTGGTTTTCACTTACCATCGAATTCTGCTTTAAAGCCACGATAGCCTTCACTGCGATGGGTGTTGACATAGGTTAAAAGCATGCGACTGGATTTAGTGCTGATCAAATCACTAGCCACCTTGCCGCAGAAACGTCCTATGAGGGGTGACTTGAAGTAGTAGCCATCACGGATCTCTAGGTAGTCCGTTTCGCAATTGTTCGACTTGAAGATGTTCTGTAAATCAATTAGAAAGTAGAATTGGTAAGAAGAACGGGTTTCCGGTGGTCCGTTCCCATAAGTTGTATTTATTCTTGATCAGTCCGTCCGTCTTTTTAAAGCCATCAAGATATTTTTAAGTTATTATTTTAAGTCGAGAAATAATCGATTTCAGTCTAAGAACATCTCCTATGTTGCCTAAAGCAATCTCCCGTTCACAGCTTACCATATTCTCCAGCTTTAGCTCCACACGTTCACCATGCGTGGCCGTTATCCGCCACTCACAGTGTTCCGTCTCATTCGTTAGAGCACCAGCCGTATAATACGAAGGACTAGCAAAGATGCCCGTACTCTCTTGAAAGGTGCGTCCACATTTGGGACATTTGTATAGCAAATTGGCCTGGGCCACATCGCCCTGACTGAGTCGCAAGCGTTGACCTATCTCGGGCCTCTTGCGGCCCTTCATCTCAATCGGCAAAATGGTATCCAAGTATGTGCCCTTCGAGAAGGTATTCCTTGCATAGTGCATTATAGAATCATAGTCATAGGCCATGCCCAGTGAGTCCACTTCATCGCCTGACAGCATATTAAAATTGTAGTCCTGGCCCTTCATGATGTTATTGTGCTCGATAACCACATGCATCTCGCGATCTGGCCGCGTATGCTCATGCCAGAAACCCACCACATGACCCAATTCGTGCACCACAATACCAAATTTGTCACAGTTGCGACCAATGGAGATGGCCTGGGGACCGTTTCCTCGTTTGCCCACAAACGAACAGCAGCTGTAGGAGTGGGGAGTAGAGAAATGATATGATCAATTAGCCAAATCATTAATGTTAGGATAGTAATATAACTTCTTCAAAAAATTTAATTTAAACATAAGAAGGCGGGCGAAAATTTGAAATTTTTCTAAGTGGGTTTGGTTATACTAAATTGGGCATACAGCCACATTCCGTCAGCGTCAACTTACTGAGAAAAGAAATTGCAAGACGTTCTGAATAGAACCCTGTATAATTGAACCGATCCTTCGAAATTATTGCCTTCCTAACTAAAACCTGCACCGAAATGACCATTTTGAAACAAAGGGCGATTCAAAAAATACTTCAGATCAGATCCTTTTAAAGAATTTATAAGATTTTATTAATAAAGGTATTCACGACTCCCAGTTGAGCTACGGAGTTGTTGAATTCAGGAGTTTTGGTCAGTTAGGAGAATTTTTTCAAATATGAAAATAACTTGATAAATTTTTACATAAATTCATAACCCTCCTCGAGATATTTAAAAGCCAAATCGCGCAAGCGCAACTTTTCTCATTTTGAAATTTCATTGCACTTTTTGTTCTGATAAAAGCTCTTAAATGTCTCTCTGTATGCATTGACTTTTACTTTTTTAAATCTTTCCAAGGGTACAAAGAGTCAAAAAACTGCTTAAGAGACTTTGCATTGCAAAAAAAGGTAATTTATTGATTTACATTACTCCTAATTTCGATGTCCCGTGCGACATAACAAAACAACATTTGTGAACAGTGCGTCGAAAGCACATGCAGAAAGCTTATCCAATATTGAGTACACATAGAGAATGTTTATACAATTCAAATACAAAAAACCGTGTTGAAAAATAAGAAGATTTGTGATCTTTGTACTTATATAAAGTTGGTGCCGTGCGACATCAGTGCGAAATTAAAATTTTTTTCTTACATATCACTCACTTAATTCAATTCCGGCATAACTCAAAAAACACGATTATTGAGTTAATGATGATAAGATAGATAAGATGATAAGATTTCTGATCTTTGCGTTTTCATTATCTATTTTTGTGTAAAATTTTCATTAAGCTATCTCTTATACTCTCCGCGTATGAGCGACTTAATTCAGTTGTGCCATCTTATTTATGGCACCCAAATTAATGTTTTTGGCTTCAAAAACATCATAATTTAAAGTAAAGATAGGGTTTGTTTTACTAAAGTCCTTATGGGACTATTTGAACTCGATTTTCTATTTAAGACATATTATATATATAAACGAGAAGCCAAAGCTAACTTCGACTGTGCCGAAGTTTTAATACACTTGAAAAACTTTACTCCAACTGATTTAAAATGTATAATATATTTAGGATATAGATATCAGATATTACAAAATTTTAAGTCATTGATAATAAAAATTTAAAACCATAAAATAATACGTTTCTTAGTAAAAAACATTTTCCGACCGATCGGTCCTATGTCAGCTATATGCTATAGTCATCCGATTTTTATAAATTTTTTCAAAAATTTGTAAAAGCATATAAAACTACCAAGATTGGTGACGATACGATGGAAAACAAAAAAGTTTTCCCCACTAGAACTTTTTTTTTGACCGACCGTTTCTATGGCAGCTATATGCTATAGTAATCCGATTTGATAAATTTTTCCTGAATTGTATGGAAGCAAATAAAACTAATATATACCACGATTGGTGACGCTACGATGAAAAACAAAATAGTTTGTTTCACTAAGACTTATTTTCCGACCGATCGTTCCTATGGCAGCTATACGATTTAGTCACCCGATCCGGCCGGTTCCGGCATATTAGTTACGTGCAGCAAAAAGAAGACTCTGTGCAAAATTACAGCTCGATAGCTTTAAAACTGAGAGACTAGTTCGCGTTTTGTTTTGTTTGACGGACAGACGGACGGACGAACAAGCGGAAATGAACTCAGCTCGTCGTCCTGATCAAGAATATATATAGTTTATGGGGTCGGAAATGAATATTTCTATGCGTTACAAACTTCTGGGCAAAATTAATATACACTTTTCAAGTGTATAAAAAAATTAAATTATATATATAAAATTTTTCTAGTTAGATTCGAAGTTATAGGTTTTGTAATTGTAAAACACATTAATAACTTTAAACGCAATTTTCTCGAAATCGATTTTTTGAGTTATGCCGGTATTGAATTAAGTGAGCGATATGTGTAAATGATTTTTTTTTTGTAAAATCATACTTTTTAATTATTTATATCAAAATGAGCAAAACCGGCGGTGAGAAAAATCAAAAAATAGTTGCTAACGATGGAGAGAAAAGTTGAAGGACAATGCAATGTTTTTGAAATTTTTTTTTGGTTTTTTGTTATTATGTGAAAATAAATTCATTGAAATCTTCTGTTGGCTGAAAAAATTTTGACTAAGTTTGTTTAGATATAATTTCGTCAAGAGAGTAACTAAAATAACATATTTAACATGATGGGTAAAATGTCGCGTGCGAAAGTGCTTAAAATAGAATTAAAAAAGTAAAAGTTTTTTTTTGGGTGTTGATTCAAAACCATTTTTAAGCCACATTGTCTCAGATTGTCTCAGAATTTTTTGATATCGTTTTATCAATTGTTTTTCGCCTAAACCACTTATGTTTTCGTCCGTGCGAATGCCATGGTTTTTTGCAATTATCTTGAAAATTAAAAATTACACAAAATCTACCTTAGCACCAATTAAAGTTCCAATTAAAAGCTATAAGTTAAGCCATATGTCAAAGCAAAAATCCGTTTTATTTAAACTTTTTTTACATTAAAAGTGTTCGAATGTCCCGTTCGACATAATGGAAATGCCCATATATATTTTCAAATATTGATGATAACAATGTTAATGAATTCTAATGTTGATATAACAGCTTTGAAATGCTTCCTTCTGTCTGTTACAAACATTTGAACAAAGTTATTTTACAATCTGAAAAATACAATCCTAAATTAAGATACGACCGTGAGTGAATTTAAATCAATTTGTTCTTAAAGTTTTAAGATCCTTTCATGCCTAAAGTGAAAGTGCTGAAGTAGTAGACCCAGCGTATGTTAAATTCATGTCCGAAAAGTATATAAGAGTAGGCTTGTTTTCAGCACCAGCCCTTCCAAATCAGTACTGAGCCTTGCTTGATGTAATTTCCTCACTTTCATCTGAATCAGTGTTCAATTAAAATTTGTTTATAATAAAAAAAACCGTTCAATGGGACGACAAAAAACGAATTTATAATAAGAAATCTTAGATTTGGAACAATATGACTTAATCGGATTTTGAGATCGTTTGTACCTTATTCTACCATATTATTTGTTTCAAATTAAATTTATAAACTTCTTTCAAAATTATTTACTAAACTCACCCGCAGCTGCGCACGGTAAACACAATATAATTGGGATGTATTTCGGGATTGCGTTCGACAAACTTAATGCATGTGGAGTTCTCCCAATGACGCATGGCCTGTTTGAATAAAGCCTTATGCAAACCACTAAAATTGCCGTCGATCTCATAGGGAATGACGCCATAATCCCAAATGCGTTCCTTTTTAGCGGTTACAGCGCGTGCAACGCGATGATGATGATGCTGTTGCTGTTGCTCCTCCACATAGTTTCGAATGCTGTGCAGAGAAAGAGAAAAAGAAAGAGAAAAAGAGAGGGTAAGGCATTTTCAGTGGCATATACAAGTTTTCACGTGGCGTATGCGTAATTTTAATTGCCAACAGTTTGGCAAACATTTTTCGATTTTTTCTTGTTGCCGGCCTTAACTTTTGGCACGCGAATTTCTATTAAAATTCATAACTTTTCACACACATGCACACACACACACCAAATGGCTGCTGTTTGTTTAAAGTTTATGGCAAAAAGCCCTCTGAATGAAATAGCCAACAATTTGCAGTGCGGCAGGAAATGGCAACGGAAACGGATGCGGTGGCTGCTGATAGATAGGGAAAGCGGGTTTTGAGGGGGAGTGGAGCGGCCCATAAACTTACCCTGCATTCTGCAAATCCACTTGCTGCACTTCAGCATTCGAGGCCAAAGATTGATTAAAACCCGGTGAAGGACTGTGGACTCGTCGACGCTGCTGACGATGCGAACGATGTTTCTTGTGATGATGATGATGATGCGGTTCATGTTCCTTGCCCTCTGGACGAAACAGCTCTTCGCGCAGGCGCTGCAATTTGGTGGCATAGTCCGTGGAATGGGATTGACTGCCGTTGCTACGTCTGTGAAATGCAAAGATGGCGTCTAAGTTAATAATTCCATTTTCAGAGTAATATAATTGAAAAAAATTACCTGCGTTTGGGTCCGCGTCTGTGTCGCCTCCGCACTACTCCACGAGCATGCAGGAACTCCACTTCATCATCCAGCTGCATACCATTTCCTCCCGCATTGCTGTAGACATTGGGCAGCGTGGAACGTTGCTCGGGCAATGAGGTGGGCACAATGTGAGCCTGTCGACGTTCGGCCACAAAATTGTTGCCCGAATCATCTTCAATGTCTTTGTTGTTGGATTGAATTTTCCTTACATCTATATTCCGATGCGAGATATGTGATTTGTTGCTGGACTTTAAGCTCATCTCGTCTAGAGTCAGACGTCCGGCTTTGGCCGCTGTATGTCGTCGTTCGGTCGGTGGAAGTGCCTCATTCTTATAGCTAGAGGTCTGGGCATAGTCAGAAGGTGGCTGGGTGTGGGGCTTCAATGGATCATCGACACTCTGGGGCGGTAGGGAATCTTTGGAATTTGCCAAATACGAAAGAATGCTACACTTACCAAGCTGACATCATTGCTTTTGGCCGTATGGTTCACCTGACCCACCACACTGGGCAGTTTGGTCTTCTTGCGTATGATGTCCGTTAGGCCTTCCTCTTCAACCTGCAAACCCTCATGATAGACTTCGTGTTTAAGCTTCTCCAGATCCAATTGAAAGGTGGCATTGTATTTAGCTACAGCAGGTGCATCAGCCTGCAGCTCCTCACCCTCATCATCATCCTCATCATCATCATCATTATTAGCAATGGGTGTATGGGCCACCACAGGCCCAACATCCCCTTCGGGTAGAGCTATGTCGCCCATGAAGCCGCCTGTAACAACAACAAAATTCATTTAATTAGAGAGAGAGATTCCATTTTTATCACATTCCCCCAGCAACCATAATTCACATATTGTTTTTAATTATAAACGACAAGGCAAAAGGCGCATAAATTTTTATTTTAATTGAAACTTCATATGACGCTGGTTCAGTTGTTCGGATGGTTGGTTCAGTTGGCTGCTCCTTGCTGGTAATTTATAATTTACACAGACAGCTGGGGTGTGGCCCATGGACAGTTGATTTGCCTGGCGGTTGGCATAGACACACTGTGTAACCATTTAATCAGTGCATCAGCAACGGTGTCCATTCAACGGGCGATGGTTGTGGCACTTTGCAAACAAGCCCGCTTAACGTTACGTATACGCAATGTAAATACGAATGCAAATGCACACAAGTGCTGCTATATGTGGACCAGTGGCCAGAAAGAGCAATCAACAACAACAACAACAACAACAACAACGATAACATTTAACAAGCAAAATATGAAATTGTTGCCACGACTGTCCCAGGCAAGTAAAATAAAATTAATTAAGTGCGTTTGTGCGGTACAAAGGAAGAAAAAAAAGGATTGACTATAATGACTATAAATAAGACCGAAGTTGAGAGACTCTAAGGGCTCTTTTCTCATGACTGTATTTTAAATCCTAGGTGTTACCTTCTTTTAGGATGCGTGAAAATATCTATAATTGTGTCTACAACGACCCGCGTATGATTTAATAACTCGATCTAAAAGTATGCAACATAAATTTGCTAAAAAAGCACCTGGATTTGAAAAACAGGAATATAAGAAAACGGCCCTAAGAGTATTCAACATTTTCCTAGAGGTCTGTACTCAGATAAAATAAAAATGTTGTTTGGCACTATAATTGATATATACGTGGGTTGCTATTTAAGTTTCTGGCCTAGGTCACTTCTAGCCATTTTAGGAACAATTGGACCTTTCCCAAAAAAAGTTTGGAATTTTATTGATAAATGCTCCATACAACTCTTTCATGTGTGACCACGTTTGATATCGATTAACGATTAATCAAAAACTTACCTCGGCAGAAAAATGGAATTAACTCGTGAAAATTTTCGTGCAATCTTTTTTTTACAACTTTCGACGTGGATTATCACGACAAGAGTGCAACGATGAACTTAAATCTTTGTATGGTGATGAAGCACCATGTTATAGCACTGTGAAAAATTGGTTTAATGAATTCAATCGCGTTCGACGCTCGCTCGAAGACGAAGGTCGTGAAGGTCGTCCAAAAACAGTCGTTGTGCCAGAAAACATTGATGCCGTGAGTGAACTGATAATGGAAGATTGTCATGTGACATACCGTGAGATAGAGGCATCCTTGGGCATTTCTTCCACCAGCATACATTCGATATTGCATGAACACCTGGGCGTAAAAATGGTTTGTTCTCGTTGGATCCCGCACAATTTGACAATCGCTCAAAAAGGCTCGTGTGGATTGGTGCAAGGAAATTTTGAAAAAATATAATCGCGGTGTTTCAAAAGACGTTAATAAGATCGTCACAGGTGACGAATCATGGATCTATGCCTATGAGCCCGAAACAAAACAGCAATCGACCGTGTGGGTCTTCGAAGAAGAGTCAAATCCAACGAAAGTCGTTCGTGGAAGAAGCACTTCGAAGCAAATGGTAGCCTGTTTCTTCGGTAAAACAGGTCATGTGGCGACTGTTCCGCTTGAGCAACGTAGGACGGTCAATTCTGAGTGGTACACCACAATTTGTTTGCCTAAAGTCTTCGGAGAAATTCGAACAACGAACAAGAGAAGACAGATCATTGTGCACCATGACAATGCGAGCTCTCACACATCAGCTCACACCTGCGCCGAATTAATGGGTAATCCGCCCTGACTTGGCACCCAATGACTTCTTTTTATTCCCGCACATCATGGGAAAAATGCGTGGTCAACGATTTTCGTCGCCAGAAGATGCTGTTGAAGAGTTCAAAAACCATGTTTTGGAGGTGTCTCAATCGGAGTGTAAAAAGTGCTTCGACAATTGGTTTGAGCGCATGGAAAAGTGTATAAATATTGCTGGAGAATACTTTGAAAAACAATAAAACCATTTTTGATCATAAATATTCGCGTTTTCATTATTAGGCCAGAAATATATATAACAACCTACGTAAGGGCTCAAAACTGACACGCACGATATCTGATGTTGCACCACTAATACGTCGTGTTGAGTCGTACTCTCTACTCTCTACTGTCAACCGATCCTTAATCCGAACCTCTTTTGGTATAAAATTTGAGCATTAACCTGTTTCGAACCAAAAATTTAAAGTTCGGTTTCACAAAAGATTCCAATCTTAGTTTCGAAAGTAAAATAAGCCAACAATTTCTCAAAGACATATAATTTAAAAATGTGAATTGCAAATAAATTAAATCTTACGTTCAAGTAAACTAAAATAAAGAAATGCAAAATATGTTTTTGTATTTTCAACAATTAATTTGCATTTATATTTTAATTGAGTAATACTTGGGATCCAAGGATCAAAACAAAACCTTGAACCACTATTTTCTGAACCTTAACCATTGGTAAATTTAGGTTCGAACCAGCGAGCCAAATCTCTGCAAAAATAATTTGTGTTTGCAGCCCTGATTTTAGGTACGTTTTCTCAAATTCCAATTACCTAAATCGAATTCAGTTAAATTTCTGTATACCAAAACTGTTTCGAATATGGCTAAGATCAGATGTATTTTTCAATACTACATTTTGCTTCATTTGTTTATAAATAAATGAGAATGGAGGATTAATAAATAATTATGACTACTATAGTAATATTATCTTAGGATTTTTGAATTATTACAAAGTTAATTAAGCCATCAAAGTAAGATCATATCATATGAATTAAATGTCAATGCATTAAACCCCAACAGAAGGCAGTCTGAATGCAGACGCGCCCAGTGAACTCAGCTTAATTTAAGCATAAATAAATTAAGTAAAGCTGCATTCATGCTATTTACTTGGCATGTCGAGTGATGGCTTCGGCCCAGACAGGGGGTTGGCGGCAATGTTAACGCTTTTTGACTTTTGAAGGCCGCTTATCGTGCCCCATTTTATTTTTGCCCGCAACAGCCATTGGTTCTCTGATTCAAAGACGGCAATTTGATTATTGCAAATTCAATAAACCTTAAGAAGCGACTGGCCAGCAAGATGTAAGTAGGTCAGCTCTTGTGGGAGAGCAGATATCATAAATTCGCATTGGCGGACTACAAATACGAGTAGTAAGTACTATATAATACTCTGGTCAATTGCAGATAGCCTAAATTCGTGTGAAAGTGTGTGTGTGTGTTAGGAATTTGCATAAAATGCTCGAACTGAGAAGCAGTTGAGAACACATAGGGGGTAATTTCAGTGAAGATTTCATTGCAGTTTCATGTATCATTTCATTCAATGCAAACTAATTGAATCGCTTGTTGGCAAAACATGAATTTCATTGTCCATAGACTCCTCTTACAATACTTACGAGTACATACGAGTACATGCAGCTTTAGAAGCAAAACCGGAACGTGCTGTTTCCCTGCTGCGTGTTGTTTAGGAAATTGCAAATTACATATTTATCAAGCTGCAAATGTTTTTGATTTAGCTTTTCAAAGTGCACACAGGCAAGACCGGACAGCATGGCACACACACACACACACACTCACACCTAGGGAGTTTGGGATCGGTAGCCAGGTTTATTTTGCTTTGCTTCAATCAATGTCAATCATACGCACCGCACTGCGGTTGCTTTGCTACCAATGAACAGAAAGGAATAGGAACCGAAATCATTACTAAGCCAAAACCACCGCAGCATGGAAAATACCGAGTGCAACTGAACTGTGTGTGACATTGACACGGCAGAGGTGGGCGGGGCTAGTTTAATCAAACTTGAAAATATCATGGTGCCAAAGATAACCAAAAATGCATGAATGTGCATCCAAGTATATGCTTTGATTTCAGCAAACAGACAAATTGTTGTTTCACATAAGGGCAGAGAAAAATCCTTTAAAATAAAACATTCGCTTTAATTGAAATCATGTTTTTTTGCTCTTCAAAGTATGCAATCTTTATTTGTTTTAAGAATTATTGACTTGATTACATTGTAAATTAACACAGATTGTCGGACCAGTTAAAGGCATACATTCCGTAATTATAAAACATAGCATACTTGGAAGAGCAAAAATCATGATTTTTTATTTGTGCATAAACGTAGTATATCTCCTTTTTTCTTTTTTTATATAACTCATGTGTAGTCGCTAATTATATGACAAGAAAGTCCAGCAAAATACTATTAGGGAGAAGAATTAGCAACAATAATAACTTAAGCCGTTCAAAGTTTTAAAGGAAAAAAAACCTAGCTCCGAATAATTTACGGTTTCAAAAATATAGTTTTTTTAATACCGGTTTTATAAGAATACGTAATATTGGTTCCTATTCTGAATCTAAGTTCTAGTCGGTTCTATTTGATGCATGGTTCCCGTTAGGGTTCCGGTTTGATTCCCTGACCGGATTATATGTCCACGATCTGTTAATAAATTGGTTTTTGTAAGAAAAAACTATTTTGTTTTCATTCTTTCACGTGACTATAACCCTAAATGTTCATTTTAAGTACACTTTAGTCTTTTTTCGTCGAAGCGACGAGGCTCCGATTGAATCAAAATCAACATAAAACGAGAAGGCAAAGCTAACTTCGACTGTGCCGAAGTTTTAATACACTTGAAAAACTTTACTCAAACTGATTTAACTGGAAAAATATATATAGGATATAGATATCAAATATTTAAAATTTTTAAATCATTGATAATAAAAATTTGATACCATAAAAAAAAACTTTTCTTGGTAAAACACATTTTCCGACCGATCGGTCCTATGGCAGCTATATGCTATAGTCATCCGATTTTGATAAAATTTTTTAAAATTATGTGAAAGCATATAAAACTAATATATACCAAGATTGGGGACGCTACGATAGAAAACAAAAAAGTTTTTCTCACTAGAACTAGTTTTTGGACCGATCGTTCCTATGGGAGCTATATAATATATTCATCCGATTTTGATAAATTTTTCCAGAATTATGTGGAAGCATATAAAACTAACATATACCAAGATTAGTGACGCTACGATGGAAAACAAAAAAGTTTTTTTAACTAGAACTAGTTCTTAGATCGTTCCTATGGCAGCTATATGATATCGTCATCCGATCCGGCCGGTTCCGACTTATTAGTTGCGTGCAGTAAAAAGAAGACTCTGTGCAAAATTTCAGCTCGATAGCTTTAAAACTGAGGGACTAGTTCGCGAAGAAACAGACAGACAGACGGACAAACGGAATTGAACTCAGCTCGTCGTCCTGATCAAGAATATATATAGTTTATATGGTCGGAAATGAATATTTCTATGCGTTACAAACTTCTGGGCAAAATTAATATACACTTTTCAAGTGTATAATGAATAAGATATTGGGACTTACTCTATTTATTTCTGTAGTAGTCAATTACATTGCAGCTCAGAAACGACTAGAGCTAAAGAATATGGAAAAACAACGACAAAGGATAAAATGAATGCTCTTCTTTGCTATATGGGCTGTAAATACACTCCCCACCAATAGAATAGGATACCCCTTATGCCTGTTTTATATTGACCACTGCTTCCAAACCAAGCATGCTGCACAGAGAAAAATATGACGTTCTAAAATCATGCCCAAATGTTTATGATTTTGTTCTATTTTTCCGTTCAAGAAATATAAACTCAACTCAACCATCGTACAACAAATATAAGTAGCGTCTTAGACATGTAGCAACGAAAGTGTGCGATGGTATACGGCGCAAAGATGCAGATCCGTTGAGTACAACCTAAAGGTCCCGAGCTCGAATCCTAGACGGAGCAATAGCTAGCTTTGTTCTTCAAAAAGAAATAAATCAATCAAATATAAAAGCTTTCTGGTAAGGTTGTGTTGGGGTGCGTGACCAGCAGAAGAGAGGAGGATAAATATATTCATATCTATTATAAGAGACTTAATTTTAAATTAAAGGTCATTTAATTGTTGCAATATATCTAGAAAAAAAATTATTTACCAACCACTTGAATAAAACATTGATCGTTATAATTGGCACGGTGGACTCATATTTTGTTTGTCGTTCTTTTTATTTATTTTAGATTATTTAATTAAAAAAAAAAAAATAGAAGGCTAACATCGGCTATGCCGATGTTTTAAATACCCTTGCAGTTTTCGAAAGGCCCAACCATTAATAACCAAAAAGTTTTTCTCACTAGAATTTGTTTTTAGACCGATCGTTCCTATGGCAGCTATATGCTATAGTTATCCGATTTCGATCAATTCTTCCAGAATTGTGTGGAAGTATATGAAACTAATATATACCACGATTGGTGATGCTACGATGGAAAACAAAAAAGTTTTTTCTACTAGAACTAGTTTTTGGACCGACCTTTTATACGGCAGCTATATGCTATAGTCATCCGATTTTGATAAATTTTTCAAGAATTGTGTGGAATCACATAAAATTAATATATACCACGATTGGTGACGCTACGATGGAAAACAAAAAAGTTTCTGCGAAGTCGCTGCGGTGTTGTTGTTGTCGTTGCTTTGAATTTTCTTTTACGTATAGGTCTTATATCGTTTATCTGATCGAAAAACGAAGTATTGCGGATCGGTAATAATGGATAGTAGAATATATGTCTAGAATGTTCAAACTATCTGTCTTCAAAATAGTGGGAGATATTACGTTTTTTTTTTAATTTGCGGGGGAGGCAGGGGGCGTGGCAAAAATCAAAACTAAACTTGATCTGCCTGCAAGTATAAGAAATTTATGTTCCATACACTTCAAACCTCTATTCCTTACCATCTTTGAGATCTCAGCGTTCATACGGACAGACAGACATGTCTATAACGACTCGGCTGTTGATGCTGATCAAGAATATATATACTTTATAGGGTCGGAGATGTTTCCTTCTGGCTGTTACATACATTTACATAAATATACTCTTTGTACCCTTAATACAGAGTATAAAAAGAATTTTGCCGCAATTCAAAAGTTGAAAATTCGACTTATTGCCCACTAGCTTGGGCGATTCGCCCATAGTGACTACAGGGAAAAACGCAGTTTTTGTTTTATTTTTATTCAAAATCAAAAACTAAATTAAAATAATAAATACATAGCTGCTGTATTCCCACATTTGAAAACATCAAACCAAAGCAGCTTAGGATTACCAATGGCTGGCGCAGGGAAATGGGGAGGGGGGAAATGGCATTGTAATGGCCAGCAATTGCGACCGCTCTGTGTGTGTTTTTGCAGCGTGTTGATTGTTGACTGTAGAGCGTATCGTATTTACTTTTGATTTTACAAGCAAACAAATTTTTAGCATTTATCAAATATTTTTACCATTTGCAAATCTGCATGGCGTGCAAACACGTGTGTTTTGATTTAAATAGAAAAAATATTTGTCTAGTATAAAGTGTACTGCAACTTGGTACATATGTTTGATTTAAATTTGTGCTACGAGGAGAAGAGCCTAAGGCAAGAACTGAGATGAAATTGACGTAAGTCGAGCCAAAACACGTTTGCAGTTGGCATTTAATCCTGTTAACGGCGTGAGTATGAAAGAGTAGAAAGCCGGAGCAACAGCAATAAAAAGGCGATGCACTTGGCAGCACAGCAGGCGCAAAAACTTGTAGCATAATGCGTCACAAAGCCGACAGAGCTGCCCGGGCCCCATCGCCCACATGAAGTGCTAACTGTGCTCGGCAACTAGAAGGCAGTCAACGTGCGTGAAGTCGTCGTCGTCGACGTCGTCTGCAATTTCATTACATTTAAGTTAAATGCCTTTCGGCTGTCCAAGCTGACTGTCCGTCCATCAGATGCTGGCAGACAAACAGTTCGCACAAGTGAAAGTAATTAAATTTTTGAGCAACGCCCCCACCTAACCATATTCCTCTGCCCACATCACGGCGCAAATGTGCCGTTGTTGTTAGAAGGGTCCAGTTGCGTACCCTTTTTAATGACGACCACAAAAATGTTGAAACACATTTGCCAACAACAACTTGCAGTTTCCCCACCACGCAACCTGCGGCGTATGAGGCGTATGCGTAATGCGAAAGTGCCAACAAGCTGCCCACTTTATGAGCCTCTGGGCGTGCCCTGTGACTGACTTTAATTAAAAATAAAACCATTCTAGCTCCAACTCCATTCGCTGATTATACGCTAAAGGCAAACGGGTTGTACGACACTCTTTACGCATCAGGGCAAAGGAAAGCACGGCTACATTTTCCAACATTTTCTGGGTCAAAAGCAAATAATTGAAGGAAACATGTCGATGTCGTTGGTGTCGCCGCCATTGCCATTGTCGAGGTCAGTTGGGTAGCATTTTGTATCTTGTTCGCCATAGCTCGGTTGACTGTGTGAAAATATAATATATATACTAAATTTACAAACAGTTAAACAATGATAAAAAAAAACCATTTGATTTTTACACTGAGCCAAACATTGTAGGCATCCTTCAGGTCCTACAGGCAAATCAATCAATCAAAACTAGCCAGAGCTTACTTGAAATGTGTTTCAAATTGTGTTTACCTAAGTAAAAAGTGTTCTTTCGTCTCCTATTACACTAAGCAGCAACCAATATGTACTAATCCAATTACTGTTGATTTAAGCAACAATTTTGTGGGGTAACGACATAGCTCCGACGACATATCTCCGACGAGTTACAAACGTCATATCTCCGATCGGAGTTATGTCGTTTTAAAGCGTCATAATTCCGATCGGAGATATGTCGTTTCAAAACGTCATAACTCCGATCGGAGATATGACGCCTTCAAAAAGTTATGTCGTTTTAAAGCTTCATATCTCCGATCGGAGTTATGTCGTTTTGAAACGACATATCTCCGATCGGAATTATGACGCTTTAAAACGACATAACTCCGATCGGAGATATGACGTTTTTAACTCGTCGGAGATATGACGTTTTGAAGGCGTCATATCTCAGATCGAAGTTGTGTCGTTTCAAAGCATCATAAAAAGGAAATACAGTAGGTCAAAAAAAGTATTTCGACACAGGGAAAAATATATTTTTTTTTTTTTACAAAATAAGTGACTTCATCAATTGTTAAAATTTATTTTAAATTTTATTCTGATTCTCAATGGTGCTTGAAGTAAATATCCCAAAGAAATTAACAAAATCAATATAGTTTTACTATAAAACAAATTGAAGGCTAACGTCGGCTCCGCCGATGGTTAACTACCCTTACAGTTTTTATATCCGTTACTCGTAGAGTAAAAAGCGTTTACTAAGTTCGTTCAAATGTATGTATCAGGCAGAAGGAAGCATTTCCGACCCAATAGCATCAATAGCCGAGTCGATATAGACATGTCCGTCTGTCCGTCCGTCTGTATGAACACCTAGATCTCAGAGACTATAAGAGCTAGAGCTACCATTTTTTCAGTGTAGACTTGTATCGTCTGCACGCAGATCATGTTTGTTTCAAATTTTTGACACGCCCCCGCAATATGAAAAAACCTCATATCTCCCTCAATTTTGTAGCTAGGTTATTTGGACCTTCTAGAAATGTATTATAATCATCATTACGTATCGATCCGCCATACGTCATTTCCCGATCAGTGAACGATAGTAGAGTTGCCACTCCCGCAATTTGGAAAAGATGTCATATCTCCTACAATTTTAAAGATAGATTTTTTGAACCTTTTAGACATATATTAAAATCATCATTACTTATCGATACACCATGCACCGTTTCACGATCAGATGCACTATCGTCGAGTTCTAAGCAAATCAAATAATTACGCTGGGCATTTTGTGATTTAATTATATATTTTTAAGTAAGCCTTTCCCTGAGTAACGGGTATATCGAAGTCGAGCAGGGTCGACTTCAACGTACGCTCTCGTTTATAAAGATTTAATTTTTTCTTCAGATTATTGCGCTTATTTAACCCCTTCACATCAAAAACTACAACAATTCAAATTTGATTCAAATCGACAACTTAAATTGACGATCTCCTTATTTCCGGGGTTGTATTTGATACAAATCATATGCTTAAATCAAAATAGTTTTAGACCTTTCAAGTTGCTTCAAGCCTGTAATATTTTGTTATCGACTTAAGAAAACACAAGAAAGCAAGACACAAGCGCAGGAAACCCATTAATTGTGTTGTTTGAATCTAATAATAATTGTGGTTGTCCATTTTTTAATAAAAACTGTGCAACTACTTAAACCTCACTAAATCGATATATTATCAGCAGCTATCGGCAAACCACATGGTTTGTTGGAAACCCGAATTTGTCACAACCCGAATTTGCGAGTGTGAACACTAAGCCAAATTCATTGCAAACTTTCGAAGTTGCGACAAATTCGTTTGCATATTAATTTCTCGTGTGTGTGAACACCCAGACAAATTCGGACACAAATCATACAAACTCCGCCATGACAGTTTGCGTAAACACATTTTAAACAAATTTTTCCAAATAAAGATTGACCATTTTAAATACATGTGTTCGTATTTTCAAAACCAAAAAAAAATCAACCATACTTTGCAGATCGATCACGAACTTATAACTAATAAGATAAAATTATTATATATTGTATAGATATGCGATAATACATTAACAAAAAATATTTCTCGAGTTAGCTGTTTTCGAGAAAATTAAATGTAGATTATACATTTTCTACATTTTAAGGTCAAATTTACATTAAATCCATAGGCGATATGGAATTTCTGGGACCAGATTCAGATTTAGCGTGGAAAACTTGTTTACCATTACCGTTATTACCGTGTTACCGTTAATTAGTTTACCATTTGAGCTACCGTCCTAAGAATAAATCAATTTGGAAATCATGTCAAAACACTTCCTTGACAATCTAATAAAAAGTATGTTTTCGTTTTTATTTTTATAGTATTGATTGTTGTTTGGGCTTAAGAATAATAGAAAATCAGAATGAAATTTAAAATAAATATTAACAATTGGATAAGCAACTTATTTTGTCAAAAAAAAGTGAATTTTCCTGTGTCGAAATATTTTTTGGACCTACTGTATTTCGTTTGTAACTCGTCGGAGATATGACGCTTTGAAACGACATAACTCCGATCGGAGATATGACGCTTTAAAACGACATATCTCCGATCGGAGATATGACGTTTTTAACTCGTCGAAGATATGACGCTTTGAAACGACATAACTCCGATCGGAGATATGACGCTTTAAAACGACATAACTTCGATCGGAGATATGTCGTTTTTAACTCGTCGGAGTTATGACGTTTTCAAGCGTCATATCTCCGATCGGAGTTATGTCGTTTTGAAACGACATATCTCCGACAGAAAAAAAGCGACATATCTCCGACGGAAAATTGTACTGGTCGGAGATATGTCGTCGGAGATATGTCGCTATGCCCAATTTTGTATGGTTCTATGAATTTGTTGTTGTAAGTTCTATGTATTTGAGTAAGCTGCCCGATATCCAATTTCCTCATATTTCTCATGTAAGATCTCGCATTGGACTTAGACTACGATGTGTGTACGTAAAGTTAGGTGACTTTTTCGACCCTATAAGGGATATGTGCTTAAGCGGTTTTACTACCATTCTTTCTATATACATAAAAACGAGACGGCAAAGCTGATTTCGACTGGGCCGAAGTTTTAATACACTTGCAAAAGCTCTCACAAACTAATTTAACCGATGGCATATATATAGGAATAGCGGGCCGGGTAAACGTTGTCCTGCCCGCACGTTGGTTTGCCTGCTTATATATGATGCAAACCAATACTTTTGAACCGGTTCAATCTGGTTTGGAACCGGTCTTGAAACAATAAAATTTCTTACTCATTATCACCAAGCTACACACAAAATTTCAAGTTCCTTGAAGTTCCTTAAATAATGTCTGAGATATGGCTCCGAATCACTTTTGAACAATTTTTTGAACTAGCTCAGAACCGGTTTTTGTCCAGTAATATAAATTACTTCATATAATCAACCCAAACACCAAACTGTAAGTTCATAAATTAAATAATAAATAAATAATTTCCAATATATGGCTCTAAGCCACTTTTGAACTGGTTCAATCTGCTTAAGATCCGGTCATGGAGCAGTAAAGTGTTAAACTTCATTTTACTGACCTACTCACATGGTTTCTCAAGTTCCTAGCTTAAATAATGCGAACCAATTTGAAACCAATTTTTGAACTTTTATTCGGGAAAAAATAAGTACATATTAACAACCCAAACACCAAATTATACGCTAATAGCTTAAATATTTTCCGAAATCTGGTTATAAGCCACTTTTGAACTGGTTCAATATGGTTCGGAACCAGTTTAGGTCCATCACCTACACACTAAATTTTAAGTTTATCCATAAAAAGTCTCAGAGATATGGAGCTGAACCACCCTTTGAATCGCTTTTAAGACGATCCACCAACCGAATTCAATTGTGAACCTAAACTATCTACGGATCGACAAAAATGTTCACAGAAATATTCATTTATTCATTTAAAAGAAATATATATATAAGAAGAAGATATTTAATATTATTTGACTTAAAATCATTTAGATCGTTGACTTAAAAATGTGAGCTCGCTTCCATCAAAGACAAATAAGTTTTCTAAGTTAGACCCATTTTCCGACAGTACGGTCCTATGGCAGTTATAGGATATAGTTACCCGACTTTGACCAAACTTTGAAGAACTGTTTGAGGGCATATAATATTTAAAATTAATATAACGAACCGCGAACTGACCTCTCGTCTGTTTGAATATGCAGGACCGAATCGAAAACGGGAAATAAAAACAGCTAAGTGCTATCTTCTCTCTCACTTTTAAAGCTATATTGACCAAACTTCCAAAAAGTCTTTAAATACATATAGGCTGCATGTTTGTCAAAACCGGCAGGATCGGAAGACAATATTATATAGCTGCTATAGGAACGATCGGTCAAAAAGCTAGTTCGTGACTTATATTCACGATGAGTAACTTTAACACGCACGAATCACGCACGGATACTCACGCACGAGAGACTGCGCTTCCCACGATCACGTCGGTGTGCCCGAGACATGTTTTTTGTTATCAATGGTAGAGTCTTTTTACTTGTTAATCGTGAATATTGTTTGCTTCAATACAATTTTGTTGAGTTTGATTAAAATCGGAAAAAAATGTATAGTGTAGCACCCATACCACAATCGGCACCTGACTTGGCCAGCCAAATGGTTACAGAAGGTGACGCCTATATGTTGGTCAGCTCTTCTCGATAATCTTGATACTTATATATCGTACTTTATATAAAAATTAATAATTTTAATTAATAAATAATTAATGACAACTTAAGAATTATAAGTCGATGCATTTATGTAATGATTTGAATTGTTAACCGGTCCTAAACTTAAGGCTGAACCTTCTTTAGAATCTCTGAGAATTGTACTCTTCATAAACACTTTACTGGTTTAAAGCTGGACGATTTGATTCTGTGTCATAGAATTAAGGATATTTCATTCAGTGTAAAGCGGACATGCTGTAACCCACCAGCCCACTGACTGCTCAACTCATGTGCTCTTTAAATTGCTGCCGGCATCATGAACATGGATGTAATTACGCATAAACTAGTACGGATGTATATGAGCGTATAAACAGCGGAAGTGCATAGTGTATGGCTGTGTGGGTGGAGTGGGAGTAATAATAACCGTAGCCATAACAATGAATTTCAATTTGCAGCGCACACCCAGCGGATAAGCAAAATGGCGGGACACACAAATTGATAAGCGGCCAGCAAACAAAACAAACGTGGCCCAAAATTAAAGATGAAATCAAAGCAAATAGAAGCAAACAAATAAAAACAGCACTCGCACAGACACACAGAGGCGGACAGACGAAAGGATGGACAAACTAATCCGATGGCAGCAGCAACAGACACTGCATGAGGAGGATGGCAAACCTTCCATTTCTATTAGCCAGACACACTAACCAAAAGCAGCATTTCCGTTCCGGCTTTCTGGTCAGAAATGGAGCGGCGTGTTGACGAGTGACCCGGCAAGCGAATTTGGATTTGTGCACGATTTGGGATGCTGCGTTTTATTTGCTTTTCGTTTTTGTTTTTAGTACATACGTGGGGCAAACACTTTCTACTTACACAGATGTGTGTATACATACGCCGCTCAAAAGTATGGGCCATTTTGTGGCTGAATCATTTCAATTTAATGCCAAAAGTGAAAAGGGTATTAGCATCAAGGTCCAACTCAAAATTTTTCGTTACACATGAAAAAATTATTATTTAAATTTTTTTTTAATAAGTCACTAAGTGTTAATATTAACATAAAATGTTAGTGTTTACATAAAATGTTAGTTTTAACATAAAATGTTAGTATTAAAATAAAATGTTAGTGTTAACATAAAATGTAATTGTTAACATAAAATATTCGTGTTAACATAAAATGTAAGTGTTAACATATAATGTTAGTGTTAACATATAATGTTAGTGTTCACATAAAATGTTAGTGTAAAATGGTAGTGTTAACATAAAATGTTAGTGTTAACATAAAATGTTAGTGTTAACATAAAATGTTAGTATTAACATAAAATGTCAGTGTTAACATAAAATGTCAGTGTTAACATAAAATGTTAGAGTTAACATAAATCGTTAATGATAACATTAAATGTAAACACACTGGATATATGAAATACATATGTTTATAAAAACAAATTAAATTTAAATATCTCCGCTATATGGTATCCGATCTTTCCGAATATATTTTTATATATACTGAGCATATACATCCAAAAGGAGATCTTGAAATACGAGTCTACAATAAAAAAATGGTAGCTCTAGCTCTTATAGACTCTGACAAGGCTTGATCGACTCAGCTATTGATGCTGATCAAGAATATATATACTTTATGGGGTCGGATAAACTTCCTTCTGCTTGCTACATGCATTTGCAAGAACTTGGTATACCCTTTTTACTCTACTAGTAACGGGTATAAATACTGATGGAGGGTAAATTTAACCACCATCAAAAACATATTTTTTGGTCTGTAAGGTATATACATATATACTTAGGCTTGTACAGGGTATATTGCAGTCAGGCTTGTACGACTTTTTTAAGCACATTGAAAAGTTTGCTTAATTATTTTGAGTTTAAGTACAAAATGTTTAGCATTTAGCAAATATATGTATATATATATATGTACATCAACAGTCTATGTATGCAAACATTTCTCTATGTTTAATCGAAGCCACAGCTTTGACCCCCCTCTCCTATTTTAAACCCATATGTAGTATACTTGTACATTCATAAATCCATCTGGCCTGGACCGGGGCTTATAAAACCGCTTATCTACTTATATATATGTATGTGCTGTGCACAACTCATGTCCCTACCCACACATTCATATGTCTGCCAAATCGCAGATAGGACTCAAGTGCAAACAAAGCCCTCCCAATGTTTGAGTTTTCACAACAGATTTATGATGGACAACTGCGTCAAAATATGTGTGTGTGTAGCTAACGCTCCCACCCCACCACATGTTGGCCACTTTGCACCTCGGGCAAATATAGAAACTATATTCCATTGCTGGCGCATAAATAAAGCAGAAAATGTTGGAATGGACCCTGCAGTTTGCTTGCATAAAGCATTTTTAGAAAAACTTTTGCCATAGAAAAACTCGCGTGAGCTCAAAAAACCAACCAATTTTTGCGCGTAGTTTGTCGAAATACAAAATGAGAAAAACATTTTCCAACGCCAGATGATGTGTGAGTGTTTGAATGTGGGGTGCCACTTGGGTTCAATAAACTCTCAATGCACAATGCACCTATTACTACAACCATACACCCTCACCTCACCTCGACGACAGCTTCCGTCTGGCATTTGTATGTGGTTGCATCTGATAATTGTGCCATCACGAGGAGAGCAGCAAAACGCAGCCAATGTTGTTCGTGTTGAGTTTATTTTTGAAATACATTTCTTTGCACATACCAGAAAAACTACATTCATTCAAAGGAACAAAAATTCCAGGTCCACAATGCACAAAATGAAAAATAAATGATTGCTATTTAGATTTAATTTAGTTGACAGAAAGAGAGAAAAAATCAAGTATTTTGTACATGAATCCTGCAATTCCTAACCTACTGAAATAAAGTACGTCAACATACTTTCACACTTAAGTATTTATGACCATTGATTGCGATTCCACCCATAAAGTATATACATATATTCTTGATCAGTATCCATAGCCTAGTTGATTTAGCCTTGTCCGTCCGTCAGTCTGTAAGAACACCTAGATCTCAGAGACTAGAAGAGCTAAAGCTACAATTTATTCAGTGAAGACTCGTATTGTGTGCACGCAGCTTAATACGAAAAATCCTCATATCTCGCATAATTTTAAAAATAGATTGTTCGAACTTTTTAAACATATATTTAAATCAACATTCCTTATCGATCCACCATACATCATTTCCCGATCAGACTAACGATGGTCGAGTTACCGCCCCCGCAATTTAAAACAAATTGAATTGAACCTTCCAGACTTATAATTAAATCATCATTACCTATCGATCCGCCATATACCGTTTTCTGATCAGATAAACAATAGCGGAGTTCTAAGCAAATCAAATAATTACGCGAGGCAGCACTGGCCGCAATCTTGATGGGCAGCACTTACAGAGTTTGTGTAAATTTATTTAAAATTTATCATTTATATACTAACTTTGACCGGTACAGAGCATATTACAGTCGGGCTTGACCAATTTTCTAACTTGCTTGATTGTTTGATTTGAAAATCAAACTGAAATGCTAAAATGATTTTTACCTTCATTTTTTCCTATGTTGTTTAAATTTAAAGTTATAACCAAGGCTGTTAACCTAAAAAACGGTTCGGTTCGGGTTTTTTTATTTTACCCGAAACGGACCTTAACTTAAACCCGAACCGGACCACTTTTTCAAAAAATAAGGTTCGGTTCACAATAATAAGTAATTTTACAAATGAGATTATTTAAAATTAAATCTTAATGAGTCACTATGTCTGATTGTTAAGAAGGAAATAATGACAAAAATATTATAGATTCATTTGAAAATTGTCTAAGAGACCATACATTGAAAAAATTTAAATTTTAGGAAAGATCTAAAAACGAAGACCTGAAAAAATATTGCGCTAACTTAGCTCGCGTATAGATGAACTTTTCAAGGAAGATATAATGCCTACACTGAAGAAAAAACACGAGATATTTGGACTAAAATCAATCCCAATCGATGTCAAGTACGAGAGGACTAACTTGTGTAATAATGTTTGTTTTAGGATTGTTTTAATCCTTCGTACTTGTTTAAAGTACAATCGAGTTCGAGTCGTACTTTAAATTTTAATTTGAAGGTCGGAACCACATCAGTTTTATCTAACTAAATGACTTATGTCGGCTAAACCAATTAAAACGTATAAATAAATCGAAAAAAAGCAAACAATACTTTTTTATTCAAGTGAACCGAGTTCCGAACCAAAACCTGGGATCCTTAAAAATTTTGGAGGTTTGCAGCCTTGGTTCTAACAATCATATACATATTTATAAAAGTGAATGTGTTTGTTTCTTGTAGGCGAAAGCGGTTGGGTTGGTAATAAGTAGTTAGGCAGTTTTTCGGTTCCAAACCAGATTAAACCAGTTCGAATGTAGTTCAGAGCTAAATACATCACAGTTTTAACGAGTTCAAAAGTGGTTTACAGCCATATCTTAGAAAATATTTTCCTGTATCTTATCATTTGGGTACAAAAACATATCTTTCCGATCCGAAATAATGAAAATTACTCGAATTGATATTAAAAAGTTTCAAGTTGATACTCATGTTATAATTATAAGACTTTAAAATCAACTAGAATTCGAAGTTCGTGCAATAGAAAGAGATGGAAAGTACATCCAAACTGCGAACGTGATAGACTGTTTCGAACATTAAAATTTGGAAGAACATAAAGCAATGAAAACTTAGGTAACCTAGAAGAAATATAAGTTGTCTTTTAGACTTTTGCCCATAAGCGTGCACGTTGGCTTACTGCGTTGAGACGTCAATCCATTCGTCTTAAGTCCAAGGTCTCGAGTTCGATCCGCCGACAATGGTTACATTTTTTTTTCATTTAAATCAATAAAGTCAATCTTCTTCATACCGAAGTAAAATTGATATGAAAAAATGTGGAAATGCATCGGGTTCAGAAACATATCTCAGAAAATATTTGAGCTTTGAACTGTAAATTTTGTTTGTATCTTCGAGAAAACTCTCTCAAAAATTTTCAGAGATTTGTAAAAGCAACATATCAAAACAATTCTAAGTACCTGAGCGAATACGGGTTAATAGCTAGTCATAAAATAAAATCTACATTTTGTACACTCAGAAAAGAATCTGTTCTAAATGTACCGATAATAGTAGGGTAAGTGTCCGTTTTTCTTATACTGAGAACGGCGGGCTTAAGGTAAGAACGCTTTTATTGAGAGTGGAAGTTCCGCGTTTAGGAACCACCAGGTCTTATTATTGGAATGGAAAACATTTTATTGCTGATCTCCCCCGCACTTCCCATCTCTTCACGTATAAACATCCTTATCTAAATCAAATGCCGCAGTAAGCAAGTTTTCTAATGCAGTTTTTTTTTTTTTTTAACCTGTTTTTATATATAACAGAAGTGTTAGACAGTTCCACCACCGTAGCCAGTTAACATGTTGTGCTTAAGCTCATTTTTCTAGAACCATTTTAAGAACGAATTTCTCAATTCGTTAGTCGGTTTAGAATGGATACTTTTGAGAACAAGGGCTTATTTCAAGAACGGAAAAATGAGAATGGATTGGGTATAAAAGTAAGAAATTTATGCTGCCTTTAAGAATGCCATTTTTTCTGAAAACACAGCGAAAAGCGAAAGATGGGGGAAGATGGAACGGGTAAGGCAATTTTGTAGCTTTTGACATTTTATTTATTACAAATTTACAATATGTGCTGTAAAGCCAGATATTTGTATATCTATTAACGCAGGTAGATCAAGTTTATGCACCTGGCTTCAGTGGGAGAAAAATACCATATACACAGCAAAGATGGCTTTAAACAATTATGAAGCTGTTCGGCCAACCAAAAGACTCGAGTCTTCTTTTTGCTCCCAAATGAGTTAAGTAAGTCACAGAAAGCAATAAAAAATGTGCTCGCACAACAATTTTTTCCATAAGCTTACGGTAAACAATGCCAAACTTTTCAAGGAATGTGTCAAAAGGCAACTCTAAGAGTTGCCAATTCGAAAAGTTGTGCAGACTTAAAACCAGACAATTTCAATTTTAATTATAAAACTCTCGAGTTATTAATTTAGCAAACAACGTTGTTATAGGCGTTAAATAAAGTCAGAAAAATGTGTGCTATTTGCGCTTTGAATTGACAAGTAAATAGAAAAATATTTCAACTTTAATAAACCTCATGACAGACCTAACATGCCTCGCATTATCCAGCTAAAGCTTGAAAAGAATTTTACGCTTTTGTTGCTGCTCTCTGCTGGCAGCGAATAAGGCAAAGGAAGAAAAAAAAAACCCAACAGCGGAAATGCTAGAAAATCGGAAGTGCTAACAGTAAGAGGCAACTGATGCTCATCGCAAAAACCCCAAGTGCTCAAAGACAGACAGAGGACCAGCCTTGCCGTTGACTTAATTTGAGGCTGTTCGTTGAACATTTTTATTGCAGTGTTTTTTTAAGTAAAAGGACAACAACGTATGAACTGACAGCCCTCCAACTCATTCCTTTTTTGCTTTAACATGTGTAAATAAAATAAACTTGCATTTAAATTGTTTACATAATTAATTAGTGCAAACAGGAATGACAATGCACTCACACAGTGGGGGGGGGGGGGGGTGAACGAAGGAGAGTGTGACCAGGATTAACGCACAATTGCAACTGTTGCAAAATGGCGCCACTCAAAGGACTAAGCTGGCTCTGTCTGCGTGTGTGTATGTGTGTGGCAGCTTAAAGAGCAATCTGCCATCAAAATTTAGCATGCCAGAGATGAATAAAACTGACTGCAAACTCTGTCTGCATTTTAATGTTTTTCATTGCATACTTCGAGGCGCTTCTTTCCGCTGCATTCGTACAAGTTTAAGCAAAGTACACCTGTTTGCTGCCAGAAATTGTTATCGTTCATTCTGGCAGCAAATCATTGTTTATGCAAATTGGCATAAATAAACCGGCGTTGCAAATAACAAGCTTTAAACCTGCTCATATCATGCCACAAAATGTAGCTAATGATTTCACACATAAATACTTATACATACGCACATACATGTGCGTGTGACCGCCTGCAGCTGTGTGCGTGTGCGTAATTTATGCAAATCGCATTTTAAACTCGCAAATGTTATTTTAATTGTTCAGGCAACAAATTTCCAAATCCCAAATGCAATATGAATCCATGAAATGAGGGGAACAACACACCCACCAAGACAAAACTGGACATAAATATATATAGTAAAACAAATGGGGACAAACTAAGCTTTCAAGGTTCAAATAACTTCATGCTGATTTCTGGCCTGGCCCAGAACAAACCAAATTGAATACGTTTTTCATTTTACTGGCTTTCCAGGCTAAATTGCAAAAAAAAAAAAATCCAAACAGAATTTATGTGCCTCGCAAAGAGAGTCAAACAACAAAAGCGAAACGAGAACACAATCCAGTCAAGCATTCGGTAAGCTTCATTTGCAGCCTTTTAGCAGTACAATACCAAAACGCATTTAGAAAATATATAAATAAAATATATATATATAATAGAATTGCATGGGAAGACTTGTGATGGGAATTTGCATTTTCGCGAAGTGCACTTGCTTTTTGGTAAACAACTCAATTAGAGTATTGGAGTTTGAATTCATTTTTAAGCTTTATATTTTCTTATGCAAGATTTTTCTTCGTAATGAGTTTCACTTCTACCGGGTGTCAAAATAAATGAATGTTTGTTCCACAAAATTTTAGTACGTGTTTTTCGATCATTGTGTAAAGAAGGATGAGCTTCCTGGAAGCAACCCATAAAAGCACGGACAAAATAAAAGAAATGATTATGATTAAAAACTCTTAAAAACTTCATTAAAATACACCCACTGTTTGGGTGTATATCGCGATAAAACACTTTGACTTTCCAAGTGATCATGTAAAATTGTGTGAGCAATATAAATATACAGGCCTGTTCCCGTTTCCAATTTCGATCAAATCATGCGGAATCGGAATTGTTTATTGTTCTCGCTTCTATAAACCAGTTGTGATATTCGGCTTTTATTTTGAAATTTTTATTTATTTTCGTTCGACTCTTTTGTTGGCAAATAGCTTCAAGGGAACTCTTCAATCGCTTTTGGAAAATCACAGCTCTTATCAATTCCAATAGATCGAATTCGGAAACGAGAACAGGCCTAATAGTCATCTTTAATAATCGACTTTTTCACGCACTTTCATTTTATTACCAGTTAAATCGATTTTGTGAACATTATTGATTTAAAATCATCTTTTATTTCAGTATTAAAGTTTTTGGTATGGTTTCAAAGTAACGCACAACACAGACATTTAAAATATATTCTAAGCATTCGCCTGGCCAAACGTGGTCAGGTTCTTAACATGCTTATTAAAATAAAACTTGCGTGAGAACAATTGAAAACGATTGTTCTTCTCTTTTTCGTTTACAATGCTTTTTCATGGCGCAACACCAGAAACTAAACTGAAAGGCCTGGAAAAGTTTCGCTGAGTTTGTTGTAAATTTATTTGAATTGATGGCCGGAAACTCTGCTTGCTGGTCGTAGAAAGCATGACATTCATGAAAACCGTGAGGCCGAAAAATAACTCAGATTTACTTTCAATAGCAGAAAGCAAACGTCTGCACTGTCTATCTTTATACACTTGAAAAGTGTAAATTAATTTTGCCCAGAAGTTTGTAACGCCATAAACTATATATATTCTTGATCAGGACGACGAGCTGAGTTCATTTCCGCTTGTCCGTCCGTCCGTCTGTCTGTCCGTCTGTCTGTCTGTCCGTCTGTTTCTACGCGAACTAGTCTCTCAGTTTTAAAGCTATCGTGCTGAAATTTTGCACAGAGTCTTCTTTTTACTGCACGCAACTAATATGTCGGAACCGGCCGGATCGGATGACTATATCATATAGCTGCCATAGGAACGATCGGTCTAAGAACTAGTTCTAGTTAGAAAAACTTTTTTGTTTTCCATCGTAGCGTCACTAATCTTAGTATATGTTAGTTTTATATGCTTTCACATAATTCTGGAAAAATGTATCAAAATCGGATCACTATAGCATATAGCTGCCATAGGAACGATCGGTCGAAAAATAAGTCTTTGTGAGGAAAACTTTTTTGATTTCCATCGTAGCGTCTCCAATCGTAGTATATGTTTGTATTATTTTTTTTCACACAATTCCGAAAAAATTTTATCAAAATCGGATGACTATAGCATATAGCTGCCATAGAAACGGTCGGTCAAAAAACTACTTCTTGTGAGAAAAACTTTTTTGTTTTTTATCGTAGCGTCCCCAATCTTTTTATATATTAGTTTTATATGCTTTCACATAATTTTAAAAAAATTTATCAAAATCGGATGACTATAGCATATAGCTGCCATATGACAAATCGGTCGGAAAATGTGTTTTATTAAGAAAAGTTTTTTTTTATGGTATCAAATTTTTCTTATCAATGATTTAAAAATTTTGAATATCTGATATCTATACCCAATATATATTTTTCCAGTTAAATCAGTTGGAGTAAAGTTTTTCAAGTGTATTAGAACTTCGGCACAGTCGAAGTTAGCTTTGCCTTCTCGTTTTCTATGTTTTGTTAACACTTGAATAATTTTAAAATTTTTACACAATTACTATAAAAGTTCTTTATGGATTTACTAACAAATTGGTCGCAAGTATCAGAGACTGTGTCTTTTTAAGGGGGTATTCTACCTTTGAACAGCGTTTTATGAGTGTTTTTTTAAAAATTTCTGGAAAGAAAACTATTAGTGCTTTTTCAATTTGGTTTTTTGTTTTGTGTTATTTATTAATTAAATTAAAAAATAAAAAAAAAAGTTTGGAGTTCGAGGGCTGTTCAAAAAGTTATCGACCTGTCAATTAAGGTCTCAAAAAAAAGGTGTAGAGGTGGTAGCCATGAATCCGGGACTCCAGGTTATCGAAATTGAAATTGGTAAATGAGGTTAAGGTCAGAATTGATGTAATTCTGGCCCGTACCACAATCATAATTTTTAGTATTTTTTTGAAAAACCGACGGCCATTTAAAAAAAAAGTTTCGATTTTTCAAGTTTTTCTTTTGGAGTTTAGTGTAAAAAAAATAGTAAAAAAATGTTTTTCCTCATGATTGACGTACGGGCCAGAATTACATCAAGTAAAAAAAAAAACGCGGTTAAACTTTTGAGCAACATTGAAAATACTCACGTTAGCAAGAACATTGCTCCACTAAAATGGATATATCTGCTAAACTATTTCGAATATTTGAAAATGGTTTAAAGGGGATGAAAGGGGAATGCCCAAGTTATAATAATAAGGTAAAACACAAAAATTTAAATAAAAAATTTTCAAAGGTAGAAAACCCCCTTAAGCAAATTGTAGAGAAGCTTAAAAAACACACTGAATACTAGAAATATGAGGAAAACTTAAGGTCATAAAAATAAAAAATGCTAAAAAAATTAAGTTTCAATGGGCGCGACAAGGTTCTAAAGTTTTTGTTATCACTTATGTATTGTTGTATTGTTTTGAATGTCAAATGACAAGCTATTCACAATGGAAATAAGACAACATAAGGGCCTACTGGATTGTCAGGTCTCATGCGTCGAACAGTGTGAGCTCAGCCTTAGCATTGATTTAAAAAACGAGAAGGCAAAGCTAACTTCGACTGTGCCGAAGTTTTAATACAATTGAAAAACTTTACTCCAACTGATTTAACCGGTAAAATATATATAGGATATAGATATCAGATATTTAAAATTTTTTAATCATTGATAATAAAAATTTGATACCATAAAAAAAACTTTTCTCAGTAAAACACATTTTTCGACCGATCAGTCCTATGGCAGCTATATGCTATAGTCATCCGATTTTGATAAAATCTTTCAGAATTGTGTTGACGCATATAAAACTAATCTATATCAAGATTGGTGACCCTACGATGGAAAATAAAAAAGTTTTTCCCACTAGAACTAGTTTTTTGACCGACCCTTTATATGGCAGCTATATGCTGTATTCATCCGATTTTGATAAATTTTTCCACAAATATGTAAAATCATCTCAAACTAATATATACCAAGATTGGTGACGCTACAATGGAAAATAAAAAAGTTTTTCTCACTAAGACTTATTTTCCGACCGATCGTTCCTATGGCAGCTATAAGACATAGTCGTCCGATCCGGCCGGTTCCGACATATTAGTTGCGTGCTGTAAAAAGAAGACTCTGTGCAAAATTTCAGCTCGATAGCTTTAAAACTGAGAGACTAGTTTGCGTAGAAACAGACGGACAGACGGACGGACGGACAGACGGACAGACAGACGGACGGACGGACAAGCGGAAATGAACTCGGCTCGTCGTCCTGATCAAGAATATATATAGTTTATGGGAAATGAATATTTCGATGCGTTACAAACTTTTGGGCAAAATTAATATACACTTTTCAAGTGTATAAAAATGTTTTGAAAGATCTAAAAGGTTACTCTGACTCAAACTATAATTTTGGAAAAATAAATTTAAAAAAAGCTGGGATTCGAAACATCGCACAGTGACACCTGTAGAAGAAATGAGGTTACAAAAATTAAAAATTTCATGTGCGCCTACGAAGTTTTGAATGAACCATCCCATTTTATAGGAAATGGTTCAACGAATTTCCAATATGGAACCTTTAATGAAATGCGATATTTATTTAGTTTACAAAAAAAACACAGGTCATTTAGCTAGGTAATTAGGTAATCTCAGGTAGAATATCTCGAAAACTAGGTAACGAATCGCCATAATTGATTTTCTATTGATAAATTGTATATTACAAAAAAATATTGTACCAAATAAACCGTCATTTAAAAACTGTAAATTTTTTTTTGCTATTTTTCAACTTTGATGGAAAATAAAAATAAATTATATATTTTTATGTATTTGCCACATTTCAATATATGTTCTTTGATAAATCTCTAACCTCGAGATTGTTGGAGGTTAAATAGGTAAATAAGGCAAAATGAGCGCCTCTTCAACATGTTGGCCCCATCTTCCGCTCCACTTTTTCATCTTTGCAGGAAGTCAAGAAAGGAGTTCGAATCTTCTAGTTTTAGTTTAAAAATGATTTATCTATTACCTTGTCTTATGAATAGTAAAAATTATTTTGGAAAAAAAAAAAAAAATTAAAAAAAAATTGTATTTGAATTTATTTTTTTTATAATTGTTTGGTTAATAATTTTAAAACATAGAAGCATTAAAAAAGAAACTAAACAGTTGATTTTTCCACAAATTTTGAATTTGATAACCCGTAGGTCAGCATCTAGTAGGTGTAGCACCCTTTTCAATAAAAGTTTTTATAGGTTAAACAATTATCTATAATTTGCCATTTATATTATTTAATTATCTCACTTGGTTATGATTTTTGAAACCTAAAAACTCAAATGGCGCCACAGTGCATGGTCTCCTATATACGAACGTCAAACTCTGAGATGACGCTTTTCCCGGTGAGCTTTAGATTCAGTTGTTGAGACGCATTTATATTTGAACAAATTCTCCAAACAAAATGGAAATTCTTAGACAAATTTATAAAATTGACAAACAAAACAATGTAGTACAGTCTCGATAGTTGAATTATTTGATATTTCTTACAAGGCGTATGTGTATTTTTTAGTTAAAACTTTCGACTCTCTTCGCTCCCTTTAAACCTGCAGACTAAAATGTTTAGTTTGATATTTTATGGCCATTAACTTTATAACATAAATTATCATTTAAGAGGCCTCTGTGATTTTCTATTTGAGCATTAAAAAGAACGCATGAGCATATATTTACTCCTTAAATAAATTTAAATTTATTTTCTATTCAGATCTGCTTACTTTCATACTCCTTTTCCTTCCTCTTTTCATTTACAATTTGCCACATTTTAAAGCAAGCACTTAAATTTTAAGTTATTGGCACATTCTATTGTAGTTTCTATTGTGGGCTTTAATGGCTGATCTGTTTGCTGTTTTCCAACCATCTGTACCTAACCATTTGGTAAGCTTATGCCAACAATTTGCACCTTGCCGTTTGGCATGCTTCTTGGCTTATTCTTAGCCACAACGTAGCAGCAGCAACACCAACAAACTTACTCAATCCGTGTGTACACAATGGCGCCAAAAGTGTGAATTGTAAATAGTTGTCAGGATTAACTTTCTTTTACCTTAGCCCTAGAGATGGGCTTGGGCAAAAGAAGCAACACAAAGTATGCAACATAAAAAATATATAAAAGCTGAGAAAAGTTAACAACACTCAGAAAAAAATGACAGCCAGTGTTCTAAAGCAGGAGCGGGATAGAATATAGAACGTTTCGTACGATTCGTACTTGGATGTACTTAAACTAAGTACGAATCAGTCTTAAGTTTAAAATTTAGCCCAAATGTTCCTGAAATGAGAATAAAATGCTTAAATCAAGTACCATGTACTTGAAACAAGATTTGTTCGTTCTAGAACCAACGAAATTGAATTTATACCATTTTGTACTTAAAACTTCAAGTATGATTCGTATTTGGATGTACTTAAACAAAGTTAGCATCAGTCGTAAATTTAAAAATTACCGTAAATGTTCCTGAAATAAGAAAAAAATTTAAATCAAGTACGATATACTTAATCAAGATTTGTTTGTACTCAAACGTTCTAGAACCAACGGGATAGAGTTTATACCATCGTGTACTTAAAATTTCAAGCTTGATACTTAAACTAAGTACAAATCAATCATAAGTTTTAAATTTACCCCAAGTGTTCCTAAAAATCAGAATAAAATTCTTAAATTAAGTACGATATACTTAAATCAAGATTTGTTTGTAGCCAAACGTTCTAGACCCATCGGAATTTATATAATTTTGTACTTAAAATTTCAAGTATGATTCCTACATGGACGTACTTAATCTAAGTACGAATCAATCTTAAGTTTAAGATAAACCTCAAATGTTCCTGAAATGAGAACAAAATTCTTAAATCAAGAACGATACACGTAAATCAAGATTTATTTGTTCTGAAACGAACGGGACAGAATTTATACCGTTGTGTACTTAAAATTTCAAGCATGATTCGGACTTGGGTGTACTTAAACTAAGTACTAATCAGTCTTAAGTTTCAAATGTACTCCAAATGTTCCCAATCAAGTAGGACATACTTATATCAAGAACATTTTGGTCTTATTTTGAGTATGCAAGTTCTTGGTTTAAGAACATGTTCTCTTTTTTTTTTAAATTTTAGCATAAGAACTAATCGTGATTGGTTCAAGACCATTTTGTCCTAAGAATAAGGTTTAAAAACCTTTGAAATAACCCAAAATGTACTTAAAGTATCCTGAAACGGTCTTAAATTAAGTATTACTATTCACACCGTTTGTACTTGATTTAAGTAAAAATTTCTTGGTTTTTTATTTAAAGTGAACGATTTTATGTTTAATATTTTGTATTGTTTTTTCTTTCGGTCCATCTCTAATAAGATTCAGATGTCTTTGTCTGGTGTCTCTGACAGCAAAAGTCTCCAAAGTGGCTTTTTATTTCTCTGCGCACAAGTGTTAACGGCGTTAGTTTGTTGCAATACCGCCATATTGCAAGTTTGTACGGGTATGTGTGTGTGTGTGTGTGTTTCTGTGGTAGCAAATTATTTGCAGTCACTTGGGCGGGTTCTTCGCGTTTTGGTACAGGCCACTTGAAGCCGCCGCCGACTGACATTTTGGTCGCTCTGGTTTTCCGGCTTTTATTGTGATGTTGCTGTCATCATTACTGTCGTCGTCAACTACAGACAGCTGCCCCGGGATGGGTGGAGAGGTGTAGGGGGCAGATTGTTTGGCTTGCGCAGCGCCTCGTTTTCACATTTGCACTGTCATTTGCGGTTTGATTTCTTGCGTGGAACCGCAGTCACGCCTCTTTGCATCTACGGCCCCGTCGTTAGTATCTTTGTTATCGTCAAAAGTGCTTTGACAAAAACTTTTATGAATTTTTGGTGTATTCAAACTAATTGACAGTAAAGTTGAGCTGATTTATGTTGAGTAGCATTTGCATTGCATACTTTAGGGAGTCAAGTATATTTGCAATGGGAGGCAATTATAGCTGTAGCTGATGTAAAACTTCTCTAATTAGGTTATACATTCGCGAAGGCAATTTTACAAAAACATTGGTCGCGTTCAGCAGAGACACTTGATCACTGATCAGCTTAATAAACCGAATCTTATTGTTTAGCATACCTTTAGGGAGTCGTCTTAAGTTGATGTTTGGTAAAGCTCCATGTAAATATTAAATTCACTACTACAATGAATTGTGTAAAGGCCTTTAGGATTTAAAATGTTTCGCTTTGTTATATTGACAGAATTTTCCATACAAATCATTTCTAAACATACAACTGTTTATATTCATCTTTGCCATTGACTTGACCTTCTGATTGTAGTCTATGCTATTATTCTCAGTGCTTTGTTCAACATATTTCTATGTCTGCAATGTGAAATTGCCAAGAAAATTAACTTTTCGAGTCTCAAATTTCAGCAACTTCAATTCAATAAGTTGATTACCTTTTGTTGGTTTTGTATACTCGTTAGTTTTTGCTACTCTGACCTCACTAGAAATTTGATCTTAGTTCAGAATTTAATTAGTTTTGCTTTTCCATACAGGAAACACCAAACAAAATTGTTTATTTTTTCTCTATTTGTACAGCCTTCTGATGTTTCCGTGGATTTGCATACATTGGGATAGCTTTCATTTGATGTTTGTATGTGCATTTTAAATCTGCTGTGACCCAGTTTTCTGTGTGTGTCATAGAGAAATGCAAACAATTCGTTTATGGTTAATGCGGCTAAAAAAAAACACACGCGGTGAAAAGCAGCTCATGATTGATTGTGAATTTATGTTAAGAAGTGTTTTCAGCTCCTCTCATTCGTTATGCACATTTGTGGCATATATGGAGTGTGTGTCTTATCTGCACAGAGAGTCGTCCAGACGTCCAGACTCGATATACGAGTAGAATATGTATCAAAGCTGTCATGGATGATGGCACAGCGGGTAAAAGACGATGCTTATTTATTCAAATTTGTCTACGTGTTTAAATTTTTAGAAGAATACAGTTGTGGGATATATATATTTAACAATATGGAGGATGGGGAGGAACAATTAAATTGAAAGGTTAAAAAACTATAAGCATTACACAAGGCAACATTTTCCAGTTTATAGAAGGAGTGTCGGTGATTCTAGATGATTTTCGCGTGCTTAACACGAATCTATTTAATAAAATGATCCATCACGTCAGGATTTTTGGCAATTTGAGTCTATAGTTGGTAAAAGAGCCTTTTTTGTAGGCAACCTATTTCAACTCCCTTTACATTATCGAAAATATATATTATTTAGCTTTAAAATAAATTATCCCAAACAATTCTGCGATTTTTTTTAACAAAGATATACCATTTTTAATACAAGTACTCTAACCGAATAAATGTTCCCTTGGCCACAAGTATACTATGGGTGTTGACGTTGAGAACTTTGATTATAATTTTTTTTTAAATTACTAGGCGATATACTGTTTATAGCTTAGCATACTTTTAGACAGCAAGAATTAAGTCTGTAAATTCTGGTATATCTTCGTTTAAAAAAATCATTAAATTATTTGGGATAATTTATTTTAAAGCTACCATAAAATGAAGGAGATTCAAAACAGACAGTATTGGTTGCCCAAGAAACATGCCTTAAAATGGTCAAAACTGGCACTTTTACCAACTATAGGCTTAAATGATGAACGTGATGGAGAATTTTGGCACACAGATTCGAGTTAAGCGCTCGAAAATCATAAAATAACCACCACCAATCCAATAAACTGAAAAAAAGTTGAGTTTTGTTGCCTTGTGTTATTTAAGAGTTCGTAAGGCTGGACATCAAGAATATCGATTCAAAATCTCACTGCTTAAAAGAATCAAGACTGACTTGATTAGGAACAGACCCAATAGATACTGTAGCACATGTTATATTCAATAAATTCGATTTTCAAATTTGAATTAAACTTGATCTGCGTATGGTATACACCTACTAACTTTCCCTAGCACGGGGCCCTATCTCTTATAGTTTCTGAGATCGAAGCGTTTCGACAGACGGACAGACAGTCGGAAAGACAGACGGAAAGGCAGACGGAAAGACAGACTGATATATAGATAAAAAGTCGAGCAGCTAACCAAACAGTGTGTGTTTTTTATACCCTTACAGATATTATTATAAAATCGTCCAGATTTTTGTAACGCATCGAAGAAAGTATCTCCGACCATATAAAGTATACATATTCTTGATCAGCGTGACAAGCTGAGGGGATATAACATGACCGTCTGTCCGTCTACGGATCTTCTCCCTCAGCCTTAAAGTTGTGTTTAAATGGTCTTCATTTCTATATAGGCTGCACATATGTCGGAACCTGCCGAATCCGACCGCTAAACGACAGAGTGGCGTCAGTTACCAAAGAACAACTGTCGGAGCAATAATTGCAAATGGGAGCAAGGGCGTGCAAAAGGACCCCTAAAAGTATGCTAAATAATAGGAGCAGTTTTGTTAAGCTGATTAGTAATCAAGAGTCTCTGCTGGACGCTACCAATTTTTCTGTAGCATTCTTTTAGGCTAAACGATAACAAATTAGTTTTGATTATGTCGATTATTTCATGGCATAAATTCCCATATTTTTTGTCATGGACTGGAAAATTTTGTATTATAAGCTGGGCTGCAAATTGGTCCAGAACCGAACCAAAAATAAGGTTCGGTTCACAATAAAAAGGATTTTACAAACGAAAAAAATAGTTAATGAGATTATTCAAAATAAAATGTTATAGATTCCGACGAAACTTGTCCAAGAGAGCATTCTTTCAAAAATTAAAAAAAATTTTACAAAAGATCTAATTACGAAGACATAAACAATATTGCGCTAACTTAGTTCGCGTATAGATGAAGTTCTCCAGGAAGATATATTGCCTATACAGAGGAAAAATCCCCAGATATTTGGACTTAAATCAATCCCAATGGATATGGACTTTCCAATATTGAAATTTTGGTCTCGATCCCGTCTTTGACTCGGGTATGTTTGTTTTTTACTCGAAATAGGCTTTTTTCAACAAAACACGGGATTGATTTTGGTTTGTTATTAAATGTAAAGAGAGTGGAAAAAAAAAATGTCGAACTTTCAGTTACTTTTCGTTCCTTCACTATGACATTGCAATTCCAAGGTCCGCACCAAAACCTGGGGTTCAGACGATCCAGGAACCGGTCCGCGAACCGAAAGATTCCTCACGGGTTCGAACCTCCGAACCGAACCTCCTCCAAAATTTTGGCGGTTTGCAGCCTTGATGATAAGATCATAAGGGATAGCCTAATTAGATTAAATTACACTTATATTCAACCCATTCATTAATAATTAAATCCAAATTGGGTTAGCTGGGAAAGCTTTATAGAAATGTCAAAATTGTGTTTTAGAACAAATGCACGATGCCTCAGAAGGTACATTAATTGTGTATGATGGAAATTTAAGAAACTGATTCTGACCTGATTGATCAATCGGTTTCTGTTACCAGCTTAATACCATTTAAACAATAGTAGATGGGAAGCAATGTAATATATGGATGAATGGAGCACACAAAAAATATGCCAGAGTGTAAAGCAACAGTTTTCAAAATGTATTGCTTAGCTGATTAACCAAAATGGCAATCGAAATGTACTTTATTCTAGGCAATATCCCAAATATCTCATATTGTATATATTGAATCTTGTCTTCATTGTCGACATGCACCAATATTGGAACGATTGCGCCATTGACACAGTCACAGACAAGGCGGAAGTGGAAGTCGTTTGCCATGCGTACGCATACTTGTGTTTTCCATTTTTCCCAGGGGGGAGTGGGGGGTGTCTCAACTTTTTGACAATTGATGTGCACAAATATGTACTTATATGCCCGCAGATAAACTTGGCTCATCGTATTTGCCGGCAGACAAATTGCAGTCATAGTCGGCACATCCCAAGCTCATGCCAGACACAGAGCCATTGATACATACGGAGCGCATTCGCTGTGCTCAGTCAATTTCGATTTTCTTTCGCAAGCTGAGGTAAATTCAATTGAATTGAACAGACAGAAAGGTGGAAGCTGATCTGAGTACCAAGGTTGCCACAATGGCGCTTAATTTTCAACGTTGCAACAACAGCGAGTGCCAAGGGAGGTCATAAATAATATTGAGGGGAAAGGGGGAAGTGTGTGTGTGGGACTCAAGTTAACAAGAATTTTCGCTTTACCCAAACTTCCGGAGCCAAACTCAATTCTCAAAGCTTTTGTTTTGCTCTTAAACTGCCGTACGGGTACATAAAAAAGGATTGGCTTATAGCCAAACCGTACCAACTTGGATGGCTTACTCACCAGCCTTGCAGGGATCCATGTCAATGTCGTTAGATATCTTTGGCGTCACCTCCAGATGCAGCAGCTGTTCGATGCTGTATTTGCTGTGATATGGTCGCCGATTTGTCAACGCCCGCAGCAAATGCAAATGGCTTCTACGATGATGATGACTCTTCGACTTCAATTGTGAATCATCCGCTGAATGGATATGCCTGTCGGCATCAATGGTCGACACGTGGTCCGCGTTTAAAGACATTATCTCTCCATTTAACTTGGCACTTCTGGCATGCGCCGAGATTAGCACCAACAGAGCTGTGGCCATCAGCAGAACATAGTTTGAATAGCTGCGCACTGAAGTAGCAGCCGAAGCTGCTGCCAGGCCCGCCATCTCTGCGAGTTGTCACTGTTTGTTGCTTTTTTTTGCACGTTCTTTTGCTGTTTTGTCGCTTGCCAATTATCAGCGGTTTACAATTTTTGCATTTTTCCTAGCACGTGGACTGAAATTGACAGAGGAAAAAAAAAATAGTGTAAACATTTTGTAATTGGTTTAAACCGACTTCATTCAGTTCTGACTTGGTTCTCACATTCTCCGTCTGAGCTGCGCTGATAACCCTTTGTGCCCAAATAATGCAAAATATGGCGATAATGTTTTGTTTATACCAACAGCTATTCACCTTGCCATGGGAAAATTTTTAATATAAGCCTACAAATCTTTATTGCTTATCTGTGTATCACATTGAATTAAAACGCATTTTTTACTTGGTTTCTGTGGCGCAGTAATTAAGTAGTTAGTTTGATTCCGCTTTTGAATCAGTTAATTAAATGTTTTTATTTTTTTTTTACAGCCGTCATCTTAGGTGCTAATAGCGTCAGCTGTGAAACTGGACGGTACGGACTTCTTGGAAAAACTGTGTAAACAACAATAAACTTCTCTTGTACGTAATGCTGCCCAATTACTTATCAAGTTCTGATCCTACTTAGACATCAAATCCAGTTGGTAAATTCGTACTCAAGTCAATCCTTTCGAACTTTTATTTGAGAAGATCAGCGATGGACCTACTTTTGACATCGTTTAGGATTGATTTATGTCTGAATATCTTGAATTTTTTTTCAGTGTTTATTCTTGATCAGCATCAACGCACAGATCTCTGAGATGATAAGTGTAAGAGGTTTGAAGGTTTGAAAAAAAAAACTTCTGATACTTTCAAACAGATCAAGTTTATTGTGGATAAAAATTTGATAAAAATGTCATATCTCCCACAATTTTGAAGATAAATTGTTTAGAACTTTAAGACATATCTTTAAAACTTTATAACTTATCGAGCCACAATACATCGTTTTCCGATCAGATGAAGCTGAATAATTATGATAGGCAGCACCGGCCACAACCGTGATGGACAGTACTTACACAGTGTGTGTGGTCCCACGCTTAAAATTTATCAGTTAATTTTAAACTTTGACAGGTACAGAGTATATAACAGTCGGGCTTGACCGACTAACTTACTAGTTTTCTTCTAAATTTGTGCACGGCTACCATCAAAAATAAAAAAGTTTTTTCAAAAGTTTTTTTCCGACAGATCGGTCATATTGTAGCTATAGGATATAGTCTCCCGATTCTGACCAAATTTCTCAAATTTGTTTGAAATCATATAATATTAGTAATTGCTGAGTTTAAGAATGCTATCATTTAATATGTTCATGCTTATAAAAAAAACATGCTTTTTGCCCCTCAAAGTATGCAAACGTTATTTTTTTTTTACTCAGATTGTCGGACCAGTCTAAGTTATACAAAAATAATAAAAGTGAATGCTACTAAAAAATAAATATTTTTTCATTATTATTTCTATTCATAAGCATAGCATACTTTGAAGGGCAACATCATGATTTTTTTTATTTGTGCATTAACGTATTAATTGAAAACAACAAAAAAGTACTTTTCGGGAATTAGTTAAATTATAATTAACAAGCAACTAAAAATCCCGAACTAGACTGTTCGGTATTGGATCGGTTTGTAGAAAGGTCTTAGTGAGTACAGTAAAACAGGGTTCGCCAAGAATAGAGGAGAGAAAAAGTGTGAAAGTGTCGACGTCGATGTGTAACCCAAGAAACCAATCAGTCAGTCATAACTTCGGCAAGCAATCGGCTCATATGCATGTGAATTGCCGAATGTGTTCGGCCCTCAGGAGCTGTGGCAACATTTCTCAGTAGGCGCTACAAAGCCAAATATTAATCGTTGCCAAGAGGTGCGTTTAAATTGTACGCCTACCTGGAAATGTACGCATTTAATTTGAAACCGGAAGCTGTAGATAATGCCGAAGGCATATGAATTTCCTAATTATGTTCAGTAAATATGTAATGATAATTAAGTGACACTAACACATCCACATGCATCTCTAATTGTTCTATGCTAATTACGAGCTGCAATCGATGCGGCAGTTTAGTGAGGCAAAGCCAGCCAAATTATGCAAAACAGAAGGCGTCTGTTCTGAGCTGCTTGCATGTGCACAATCTAACAGATGTGTTTATACCAAATTTCCAGCATCCGCTTTCAACGCAATCAATGCACACACGGTGTCTGATTTACATATGTATGTGTATGTGTGTGTGTGTGAGTATGTCTTGCTGTTTATATCAGTGCACATGGTGGGTGCTATTCAGACCAGCTGGCATCACATGGAGAAATTTTTAAAACAAAAGAGGTGTTTAATTCCAGCAGCTGCTGAAAGGAAGTCAAAGTTGACGCAAGAGAGAATAAGATGCAGAGTAAATTCGGTCAATTTTTGTAGTTGACACGATTGCCTGGTGTAGCTTCTTACCGAAAGACTCAATCGTCTCGAGCAAAGGAAAAGCGGCACAAAAATTCAGCGGGGATTCAGAGGTTTGTTTTAAGTTGTTGCGAAATACTACGTGAATGCTACAGACACAGAAAGATTTTAATTTTGCTTTCTTTTGGTTTGTTTTAGAAAGCGAACATAAAAATAATTGTAAAACAATTCTCTTTGCGTTATATTAAAGACTTAACCACTCTGGCCGCAACGGCGAGCCGCTGCGAAGGGCAGCACTTTACACAGTTCGTATAGCGCCATATTTAAAGGTTATCAGTTATATACAAACTGTGGCAGATACAGATTATATTACAGTCGGGCTTAATCAATTTTCTTACATGTTTATTATGACTTATGCAATTTTTGTTATTTATTTTTATACCTTTTCGAGAGGTGAGCTCATAAATTTCATAATTTCTTGCAAATAGCATAACCGATTATAAAAAGCGATATAAAGTCTGGAGCATATTATAGCCGCACTGAAATTTTTCAGTGTACAAGTACTCATGAAGGGGAGAGCAACAATTGGTGAATGCAGATAAAAAGAGAAGCAAAACTAAGATAGGCAAGAAACAAAACAACAAAACTTGCAATGCAAAATTAACTATTATATTTAAATATTCGTTTTGTGCTTATTTATATAGCCGCACTTCACAATTGACGTGCATTGAAGAGATTTCTTTTTGAAAAATTCGTATTTTTTTATGATCTCCGTGTACTTAGTAGAGTTCATGTGAGTGCTTGCAAATGCCAGCTCCAAACCTCCAGACACTCTGTGAGCACCGCAAACCCCCAAAGATCCACCTCCGAAATTTATCTTTGAGAACTCCTGGGAGTCTATTCTTAAATCCCTTGAGTGGTGAGAAACCAGTCAGGAACGTCCATATTAATTTTTCCCATGACCTACAAAAATCTTAATGAATTTTTTTAATACTTTCCAATTAAATATTTTTTTTTTTATACACTTGAAAAGTGTATATTAATTTTGCCCAGAAGTTTGTAACGCATAGAAATATTCATTTCCGACCACATAAACTATATATATTCTTGATCAGGACGACGAACCGAGTTCAATTCCGTCTGTCCGTCTGTCCGTCTGTCCGTCTGTCCGTCTGTCTGTCTGTCTGTTTCTACGCGAACTAGTCCCTCAGTTTTAAAGCTATAGAGCTGAAATTTTGCACAGAGTCTTCTTTTTACTGCACGCAACTAATATGTCGGAACCGACCGGATCGGATGACTATATCATATAGCTGCCATAGGAACGGTCGGTCAAAAAACTAGTTCTAGTGAGAAAAACTTTTTTGTTTTCCATCGTATCGGCACCAATCTTGGTAAATGTTAGTTTTATATGCTTTCACATAATACAGGAAAAATTGATCAAAATCGGATGACTATAGCATATTGCTGACCAATCGGTCGGAAAATGTATTTTACTAAGGAAAGTTTTTTTTTATGGTATCAAATTTTTATTATAAATGATTTAAAAATTTGAAATATCTGATATCTATATCATATATATATTTTACCGGTTAAATCAGTTGGAGTAAACTTTTTCAAGTGTATTAAAACTTCGCCACAGTCGAAGTTAGCTTTGCCTTCTCGTTTTTATACACTTGAAAAGTGTATATTAATTTTGCCCAGAAGTTTGTAACGCATAGAAATATTCATTTCCGACCCCATAAACTATATATATTCTTGATCAGGACGACGAGCTGAGTTCATTTCCGCTTGTCCGTCCGTCCGTCCGTCTGTCCGTCTGTCTGTCTGTCTGTCTGTCCGTCTGTCCGTCTGTCCGTCTGTCCGTCTGTCCGTCTGTCCGTCTGTCCGTCTGTCCGTCTGTCTGTCTGTTTCTACGCAAACTAGTCCCTCAGTTTTAAAGCTATCGAGCTGAAATTTTGCACAGAGTCTTCTTTTTACTGCACGCAACTAATATGTCGGAACCGGCCGGATCGGATGACTATATCTTATAGCTGCCATAGGAACGATCGGTCGAAAAATAAGTCTTAGTGAGAAAAACTTTTTTATTTTCCATCGTAGCGTCACCAATCGTAGTATATATTAGTTTTATATGTTTCCACACAATTCGGAAAAAATTTATCAAAATCGGATGACTATAGCATATAGCTGCCATATAAACGGTCGGTCAAAAAACTACTTCTAGTGAGAAAAACTTTTTTGTTTTCTATCGTAGCGTCTCCAATCTTGGTATATATCAGTTTTATATTTTTTTTACATAAGTTCGAAAAAATGTATCAAAATCGGATGACTATAGCATATAGCTGCCATAGAACCGATCGGTCGGAAAATGTGTTTTACTAAGAAAAGTTTTTTTTATGGTATCAAATTTTTATTATTAAATATTAAAAAGTTTAAAATATTTGATATTTATATTCTATATATTTTTTTCCGGTTAAATCAGTTGGAGTAAACTTTTTCAAGTGTATTTAAACTTCGGCACAGTCGAAGTTAGCTTTGCCTTCTCGTTTTTTATGGTATCAAATTTTTAATTTATATTTATTCGACAAAAATTCCTGGTGCTACAAGTATAAACTTAAAATTATCCTTAAAATTTCCTTAGTTCAATTAGTTGATATGTTTAGCGCTTTGCAATGATTTGCTTGCAGTGCTCACTAATCGACGCTGATCTCATTTACTCAGCTTTGACTTGGGTCCACCAGTTTTTTTTCGTCCATAATCATCTTGATTCTTCCTTAAATTGCGGACCAGCTTGTCGGAGCTACCATATTTTTTTTACCAATTTGCCGAAATGAGCAATTTTCATGTCTTTGGGCAATATTTCGACCTTTTTCGACGTCGAGAAGCACAGTTCTCCCTGGCATATTATTTTGTTCCACAAAAAAAGTACATTTTGATTATCAAATATATTGGCACCACTGAAATGATCGCTAACCAAACACTGAATGAGAAATAATACAGTGCGGCTATATATATGCACCAAGCATAAATTGAAAATTTAAATATAACGGTTAATTTTGCATTACTAGTGTTGTTGTTTTGTTTCTTGCTTATATTAATGTTGCTTCTCTTTTTATCTGCACTCACCAATTGTTGCTCTGAGTACTCGTACACTGAAAAACTTGGGTGCGGCTATAAATATGCACCATACTTTATAAAAACGTTTAAAAATTACATAATTTATGAATAATTGGTACAGAAAACCTAATAGTTTATAAGTTATTGAATTTTGCAATAAGAAATTAATAGTCGAGATTTACACGATGAAGCAAACTTCATGCAGTTTTCTTAGTAGGCGCGAGATTTCAATGTGTTTCTAAACTATTCGTTTAATAGGTTTGAAAGAATTCCCCTAAATACCACGCCTAATTAGTAAACTTCATGAAGTTTGCTTCATCGTGTAAATCCCGACATAATTTAAAAATTTTTGTTATTACAGCTCATTTATATCAGAAATTCCGTACCACAAAAATTTTTGTTTCTATTTTCATTCTTTGGGATTCCTAATGCATCAAAATCAAACACGTTTTCATTTTGTATCATTCTTGAACTCATAGCTTGTGCGGCGGGCTCTCTTAAATCAGCTTAGCACTCAATTAATATTGAGCTAAAGGTGTCGCACCAGAATGCCACCAATTCTCATGAACTTTTGTGCCTATGCACAATGCCAGGTAATTAAAATTCGCTTAGTCCTTGAGCGAGAAATCTATTCAATTAACTTGAATGGTGGTGGCACGACGGTCATTGTTATTGTTGCCTTGGCAATTGAGGCAATTTCATTAAATCATTTAATTTCCTGACTCTCGCACGCACACAACGAAACAAGACAATCCAATGGCAAATTAAGTAGGAGGTGATTTAAGCAAACACAGAGAAAACTAACAAAGACGAGCCAATCCTTGGGTAAAAGTTTGCCAAACAGCAGCAACAACAACAAGAACAACAGCAAAAGAGTGCAACACATTTTCTTAATTTCATTTCATTTCACTTTGCACAAATGGCGTCTGCCATTTCCATAATCCACAATCGCATAATTACGTATACGCCGCATGGTACCGCCAAACAGGGAAAGCAGCAGCCATGACCAAGCAGCTTCTTTTCATTAAAGGCAAATTAAAAATTCAATTGATAATTTCCAAACTAAATAAGCAAAAAGAAAAGTAGCTCGCTGCCCTCTTTTATTTGCATAGCCTCCCCACGCTTTGAAAGCGAATCGAAAATCGCTGAAAAGTAAGTTAATTGGCTTTGGCCAGCTTGGCAATTGCCATTTTTAGCGCACCCACATGGACTAGGCTTATCACTTATCAACCAAAAGTTCGCGGTACGTAAACAAATTAAAATTTCAGTTGAATAAGCAAATAACATTTTCATTGGTATTTGATGTACTTTTTCCAAGGTTGGCTGAGATTTGCTTGTTACTTTTGCATAAATTATTATTTTGAAAGCTTTTAAATGTCATTTTCAAATGGCGTGCGCCATTTACTTTTAGTTTAATTAGATAAGATAACGCGCCAGCTATACGTACTGGCATCCTTCTGCCAGGCAGCACACCATCAATCAGGCTTGTCAAGTGCCCGCCCGGCTCGCCAGTTTCCAACTACATGAGCTGACAATGACAAGCGTCAAGTAGCTGGGAAATCACAGAGAGTGATGATTTGGTGGTAGGCAGGGGTTCGGGGCGGGGTTGGTTTTTTTTTTTTTTTCTTCTTGTTGTTCCTTTGACTGGGCTAAGCAAGTTCCACTCAGTCCACGACCCACGTCTCTCATTTCATTTTTGTCGTTTTTAGTGTTTTACAAGAGCAAATCTTGACACGAACTCGTCGTCCAACTTCCCATTTTCCGTTTCCCCTCCCTGCTCTTTGTTTTTGCTTAATTTTGATTTGCTCTGTCGCTGCTTGACAGTTGACATTTGCAGTTGCAGAACTATTTGAGAAAAGGACATGAATTTAAATATTCTTGTTGGAAATTTCATTTTTGCAAACGATGGACGCAGTAATAGATATGCAAGGAAATTTGATAAGACTTTTCACCCATTAGCATTTTGTTTGGTTATGTAAGAAAAATCATTTGCAATACCAAGTAATAGATAAGTTTTAGTTTGTTTAAAAATTATCGAAATACAACAAGAACTTGTCTGGATAGTTATGGTATTGGTAAAAGTAATTGATTCTATACATTTTTTATACAAGTCAGCTTTTCTAGTTCCCAACTGGTTCTCTCTTTTTGCACGGATCTTCTTTATAACTAAAAAAAATAATGTTCCCTTAATATAGAAATGCTAGAAATTTAATCAAATAAATTTAAGAAATAAACTATCTAGATTTTAATCAAATTTCGCTCTAAAAACCCTGTCGTCTTATAGTATCATATCAAATCTATCCAAATCTTTTTTTGATGGAGATACGGCAGAGATACGTTTTAAAAAGAGCGGATTATTTTGAACCATTATTAGGAAATATTTTTTCAGCTTCATGAAAAATGATGCTAAGGCGAGTTTGTCTGGGCGACTTAAGAATAGAGAATTCCTTAATTCTAGGTTGTTCAAGAAATCGGTATATTAAAAAAAAAAACGTTTTAAATGTGGCATATTTTTTTAACACCATTTTTTTCGTATTTTAACATCCATTTATTTTTGGATATGTTGAAATAATTTTAAAAAATGTATACTTTACCGGTACCGGTATACCGAAATAAAAATATGAGTACCGTATCGGAACCGAAAACCGAAATAGAACCTTTAACCGAAACTCATACAGGGTTGCCCATATTCGACGGACCCATGTTTTTTTTTAAAAAATCAACAAAAAAAAAAAAAATTTGGCGGTTGGCAATCTTAATCATTTAATTTTTGAATATGATATCTCTCAAATGGCCGCCTCTGGCGTTGATGGCGTATTGTGCCCTTTTTGCAGCATTTTCCATCGTTTTCGCCAACATTTCGGCCGGAATAGCGGCTATTTCTTCACGAATGTTGTCCTTGAGCTCTTCTACGGTCCTTGGCTTGTTAACGTAAACCTTTGACTTCAAATATCCCCACAAGAAGAAGTCAGGCGGCGTCAAATCGGGCGAACGCGGTGGCCAGTCCAAATCACCACTTTTCGACATCAAACGGCCCGGAAACAATTTCTTCAGAAAATCGATTGTTATGCGACTTGTGTGCGGTGGAGCGCCGTCTTGTTGAAACCAGAACTGCCTCATACGCTTTCGACGAATAATTGGCATCACAAAATTGGTCATCATGTCGCGATAACGCTCCTGGTTGATGGTAACAGCATGGCCATTTTCATTTTGGAAGAAAAACGGCCCAATGACCGTTTTCGCACTAACGCCGCACCAAACTGTGACTTTTTCGTCATGAAGAGGCACTTCTTGAATCTCCTGAGGATTTTCAGTGGCGTAAATACGGCAATTTCGCTTATTTACGGTCCCATTCAATGTGAAATGGGCTTCATCGGACATGATAATTTTGTTCCAAAATTGCTCGTCATCTTCGGCCATTTCGATGACTCTTTGGGCCCATTCCAATCGACGAGGCTTGTCCGCAGGCAACAATCTTTGCGTCAATTGAATTTTGTACGGGAACAAATGCAAATCAACGCGAATAATCCGATGTAAAGTGGACCGAGCCATGCCCAACTGCTGAGAACGGCGTTTTTGGGATGTTCTTGGGGACCTCTCAACACTGGCTCGTACGGCAGCGATATTCTCGGCCGATCGCCTTGCTCGACTTTTATTTGGCCTCTTCGGATTAGAAAGAGCCTCACCAGTCGAAAATTTTTCGTATAAACGCTTAATGGTGTTCTTAGAAGGCGCACTTTTCACATTTTTTAATTTTTTAAAAGCACGTTGAGTTTTCACAATTGACTTGTTCTGTTGAATGTAAATTTGAACTATTTCAGAGCGCTCGCGTGGCGTGTATTGTTCCATTGTAAAAATCTGCTTGGACTGACGCTTCAAACGCGGTATGTCATTAAGCGATCTGACATCTCTGTCAAAAGTTATGGCGTTGCCAGATGGGTCCGTCGAATATGGGCAACCCTGTATTTCTTTACGTACCGGAACCTGTACCGGAATTAGTACCTGCTTATTAATAATTCCCAACTACTTTTGTCGTTATAAATATTCAGGGTATTCACGACAACTTGCTTATTTGATAACTTATTGAAAAATAATATTTAATATTCATCTGTCGTGAACACACTTTTAAGTAAATTTCTTGATTATCAAAACTCAATAAATCAGAGCCAACTATATTGAAAAAATTTATGTTACGTAAATTTAAAATATACGAAAAGATAATGGCTTAAAATAATATGTGATTGCATTTTATGTAATTGCAATCGTTAAAAGGTTCTTAAAGAACAAACAAAAAAAAATTAATTATAGACCGACCTTACCGTAATTTGAACTCAGGTTTTGTTGACTTCCAGTCTCACACCTTAACCTCTTCACCATTGTCACCAAGGTCGAAGTGACAGCTTAGTGTGCTTTATAAAATAGTGGCGCTTTATCATCAAAATACTACAATTCTGGCACCTAATAGGTACACACTGTTTGAAGTGTTTACCAATACTGAAATTGAATTTTAACCAGGCAACCACATGACCCAGCTCTAGGCTGGTGATGTCAGCTTATTTTTCGGTAGTACATTTTGTTGTTGGAGATTTCATTTTTTAACAGGTTATCTATTAAGCAAGTTGTCGTGAATCCCCTAATTGATTTACAACAGTTTAAGCAAAAACTAAAACACGCCCAAAATTTCGCTACATCTAAGTTTTTATTAAAACTGCGAAAGTTAAGCAAAATCATGTAACACATAGTTTAAGTTAAAATGAAAGATGGGCACGGTCATTCGGTTACGGCACAGAATCTTTCCAATCACTCAAGCATATACAAGACCAAATTAATAGCCAGAAGAAACGGACGGACAGATCAATTGATGCTCATCAAGAATTTAAATATTTTATGGGGATGGAGTAGCATCCTTCTGTATACAAACATTTGCACGAACTTAGTTTAAACTATAAAAAGGGACAATTCCGTCTGGTCTCTAAGCTGGGTCGGTTTTCGGACAAAATAAGGGCTTTACTTCATATTCCTATCCTATTTTCCTATTCCTATATTCCGATTCCTATTTTAAAAATTTAGGTGGATTTCGAAATCCTTCCAGATTTTGCATCTTGGATTTGGGAATTCACAAGTACATGGATTTTGAATTTAGGTATTGTGTGCAATTGTGGTACGGTCACACCGTCACCAGAGTTGAAAAACCCGGGAAATGAACTAGCGTACGCTGTAGAGAAGGTCGAGTATAGCACTTCCTCATACTTGGATTCTCTCGGGGACCCCCAAAATCTTTAGATAAGGTCCAAAATCTGATTAGTGCTCATTTTTCTTATATATATTAAAATAACTCGCGAATGGATCGTCTGATTGTTTATTACCTTGTCAATTTCGATAGCGACGAGAAGAATCTACTAAATTATATTCAGCGGTTTTATAAATTTACCGCGATCACTGAGAAATGCGGGTTACAAATCTGGTGTTTTCAACTTTTTTTGTGAAATTTTTACTTTGATGGCCATTGGTTTCACATAATTATTCTACATGATTTTACCTTTAGTTATATTACGTGTATCATTTAATTTTAAGTTAAATAAATGTTGGCCCGATGAATTTGGTTCTCGTTTGACGACGTTATTCGCAAATTTTTGAGCGTACTTCTGCTTTTTTGGTTATTTTGTTTAATGTGTTAACAGTACAACTTTTGAATTAACATCAATACCCCTAAAAGTATACTTGTTTTACTGTGAACATATATTTACAAGAGTCGGCTAACATCTACTGTTAAGCACAAATATGTTTAACAATTTGTGGATCAAGATTACTTCTATTGGAGTGCTGTTACTCTGTTAGCCAAGATAATTTCCAATCGTGCCAACAATTTACGCATCTTATTGCATACATTATCTTATCTTATTTGGCACTTTAGCACTGTGTTAAAGGTTGGCAGTACGGGTACAAACAGCTGTTTTTTCTTATGAAGGAGAAGACGTGAATCAAATTGGTTCAAAAATCCAGTTAAAAGAAGCAGCTCCGCTTCGATTTTCTAACGAATCGAAAGTCCAAGTCAGAACTGAGAAGAGAGCGCACAAATTCACCGAGTTGCCTGGCGAGCAGCAGCAACTTCCACTGCTTACTGCAATGTGACAAAAATTTTAATCGCTGCTGTGGACCAAAGTTGTCAATGTGTTGAGCACTTTCAACCATTGAGCTTTAGGTCTCCGTTTTCGCTGCGTCGCGACGCGTCGTCAGCAGCCGAGTAGAAAATTAAAAAGCAAGAAAAAGGAGCTTTAAAAAGCTCTCTGCCCATTTTGGGTATATGTTGACAAATGATTTTTCAGATGCCAGTCGCAACTTTTCTGCTCTCATTGCCGACCCCTGATATAAACTGAAAAAATTTATTTATTAATTACATTTAGGGCCGATTTCTCATCTTCTAAATGGACACATATGTGTCAGATAAACTAAAATTTTGCTCTGTTATTTGTTAGTTTATGTGAAAAATAGTGCTATGAAGGAGATCACTAATCGGCCCTATGTCTTACAATTTGTTTGGTTGTGACAACTTTTCCAGCCTTACTGGCCATATATTTCTTAAGTGTTTAACTTTTACTTTTAATAGCTTTAAAGACTACAAAACAATCATAAAGTTTGCCATTGTATTTCAGGTGGATCTTTGCAATTGTTGTGAGAATAAGAAATGGTTCTTATTGTTGAAAACTTTGGCTTAAAATCAAACAAAGTGTCGCTTTGTTTTAACAGCACAAGGAAATTATCAACAAACAAAAAGCATTGCCTAGCAGCAGGCGCAACTAACGGGGCCAAATGGCAGCAACTGGTAGACCGGAAAACTGGGCCTCTGTTCGAAAACGGCTTAATTTCAATTAGGAACACAAAAAGCGGAATGCCTTCAACGCCCACGCCAACTGGACCAACTGCTGAAATGGAATAATGAACGGAGACAGTCTCCCATCTGCAGCCGAGTTGTCTGCTCGGTCGACTTTTATGCGATTTAAAATGCTCTACAAGCGCAAAATGCAACCAGGCGGGTGAACAAACAAACAAACAAACCCACAGACAAACGGATGGACACTGAAATGAACCAACCAAAAGTCCAGGACCACGACCAGAGGCAGGATGAGTCCAAAGCCAACGGCAAATAATTAAACTTGGCTACCTAGCACCTGTGGCCCTTGTCCCTAGTTCGGTTACAGGCAACCACCACCTCCCATCTAGAGCTGTCTGCAACAGTGGCAGCCGGGTCGTGTCCAGCCAAGTCCTGATTATTTAGCAGCTCGGCATGTGAATGTAAATAAAGTTCAACCATAAAATATACCGCAGACAGATAGGCGAGCCCGGACCAGCCGCCCGTCGTTCCATAATCTGTAAGTGAAACCGGGCGATGCAAATAACCACAGGCAGAGTTGGCCTGCCTTCTAAATATATGCATATACAAAGCAAATGCGATTTATACACTTGCCCTGGCAGTAAAGTTAAGAAATAATTAATACTGAAAAACAACAAATAGCCAAGCGGGCATTGGGCCACAGGGATCTGCACCTTTGCATTCGCAGCCCCATCCGCTGCTGCGTCTGTGGGCTTGGGCCATGAATAACAATTGCCAGGCGAGCGAAAAAAATATGGTGCCAAAGATTTCTTTTTATGGTGATTGCGTGGGAAAATTTGTGCACGGTGATAGACGGAGGGGGGTAGCAGGAAGGGGAGCGCGCCTGGCCACGGCGATAAAAACGCCAGGCAAATATGAATAGCGAATGAAATCCTTTTAATTTGACAAATAAAAGTGACGGCAAGCCACGAAACGCGAATATTATTCATTACATTTTGTCGAGCGTAACAATGGAAAACGGGTTGGTGTTTTAATAAACTTGGGGGCACAATTTGACAAGTGGTTACTTAGGGCATAATTTTTGAAAAATGTCCGGTTTGTTTGAACTTTATTTTAGTTCGGCTTTATTCTTTGTGTGCAGCAATATAGTTCCAAAAACTATTGAAGATTTATGTTTCTATCTTAAGTATAAAAAAGTATTGTTTGTGGATTTTATGAGCGGTACCTAAATTCTGTCTTTAAATTTAATATATTTTTAATTTACAATCGCAGATATTTAAACGTAAATCCATTTCAAAAATAAATGTTAAATGTCGAAAGTTTTAATTGAGAAAGTTCGGAAATTTTTTTTAAGTTTAAAACGGAATCAGGCGTGAATTAACCGTGGACCACTGAATCGTACGGACGGTACGGATTGCTACAAAACCCATATTATGAGCCGAAACGGTGGTTTAAAACAGGGCTGCAAACCGGTTTTGAAACGAACCGGTGTGAACCTGGAACTCCGACTTTTCTTTTATTGTAAACCGAACCTCTTGTGAAAAAATAGCTGAACCTGTTCCAAACCAAAACTTTCGGATCGGTTCAAAAAAGATACAAGTCTCAGTTAAGCATTATTGTATGTTTTGGGTATGCAGCCCTGGTTTAAAATCTCTGTGAACCACGGAACCAAACCACTCCTTAATTCTGAGCTATTTAGTAGCTAGATCTAGCAATTTTGAAAGTGGAAATGCTATGAAATTTTTAAAAATGCTATTAGCTACAAATCTGACAACTTTTAAAAAAGTTTAGCTATTTTTGCTATTTGATATTTTTCGGCAGAGAACAAAAAATTGTTAAATAAGATTATAAATCTCGTTTTTATTCTAGATTTGTAGTTTTCCACTATAAGAAACCATCTCCTTTTAAGAACAAACAAAAAATTTATTTTAAACAAATTCGTATATTTTTTTAATAATTCACATATGTTTTTCTGTTGGTTTGGTACTGATGTTCGCTAATATCTGAAGAACATTAGTAAACTTATAAAAGTTAGTATCAGTGTGTCAAACCGGAACCCGAACCGGAACCGTATACCGAAAAGAACCGATTAAAACTCAGAACCAGAACCGTAACCGGAACCGTAATTTCTTATTTTTTGAGTACCGGTATTTCGGAACCTTTATTTTAGGAACCGAAATGCCCAAAAAGAACCGAAACATTGTACCGGTAAAGTTGCGGTTCTGAGTTATTTTTTGTAATTTCGATTTTATTGCTTTTATTAGGGATTTCCTCAGGGTAAAGCGCTTAATAAATTAAGAAAATATACCTCCTAACTCTTCGGTTAGGATAGCAAAATCTTAAAAATGTAAGGTTAAGGTACCAATTGGTATATACTGAAATTTTAAATCAAAATAACAATTTCATCTTAGTTTTTGCACCTATTTTGCTTCAATAATTTACAAATATTATTCATTTATCCTTCATTAAACACAGATAATGTAAAAACTAGTTGTGGGATTTATACCGAAATAAAACCCAAGGTACCGATACGGAACCGAATACCGAAATAAACTAGAACCTTAACAGAACCTTTTACCGAAACATTAGTTTCGGTACGTACCAGAACCGGAACCGAAATTCGATTCGGTTTGATTCCCTGGTTTGTATATTATCATTATCCGCCCTTGTCTGGGACTCGAACTCACGCCCTCGGGGGACATACACTAGAAAGACGAACGGCCGCATCTCAGCGCATTCAGACACCGTCGACTCGATGTGTTAAGCTTTCAAATTATTCAAGTCCAGGCAAAGTTTGTTTATTTGGTTTTTTTTTACATTTTTTTTGTGTTTATTTATTAGAACGCTCTTAAAATATATTTTTGCGGAAAAATCTCCCAAAATAAATATATTTTTTGGTTTAGTTTGTCGATATATGATTTGAGAAGAAATTTTATAATTTTTTAGAGGTTAATAAATTTTATGAAAACAACATTTTTTTTAAACATACGAAAATGATTTTTGATCAAAATTAAAACAAAGTGAGATTTTGAGAATATAAAACTTAAGTTAAGGTTTTTCAATCTTGATTTTTCTAGATTGAAAGCTTCTTGATATAGAGATTTTCAACCACGATTTTAGATTGGTTATTTTTTCTCTGTGTACCCAAAAAATTCGCCCATAAATCTAGTACTAAATCTAGTACTAAAAGGAATGACATGAAAGCACGACCCTTTAATAAATTCATTAACGAGAGCATATAAAGCAGAACCGGCCAATTGGAGAGGACAGAAAAATGTGGTTGTGTTGACAAGCGCGGCAGTCTACATTCGACTCACTTGAAAAATAGAGTTCTCTGTGTGAAAAACATTACATGATTTTAGTACTGATTTTGTTAGGATTGAGTTCCGGCATGAGTATTAATTAATCCGATTTAGGTTAGGCTCGGACACACAAAAAAAAAAACAAGAGATTCCCACTTCGGGTGGCTTGCAGGCGTTTTTGTGAATCCATAACATCATTCGCAAACTCAGCAATTATAAATATTATATGCTTTTCGAATAGTTTCGCAAAATTTATTCAATTTTGCATGACTATATCCTTTAGCTACCATAGAAACGATCCGTCTGACGTTCTCGCCTTTAATTTATTCTATTAAAAGTTCTCCTAAATATGGCAGACAAAACACTGTGAATAAAAATGTGAGAAAATGAAATATAATATCATAAATTAGTCTGCAAGTAGCACAAAAAAAAAAAACAAATCTGCTCCGTATTCAATTAATTACACATGAAGGAATGGGGCACAGCGCGACAGCAGGACTTAACAGAGCGGAAGCGCACTTGTGTCATCGAGACACACCCACATGCACACAAACACTTGCGACATATCATTAACTTTGCTTTATAGCAACAAAAATTGGTGTGGCGGGGCTGTGAGATACGAAATTCAAAGCAGCTTTTCCCGACGCCAGCCAAAAAGATGAAGTAAAATACGAAAAGAAATAACTCGTGGAGTTTTCGTCCTTTTTTTGTGTCTCGGCCTGTGACTACCATAAAGCCGTGTTAGGGCAACGGCGTCAGCTGTGACGCCCAAACAGCAGATTCCGAGCAAGCCCTAATATTCATAAAAATAACTCAAATCTTTGGGCAGATTTGCACATACCCATATGTGCATGTGTTGGTATGCCTGCCAACTCCAGGCAAGTTGGTTGTTGTTACCTGAAACTTACCCGACTTTATCGCCACCAAATGATTTCAAGGTATATCCATCTCCAACTCCTCTCCCCACATTCTAACCGCACTTAATTCGCTTTTAATTTTTGTCCTGCTGCCACAGCAAAAATGTGAAAAATTCTCCATTTCCATGCCAAGAGAAAAAAAGGAACAGAAAACCCGAAAATACAGCAAAAATTTGTTTGTTAAGCACGCGTTTCCAGAGTGAAGTGAAGTGCGTGTGCAAGAAAAGGAATGAAATGAGCGCAAAAGAAATCCAAATGAATTCTATTCAAGGCGTAAGTGAGAGAAATATGAAATGAAATGTCGCTGACACAGGGCGGAGGCGGTGGATGGGATGGGTGTGGATGTGGGTGTGGGCGCTGGTGAGGGGTCGAAAAGTATTGTTAAGAAATGCATACGCGAGCAAATTTTTCTGCTCCTGGCATTATTGTTGTTGGGACATGAAAATGCTTAATGGCCAAGTTGCCACAAAGTGTGCGCCCAGCTACAAAACGGAACAGAGACAAGGGGCAAGTCAGTGAAGCAAAAGTGAAATGCGTTTGCCAGCTTCGAAAGTCCTTATTACGGTGGATGTATGTGTGTGTGTGTGCACGGAGAAAAATATATCAAGAATACATATATGCAAGACATATAATTTTTGTTAAATTCTGAGAATTTAATTATTCGTACAAACTAAAATTCAATTTCAGGTATAAAATCAAAGCTGAGATTCTGGTTGGCTACTTCTGAGAGAGAGTTTGGTAATATGATTGAATGAACTTATACTATTTTATTATTCAAGAGATAGTGAAACGTGAAATAAACGAGGTAACCTATTTAAACGACAAAAGTTTTGATCGGGGAATAAAACTGTAACTGGAACCGGAACCATTAACCATAATACAGCGTTTTAAGGCACGTACCGGTATCGAGATCGGAACCGATATTACAAATTGTTTAAGAACCGAAAACCTTTAACCGTTACAATAGGATCCAAAAATACTGGTACCATACCGAAACGCTAATACCTATAATTCTTCGGTAAAATATCATTATACACTTGAAAAGTGTATATTAATTTGCTCAGAAGTTTGTAACTCATAGAAATATTCATTTCCGACCCTATAAACTATATATATTCTTGATCAGGACGACGAGCCGAGTTTATTTCTGCTTGTCCGTCCATCCGTCTGTCTGTCCGTCTGTCCGTCGGTCTGTATGTCTGTCTGTCTGTTTCTACGCGAACTAGTCTCTCAGTTTTAAAGCTATCGAGCTGAAATTTTGCGCAGAGTTTTATTTTTACTGCACGCAAATAATATGTTGGAACCGGCCGGATCGGATGACTATATCTTATAGCTGCCATAGGAACGATCGGTCGGAAAATAAGTCTTAGTGAGAAAAACTTTTTTATTTTCCATTGTAGCTTCACCAATCTTGGTATATATTAGTTTTAGATGATTTTACATATTTGTGGAAAAATTGATCAAAATCGGATGACTATAGCATATAGCTGCCATATAAACGGTCGGTCAAAAAACTAGTTCTAGTGGGAAAAACTTTTTTATTTTCCATAGTAGCGTCACCAATCTTGGTATATATTAGTTTTATATGCGTCAACACAATTCTGGAAGATTTTATCAAAATCGGTTGACTATAGCATAAAGCTGCCATAAGACCGATCGGTCGAAAAATGTGTTTTACTAAGAAAAGTTTTTTTTATGGTATCAAATTTTTATTGTCAATGATCTAAAAATTTTAATTATCTGATATCTATATCCTATGTATATTTTACCGGTTAAATCAATTGGAGTAAAGTTTTTCAAGTGTATTAAAACTTCGGCACAGTCGAAGTTAGCTTTGCCTTCTCGTTATATATCTAGAATGAGAATAGAAAATAAAAATAAAATTCCGTGTACATAATAAATAAATTTAAATCCGAAATAGAACCTTTAACCGAAATACTCAATCCAAAACCTACAGGAAACGGTACCGGGTCCGAAATATGTTTCGGGATTATGATTGCTTCGTTGAATATTGATACAGAAACCAATTCAGATTTTATGATTTTAATATGAAAAATTAAATTATTTTTTGAGAAAATCCTATTTATCCAAAATGCAGAAGATTTATAAATTATGCTTTTTTTCAGTTATAGAGCTATGTGTGCTCTCATTTACTACATGTACAGTTTTTTGATTTGGCAGCGCTTTTTAATAGAATCGTACGACCTATTTTACTTATTATTTATTACAAAAATTAATTGAAGCTTGGAAAAATAAACTAAATAAACTAATTTATAAAATTCTACCTATTTTATTTTTAACTATAACTTTGTTATTCCATAATTTAATATTATATTTTGTAATTTTGGTAATTAACAAAAAAAAAACAGGCTATTTAATTGTTATCGATTACAATTACGTTATTCATTTTCAGATATTCAAGTTCAGTGGGATAATCCGAGGGCCGAAAGAGTGGCGTTTTATTTTCTTTAATTTTTAGTTCGTTAATAAACAATTTTTGCTACACAACTCCTCAATTATCGATACAATTTCTGTATTATGTTTACTATGTAATCATCCCAGAAAATATAATTTGGATTATGTGATTCAAAAAACCACTTCCCTCAGTGACTTTTTTTAATAAAAAAATATTTTAATAATATATATTTATTAATATTTTTCAACAAAAAATTGCTAAGATTTCTTAACATAGTCTCCTTATATCTCCTCATTTTTTCAGCGTTCTTTCAATTTTTGTAGGATTTCTTCCGGCATTGATGACCTCTTTATTTAAACCAAATCTCTTACCTCCCAGACATTTCTTCAGGGTTGGAAACAGAAAATAGTAGCAGGGGTTTTAATTGGGAGAATATCCTGAATAGAGTAGCAGCTCCCAATTTATGGATTTTTTTCAGGCAACTACACACGCTTAAACTACAGAATTGTTCTGATCGAAGAGCCCTTTAGTATTTGCCAAATGCGAACATTTTTGCTTTAAATCACCGGTGATCGTTTTAATGCATTCCAAAAAATGGTTGCCATAAGCTTGTTGTCTGACTGACCCACCTTGGCATTTGCTTGTGCTCATTCAACCGAAAAATCTACTGATTTGACAGTGCCAATGTCTCTAATATGTTGCGATGGATTCATGTTTTGCACACTTTGAAGTGAACATTAGCTTTTACAACTTAAGTATTCGCTCAGCTAAGTTGCATAAAGCCTCAGGCATCCTCGCACTTTTATTTTTCGATCGACTAAAATCATCCCATAGATTTTAAAGACGATTTCTGGCCTTACGATAACCGACCGATACGGTCACAACGCAATTCAGTAATTCACCTTTTAGCCATTAAAATGGTTTCTGCAAAGTCTCCAAAGTATTTATCAAGTCTTTGCTGGGTTTATGTGATGGCTTTACGAAAAAAAAAAATAATGCTTAATGAGCACACGAACTTCACTATATTCTACTTTCGTCGAAATTCACGAGAATTACAAATCTAAATAACGCAGGCAGCATAAATTTGGATATCAGTCTATTAACATAAGGTACTACTTGGAAATCCAAAAAGTCACAAACTGCCCGCGTTTTCTTTGTCTAGCAAGTCAAATATTTTTTGCTGCCAAGAGGTGTAGCTGGTAGCTTGATCCTACAGCCTACAAAACAAAAGTTGCACGAACATCTCGTATTGTTAAAGGGCGCTTTAAAAAGACTTGGTTTAGAATGGAGAAGTCAAGTGACAAGTATCTTACCAAATTCCTATAAGGAATCACTCAAAATTGAAAGGAACAATGATCAATTAAAAGACAAAAATTTAAACTTGGCTGCAAACGGGATTGGAGTCGAAGTCTCCCAGTATTATTATTCATATTCTATTGAGAATGTAAACATCTTAAGCTTTCATGAAAGACACAAAATTTTTTATTTTTAAACTATCATAAAATAGTCAGAGAAATTCTTACAATTGGAGTCTGAACCGGTATTCAAATGTGGTCCTTGGTTCACAGAACCCAGCGTAAACCACTTGCGTATCGAACATTATTGTAACCAAGTAATAGATTAACTTTTTCCATTCATATATATTACAACAACTTTTAAAGCAAATGTGGATTACTGTTTCATCTTTCATGACAATTTAACGAGATTTGTCTAATGTGAGTTCATTTTCGATAGGATATATATACCTTTAAAATGGTATAGAAAACAACTTAGAACCGATCGAACTGAAATTTTTAACCGACTGAAAAGTCCGGAATTTTGCGAATCTGCATATAAACAAAACTTCATTGTCATCAAATTTAATTATACGATTTCTTTAATGATTTAAAAACAAATTTTGAGAAATAACAATAATAACTAGAATAACTTCGGTAGATCAATATATATTTTTTTTGGAGTCAGAACTGCTTTCTTCTTACTGTTAGCACAACTAACTCCTTGTACCTTTGGTACAAATTATAAAAGCAGTTTCTATAAGTTTGAGATCCTTGGGAATATCAAGACTCACGGGAACTATATAATCTTTGGAACACACGGTACAAAATGATCAATTTTCAGTATTCCGACCATTTCTGAAAATTATAAGTCGAGGCAAATAAATAATTCAAGCTGAACGGTATCGAGCAGGAAAATAGTTCGTCTTTAATCTTTGCATTCATGAGCACTTCATTCGAAAATGAAAAAAGAACTTTCTGAGGATGCATCGTTTTTGCAAGTGTGATTGTGGGTGAGAGTGCAGTGAAGCGTTAGCAACCTGGGCAACTGTATCAATATGCGTTGCCTTTGTCGCTATTTCCTTCCTCTATCCCACCCAACCTCCTTTGTGAAAACCACCCGCTGACAATTGTTTGCCAACGGAAGCTGCCTTTTTTTTGTGGCAAACGGAAGTGTTGAGGCATCTTACTGAGCTATGGAATTTTCATGGTTTCCATTTCATTTTGCGGCTGCTGAAGTCGTTTTTGCTTAGGCATAAATTTCCATTGAACTGACAAAAGCATGAACCATCCACTCACTCGATAATCCACAAAATTCACGACAGCAGCAGGAGATGAAAAAGGTTTTTTTTTTTTTTTTTTTGCAACAATGTGAAGGCATTCGAAGAAGTTGTCCAATTAAGTCTAATGCGCAGGCTTGCAGCCTTTTGGACCTGCGCTTACCTTTAATTGCTCGGCCGGGCAGACGACGACCGAAGACAACGACAAAGGCCAGTGTCTGGTGCACAGCACCAATAACAAGATCGAAAATCGGGTTCGTTGCTACCTAAGATGACGCTGGACGTTGCTCGCGACTTATGTCGTGGACACCACCTTGACGCTTGACGCTGGCTGTTCCGTATTGCAGTAGCGCTCAGCAAATAAAAAAACAAAACAAAACAACAAACAACAAAATAAGATTCTATTTTAATTGCGGCGACGGCCTTTAGATTGGCAATTGACGATTTGCGTGGCGATTGTGTGAAATGGAAAGCGGAAAAGCCGCACAGAGATAACAAAGAAGCGTTAAACGCAAAACACCCACAGCGCAAAAACCGAAAGATGAATGCGGGGGCGGCAGCGGCTCACAGGGTGAGTGTGCACACAAGCGGAGGCAGCGGCCGCGTGCCGTTTGGTTATTTATAGCGTTGCATGCCGCGCTTCGCTCTATCAGCAACAAGCAGCAGCAACACAGCATCTTTATTCGTCGCGTTTGTCGTTGTCAGACCAATAATGAATTCAAGACAAAAAACAAAAACAAAATCCCACCGCTGATAAGGTAGGTAATAAGTCCAACAATCATTCTTAATACGAAAACGAGTGCGAAGATCGACATTAAATGACTGATTAACAAAACATCACACGAGGTGTTCATCAATCCAAGGAAACTCACTTGTTCAACCATTCTACACTTGGTTATTCAATTAGCCAAATTGTCTGTTCCAGGTAACTTTGATCAAATCCAACAAGTTTGTTGACAAATTGTTATTTCGCTTATTTCTTGTCCCGCACGAGGAGAAAGGAAGACACACACACGTCCGTTCACGACCAAAGTTTCTCGCGATTTGAGTTCCCAAATCAATTTCAGACATAAACAGAGCGGCAAATGTTCACAAACTGTTCTCAGGGAGAGCATGCGCCGAGAACAGCAGCAGCAGTAGCAGCAGATGCGTTGCTAACAGTCATCTGTCGTTGGACCATTTGTGTGGCTGTGTGTGTGTGTGTGTGTAGGTAGGAAGATATCAACAGAGTGCAGGACATTCAACGGAGGAGTGATTATACTGGTCACGATCAGTTTGATGGGACTACAATTGCTTGTTTAGAATTTAGAATTAATTATATATTCTTATTTCAGGGCTGTTCCCTTTTCTCAATTCTTTTTGAAACAGAAACGGTGCCCTCTTCAAGTCGCCCTTTGCTCTGGAAACGTTTGAATAACCATATGTGGTTAGGAACTATTTGATAATTTCGATCTGATTTCACATTACAATTTTTATTTTTAAATTTTTTTAACAAAATGAATTATGTTTTGTTTATTATAAATTTTTGCATGGCAAAGTTATTAACAAAAGTGTATAGATTAATGTATAATTAAACCTGCCCCGTTTTCAAAAAATCACGTTTAATTTACTGTCAATTAAATGAAAATTGGGTTTTGTCGACCAGATCGGTTATATGGCAGCTTTATGAAATAATTGTCCCAATTAAACCAGATTTTGTAAGCCGTCTTAGGAGCTTATATATAAATATCAGCACAAACCGACTTTAAGCTCAATAGCTTAAAAAACCACACAGTTGGTGCAAGTCCTTTGTATCCTTTATATGGCTGCTAAATAAAATAATGGTCGAAGGCGAGCGATTCTTGGTAAGTTTTTCATTTTTTCATAAATAGAGATTTCTTTTTCCGATGTACAGTTCTAAGATTCATTGAGCAATTCCACTCTTTTCGCAAAGCTTTAGAAACATTGAGGGTATTCACTAGTCCTCGTAAAATGGTAAATTGTAAATGGTAAGAAAAACACATGAGAAAAAAAATACAACCTTTCCGAGACCCTGGGGTATGTTTATAAAAATGCTTCGTAAAATTGTAAAGTGTTAAAATGAAAGTATCGAATAAAAAAACTTAGTATCGTGTCACTCCTATATAGCAATTTAGCTACTTTATATTCGAAATAGGTGATGGCTGAGTGGACAGGCATGATGGCTCCTTTTTGTAATTTGTCGGTTCAAATCCCGGCAAAGACAAAAGAGGACTGTTTTTTTTAAATATTTTTTAGTGTCTTTTTTATGATTATGTTATTTATTTTTCATTCCCGTTATTGTAGAGTAAAAATGGTACACTATTCTAATGCAAATTTATGTAACTGGAAGAGGAAAGAATTCCCTACCCGCTAAGAATAAATATTCTTTATCAGCATCAAAAGCCGATATACTTAAGTCCGTCTGTCAGTCCGTACGCCTTTCTTGATGAACAATTAGATCTCTGAGAGAAAAAAAAATGAATAGATCAACCAAATTTAAAATTTATGCAACAAAATGAATGAAAGTAAAAGCGCCAAACTATTACCGATTTAAGAAAAGTATAAAAACATAGGCTATACCTACAAACAAACGATAACAAAACTAAAAAAAACAGAGAGCGTAAGTTGAAGTCGGCCCTGCTCGACTTCGATATACCCGTTACTCAGGGCAAGATTTATTTAAGAATATTTTATTAGATCACAACATGCCCAAATTGTGGAAGATATGAGGTTTTTTCCAAATTGCGGGGGTGGCAACTCTACTGTAGTTCATCTGATCGGAAAATGATTTATGGTGGATCGATGAGTAGTGATGATTAAAATATATGTCTAGAGGGTTCGAATAATCTATGTTCAAAATTGTGGGAGATATGACGAATTTTTAAAATTGCGGGGGCGGCAACTCTACTATCGTTCTTCTGATCAGAAAATAGTGTATGGCGGATCGATAGGTAATGATGATTAAAATATATGTCTAGAAGGTCCGAACAATCTTGCTCCAAAATTATGGGAGATATGAGGTTTTTTCATATTGCGGGGGCGGGAGGGGGCGTGGCAAAAATTTGAAACAAACTTGATCTGCGTGCAGAGAATACAAGTCTACACTGAAAAAATGGTAGCTCTAGATCTCATAGTCTCTGAGATCTAGGTGTTCATACAGACAGACGGACGGACGGACGGACGGACGGACAGACGGACATGTCTATATCGACTCGGCTATTGATGCTGATCAAGAATATATATACTTTATGGGGTCGGAAATGCTTCCTTATGCCTGTTACCATTTACCATTTTACGAGGACTAGTGAAAACCCTCAATAAAAATTTAATTTTGTTGTTCCGTTGAGAAATTTATGAATAATAGTCTTAACTAAAAATTTGCAAAATGAATTTTTATGTAACGTCACGTCAGATTAAAAAAGCTAATAAAAAAAGGACAAGCAAAATTTTTTTTAATTTGGTGGATTGGAAAATAAACTTATATTATTTCAAAAACTACTTAAAACAAGGTTCATACCAAAAAAGTTGCCCAATTCGCAGAGTTTAGCAATTCTGTAATCTGAGTCAAAACCCACTACCGTTTTAAGTAACTTCACGTTAGGGCACATTCTTGAAATGTTTTTTTTTTCTATTACTATCTAAATATAAAAATCGTTTTCAAACTTGTCTCTTTCCATTTTTTTTAAAAATATTTTATCGTACGAATGTCACGTGACGTCAGATGGGAAATGCCCATATTTGAAATATACTTTTTGCAAAATTTTTCATAAAATTCCTCCACAACGTCGAAAACGGTATATGAAACTCTGATTTTTTTTCTTTTCCAATTTTTCAGTCTTTCTTAAACTGAGGGTGGCGCTATTTCTCTTTTCGCAACTGTAAGTACTTAGTTAATGCTAGAATTTTTGGATTTTAACACGAAAGCGTAGCCAGCGTTTCTACAGTGTTCATAAAATAGCTTGATTTTTTCTACAAAAAAGTATTAAATATAATGTTGAATTTGAGTTGCTCCGAGTAGATTTTTTTCAAAATCCAGTTATTCCTAACATTGCCCATTAAATCGTTCTCCGCTCTGTTATTTTGGGAACAGTTCAAGAGTACAAATCCAGAGCACAGCATCAGTTGGGTGGTGAGAAGGTCCTACAGGTGGTTGCTCTCTCACATATTTGATAAAGCGAAAGTGAACAAAATTGTGACTGTAAGTTTCCTTAACATGATTTATTATTTATGTTATTAAAGTGTTTAATTACTGTTGCAAGTTGTGACTGTTGTCTATCGCTAACGAGGCAAATTCGAATTTGAAAATTTAAGCGGCAAACTGTTACAGTGCTGTAAAGTGGGGGCAGTGCAAAGATATCGATACATGACCAGAGTGACCGTAGCTTACTTAATCTTATGAAAGTGCACAAATTAGGCACCATTAAAACGAATTCGGTTGTAACCATACATCTATCTCTTGGGGAGAAAAATGACACAAAAATGTGAAACAACCAATTGTGGAAAGGAGGCTACTCTTCAATGTCCCACCTGCTTAAAGCTGGGCATTAAGGGTTCCTTTTTCTGCTCACAGCCCTGTTTCAAAGGCTTTTGGAAGGAACATAAGGCAATTCATGCGCTAGCTGGTAAGTTGGTTGGTTGGGGAAGGGGTTGACTTTTTGGCCGTTTGACATTTAATAAAATGAGCACACACACTCTTTTAAATTAGCCGGCGCTGAGAAGCCGGCCCCGGATGAGAGCGTATACAATCCCTGGCCGCATTTTCGTTACACCGGCAAGTTGCGCCCCTTTCAACAGACGGCCAAACGTCCAGTGCCAGATGCGATTCAACGTCCCGACTATGCGAATCACCCGGCAGGTCGTTCACTCTCTGAGGAGGCATTACGGGGCACCACCATCAAGGTACTGGATGATGAAGAAATCGAGGCCATGCGTGTGGCTGGTCGCTTAGGCAGAGAATGTCTGGATGAGGGAGCCAAGGCGGTGGAGGTGGGCATCACTACCGACGAGCTGGATCGTTTGGTGCATGAGGCGGCCATTGAGCGGGACTGCTATCCCTCGCCCTTGAACTATTATAACTTTCCCAAGTCCTGTTGTACTTCGGTGAATGAAGTAATATGCCATGGCATACCGGACAAGCGCCCTCTTGAGGATGGGGATATTTGCAACATTGATGTGACGGTCTATCACCATGGTTTCCACGGTGATCTCAATGAGACCTTCTTTGTGGGCAATGTGTCGGAGAAGCATAAGAAGCTGGTGCAGGTCACCCACGAGGCATTGACCAAAGCCATTGAGTTTGTGCGTCCGGGTGTCAAGTATCGAGAGATTGGCAATGTTATACAGAAGTATGTGGCGCCGCATGGCTTTAGTGTGGTGCGCAGCTATTGCGGTCATGGAATACACCGTGTATTCCACACTGCGCCCAATGTACCGCACTATGCCAGTAAGTAGTCGAAGATTCGGCATCATGAGACACAGACTATATTCCAATTTTTTTGCCTTACAGAAAACTCTGCTGTGGGCGTGATAGCACCGGGTCATTGTTTCACCATCGAACCCATGATCTCTATGGGCGTGCAGAAGGCAGAGACCTGGCCAGATGATTGGACTGCTGTCACTGCCGATGGCTTGTATTCGGCTCAGTTTGAACAAACTCTACTGGTCCACAACACGGGCTGCGAGATCCTGACCAAACGGCGTGAAAACAATGGCCAGCCCTGGTTTATGGATAAAATGTAAGACCGCCAACCTGCCCACCCATTCAGCACTGATAAATCAATAATGGGACCTCTTTTTTTTTTTGGTTACTGATGAAGCTTTAATTTGTAATTTTACAATAAAATCTAGCGTTTCTATACCCAAGTTTATGTTGTTCTATTCCTAAGTCTACTTCTCCAGCGGCGCGTAATTGAGCAGCTTCTCAATCAGATCGACATGGCCCAGCAGCATGCGGCGACAGCAGTAACGCTTCAGACCCAGTGCGTCCAGGGCATCGCTGCAAACCAATCAAATGTGAAAAATTCTGGCAGTGGCGGTGAAAGTGACTGGACTTACCCTTCTGTGTATTCGGCCTGCAGCAGACCCAGATACGACTCCCACTTATTGCCAATCACTTTGCCACAGGTGAAACAGCGGATGGGAATAATCATTTTGTTGGAATTTGTTAGTTTTATTTCGGTTTCTGGCGAAATGTGCGATGCAAACGCGCCTCGGCAGGGTTGTCGCCTTTTGAGTGTGACCAAAGGAGAAAAATACCAAAAATGAAAAATTTTTATCCACAAATATCGATAACGCGGCACGTTTGAATTTCGATATGTTTGTTTACCAATCGTTGTGAAAAGTTACCACCTCATTTAAAATATAAATGGCCAGAAGCACAATGCCGAACTTTTCTGATCCATTTGGTATAACAAAATGAATTGAAAACGACAGACGAAGTGCGGCACTGTTCCGAACCCAAAATTATTATTTTTAAAAAATATAAAAACACAGAGCTTAGCCGTTTTACCAAGCACTTTGGAACGCAAATTAATAAGACCTTACGTATAAATACGATAATGAATTCAAGGATTTTACTCATATTCTTATGACTTCAAAACTGTGTTCACTGTTTTTTAATTTCAAAATGATAACTTTCTAATTTGACAATTTCAGAAATTTTTACAGCTTAAGCCTAGTACGGAGAACAACAAAAAATGAATTTTTTCACAATTCTTCATAAAAATAGAAACACTTTGGCTTTGCTTTGATGTTCATGAACTGTATGAAATTGTTTATAATTCTATGAAGTATTGTAAAAAACTGAATTTTTTGTTGTTCTCCGTACTAGGCTTAACTAATAATTTTTTTACAGCCCTCTAAATAATAAAAAAAAACAACAAAGATTAACGAATGTAGAAAAATCACAGTTTTTATGCTCACTGTACTAAAACCGTGATTTTTTAAAGCAACCAGCGCATTTTAAAAAGCGTGATTTCAAATAACCTGAAATTGCTAGCATCAACGCAGGATATGTCTCTATACTAAATACCCATTCAAAATTTGATCACGCTTTTATAAAAAAAAACTTTTCTTAATAAAGCTCATTTTCCGACTGATCCAATCTTAACACAACTGGTCTTAATCATATTTTGTAGAACCGTTAAAAAGCAATTATTATTCATAATTCGTGAGATAAACACGTTATAAATAACGATAACAAATATATTTTTCTCTCAAAGACCTATTTTTCGACCGATCGTTCCTATGATATAGTCATCCTATTTGGACCAACTTTTTCAGAACTGTGGGAAAGCGTTTAATATTCAGAAGTTCTGAGTTTAGGAATGGTATTATTGAAAACAAAATAATTTTTCTCACTAAGACCTTTTTTCGACCTATCGTTCCAATGACAGATATAAGAACTTTTAGAACTGTGGAAAATTAAATAATATTTATAAGTGCTGAGTTTAGGAATGGTATTATTGAAAATAAAAAAGTTTTTCTCACTAACACCTTTTTTTCGAAAAATCGTTCCTATGAGCTATAAGATATAGTCATCCGATCCGGCCGGTTCCGACATATTAGTTGCGTGCAAAAATTCAGCTCGATAGCTTTAAGACTGAGGAACAAGTTCGTATAGAAATAGACGGACGGACAGACAGAAATGAACTCAGCTCGTCGATGACAATAACTCCAAAACAGTTGATATCAACAGGAATCAAATGAAATAATGGGAAGGCAAAAAGTTTCAATATAATACGAACATTCTCTGACCTCATATCGATGTTTTCTGATCACAGACATAAACTCATATCAGACTGGCTGCAATAATTTCTATTTCTGAAATTGAATAAATTAAATTAAACTGCTAGTTTTGTAAAAGCTGCTATGAAGTTTTTATTTTCAACAATAAAAATGGTTCTTTTTTATTGATTCCTTATGCACAAGACATTATCGGTCAATGGGTTTAATTTTTCGGAAAAATAAAACTCAGATGACAAACCCCCCCCCCCCACCCCAGCCACCACAAAAACACCACGCCCCGGCGAAGAGACGGCCGACCGGAGCGGACCGCGACGGGGAAGACCGCGAATCGTTACTCAACTCCGCGGGGGGCCCGTATAGGGCGCCCGAGCACCGCGGGAGACCCGCACCGGCTCTCGCCCGACACGGGGCCCTCTGTTCGACCCGCGGCGCACCGAATCTCCACAAACCCACTCCATACTAGGAGGGGGAGGCCAGCAACCCCACAATTAACTGAAGCACGTCCGGCCCCACACGCCCCGCGCGCCAGCGGCAGGCCGACGACACCACACCCCTGGACGCGCCAGAGTCCCCTCAAAGCCATCACCACGTCAGTCCGTGCCGAAACCCCCCCCCCCACCCCCCCCCAGGAACTGAATTTTGTATTGAACATAATACCCCGCCAACACGCCCCAACAGACTACTAAAGACAATTTAATAAAGGGACCCCGCCCCTGATAAATCATTAGTGGGATTTCTGAAACTGATTTGCTTTTGAAACAGTACCGAACCAAACCAAACCGCTAATTTGTGTTTGTAAACCAAAACGTTGTCCTTTTAAAAAGGACGAACCCTAAACAGCAAGTAAAGACGGTTCGGTTTACTTTATCGACGTGTTGGATGGAGTAAATCATCTTTACTTAGTTCAAGAAACTTAAATATTCGTCTCCACTTAAATATAAGTTTTATCCGATTTTCGGGTTATATTTTGTTTGACAAAAACTCTAACTATTTCGAGGATAGGGTGACATCTGATTTAGCTAAACTGTCCTTAGGATAGTTATTTTTCTTTCCGTGGCTGGCAGTGCTTGTGTATTTATTTCATCTTCGCTTATCAAGATAATTCAAGAATTATGTACATTTATATTACAATTCTGAAGAAATCAAAATGTTTTCTAGAAAATAAATGCGAAAAGGAAATTTTTTTTATTAACTTGTCCGTATTTTTTTTTGTGTCAGAAAGTATTATAATAAGTGTCTTCCACTTACAAAAACAATGCTGTGAACCGAATCTATGGTTAAATGCCTCTGTAAGCCATTAAACGGAACTAGCAATTTAATTTAAGCCGTTTATATTCCTGCTTAAATGTCTATAACATGGCCGTTATATCCTTTCTGTCGTCTTACTAAAGTATTTTAATTACACGGTTTACGCACAAATAAAAAAATCATGATTTTTGCCCTTGAAAGTATGCTATGTTTATGAGCATAAATAATTAAGGAAAATATTTATTTATTAGAAGTCCTAACACTTATTATTTTTGTATACCTTTGAATGATCCGACAATCAGAGGGAATGCACATTGTAGATTGTGTAAGATGCTGCCATAACTGACTTTAAATTATCTCGTTCAAAATATAATAATTAAAGAAAATAAAGTTTGCATACTTTGAGGGGCGAAAAATTATGATTTTTTTATTAGCATAAACGATGACAATAAACCGAATTTATTAAATTTTGAAATTAAAGTTCTGTAATTATATAATATCCTTAAAATTCCAAATATATATTCTAAGAATGAAGAATCTTGTGTTCTCCAGAATATGTTCTAAAGCCTTTTTTTCGAAATTCCAAAAATTTTATTCATAAAATTTTATTTTAAAGTGCTTATTTGTTTATTCAAAGCATGTTTTTCAGAGGTAATACAGTAAGGTAGAGTTCTTCTACCTGTATATAACATAAAATATAAAATAAAAAATGTTTTTGTAGGTGTATAAAGACTTACACGTATTCGATATTATCAACTCAGCAGTCAATTTAGCGAGAAATCGTGAGTAAATAATTATGTATATGTATATTCACGTATTCGTATATCTTACGAGAATGACACATGGCAACCACGGGGTAAATAGTATAAGTATACCTTATAGAATTCTTCCCAGCGAACGATTAGTCTCTTTAGCTTAAGATTCTGACAAAACTCTTTAAAATATTGCTTCTTCAGGTGAATGCTGTCTTGTAGATCCAATTCACACAAATCCTTCCAGTTGGCAATGTAACGACCGCTACCCAGACCGCATAGCCGGAGAGTGGTCAGTTGGGGAAAGAGCTCCGACAGTACTTTAATATCTGAGTCTCCATCTCCTTTTTTGTTCTTGATGGCCGTGTAGTTAAGTGAGCGCAAAAGGGGAAATTTATGATTCATCCAGCGATCAAATTGTTCGATTGGTATCTGAGTTAAGTGCAACTTCTGTACCCTACCACTTATGCACTCCAGGAAGTCATCCAATAGGGTGGTATCACTCTCAAATATTGATCCATTTAAGCTAAAACTGGATTTTCTGTGCCAGATTTGACGAAGTAGGGAATTTAGTCGAGACGCGGAAACTGTTGCCTCATAAAGTCTCAGTTGATCGTCAATGTGTAAGTAATCCAGAATATAGCTAAAACGAACACAGTATGAAAAATTGGAATAAGAGTGGGCCCCGAGAAGAGGGCACTTACAGCAAACAATAATCGTTTAGGTGGCTTATGTTGCTCATCCTGCACAAAAGATTAATAATTTCCACTTAATATTTTATTTGTTTGTGAGTGTAACAAACGCCATAAATTCTGTGTGACGAATAGATCGTAAGCACTGATAAGGGTTGTCCAGATGTTAAGCATATATCGCTTTGGAAAAAATGTGGTCACGATACTTATTAAACACAATTTAAGTATCGATATCGAATTCCGTTAATAAATTTAAATGAATTGTACTCAACTTTTTAGAAGGAATAGTATTTTTAAGTGAAGTAATGAAAACCATACAGTCACAAATTTTTTAACCACTCAGTATATAGGACTAAAGAATACCCTCATTGTATCTATATGTAGGTGGAAAATGAATTGATACCAGGTAAAATAACACAAATTTTTCTTTACAACAGGACATTAACACGAAGTAAAATATACAAGCTGTAAAAAATAATTATTTTTACAATGAAAATTCATAATATTACATAGGGAAAAAATTCTTTTTTTCATGTTACTAACACGAGCATTTTTGACACGATTGTTATTTACATGCGTAAAGAAGACAGCCCAAATTATTGACATGCCTGTAAATAACAATCGTGTCAAAAATCCTCGTGTTAGTTACATGAAAAAAATAATTTTTTCCATATGTAAAATTGTTTTTTTTTTTCATGTCAGAAAATAATTATTTTTTAAATTGATGTTAATGGATTCTACGAATCCTGTTTCATACCAAGAAAAAGGTAAAGTTTGCGGCTAATGGCTGTTTCATGAAGCTCGAAATGTGATTTTTACCATATTTTTGAATAAATACTGATCATAATTATCATTTATAGAGGTAAACATATATATATATATATTTTTTGTTTTATTGCTGAGTTCTGAACGTTTGCTTTCATAATTATACTTAATTATTAAAGTAAATAAAAATTATTTTCTATGAGTTTTATGATAAATTTCAGGACTAGTAGATTGACAATGACTAGAGTTACAGAATAAAAGAAATAAACATGAACATAACAAACAATAATAATAATAATAATTAAACAATAAAATTTCTCTTGGGTTTGGTTTTTCTTCAGAAATTCGTTTCTTAATCGAAAATTTGGCCCTAAATAATAGCAGCGAAATTTGTAAAAGAAACTAAAATCATTTTATAGGTAAGAACATTTATGTCTAGGAGAATGTTGTTCTAACATTGCATTTGCCTTATTGCTCCATTATGATCGTGTCCTCGGCCTTGACATTGCCGGCATTAATTGCCTTGCTTAGCATTGCGGCATCCTTTAGACTAACCACCTGCACGAGTTGTGGTTCCTGGCCAGGTCCGCCCTGTATCATCATCTGATGCATGCCCGGCGATACGGTGATAGTTTCCAGGTGATCGCCATTATCCACCTGCATGGGTGCTAAGCACACGGTGCCATCGCTATTCGTTTGGAGCTGCTGCATATTACTCATAACAGATTGATACATGGAAACCGGCACGGAGATCACATTGCTCACGGAGACGGGATAGCCTGAAAGTTCAATTAATGTTACAGTTTGAGACCCATGAATTTGTAATTCCCCAAACCCTTACCTTGACCATCCTCGGTGGTGAAAAAGATTTGGCCATCTTGCGCCTCTGTCAGATCGACCGTCATATTCTCGTGCCCATTCACATCGGCATCGGTGAGTCCTTGTATGGTTTGTATAGTGGCACCGCCTTCGCCCTGATGCAGCTAAGAAACACAAACAAAAAGTTGGCTTAGCCAGTTCCTAAGATGCAGTTCAAAGCGATCTTACCGTTGCCAGGCCCTGCACTTGAGCCGTTGTGCCATCGGGCAGCGTTATTATCGGATTATTGGGATCCACCTGTATCAGCGATACAGTACCATCCGGATTCTGTGACAATACTGTCTGGGTGGTATACTGTTAAATATAATACGAAGAAATAACATACATGTTTAGCCAACGGTGGAAAATTGAGCTTGGTGAAAAATTAAAAATCAAAAAACTCAAATTAAACATACCGGAAAAATGCAAAAATAGAAAATCATTAAAGTAAGCAAACGATACAGTGAGTTATGTTCAAATTGTGGTGGACGAAGAAATGATAACCAATGCTGAAAAAAATAAAGAAAAAGACAAACAAAGGAAACAAACAAACAAACATATGTATAAATGATAAACACAAACATTCGGCTGTATATAAATCAATGGAAAATGTTAAGGGAGAAATTAAAATACGGATCACGAAAGTCCAATATATTGAAGAATGGAAATCTTAGTGTAGAATGCACAATAGAAGTAGCAAATTATCCAAATTTCCGTTCTTTGTGAATTAATTTTAAGCTTCCTCTCACTTGTTCCTCATTTCTACTAATTACCAAAAATATAAATATGCAAAAATTTCATTCTTAAATATACACAAATTTTCATAAATATTACGTTATATCTTTTAAACAAAAAATAGGAAAATTCTGAAATCGTGTAAAAGCATAAGTCGGATGATTGGATTGATTCTGGTCAAATTTTTCACGCAGTATTCGAATTTGGTTTAAGAGATATCTCTAAGAGATTAACTGTTACTTGAACCAACAAATGTCGAAAATAACTAATTTTGACATTTTCCTACATTCTTATATTCCAGAAAACAGCTTGTTTTATATATCTAATTTTTAATCTCTATTCCAAAGTTAAGTTTGGGCAAATGAATGTAACATTGTATGTATTTTCAAGTTTTGCCCCGCTCACTGCCTCCCCCGCAATTTAAGAAAATCCTTATTTCTCCCATATTTTTGTAGACATATATTGTAGTCATCATTATTTATCAATCTACCATACATCGATTTCCGATCAGATGAACGATAATCGAATTATAAGAAAATCAAATAATTACACTGGGCAGCACTAGACGCAACAGCGATATGCAGCACTTACACAGTTTTATTAGTTATATACAAACTATTTTAAGCACAGAGTAACGATCGACTTCGTTACTTGTTTTACAGTATAGTAAAGAGATTTACGTACAAACTTTAGCATTTCATATTTTAACTGAATAACTTTATAAGTGAAGTGACACAGATATGCCCTGATGATGAATGTTGAGCGATTTGAAGCCAAGTAGAAGTACAAAAGGTTCTTTCGAAATAAGCAAAATTATATATTAAAGCAAAATTTATATTTTGTTTCAAATGGAATTTTTTAAGACGCATACATTGATAGAAGGAACTCTAAAGCAGTATCCATAATCCAACAAGAGTTCTAAAAATTTTACACTTTTAGTTTATTTAATGATTTTTTTATATATATTTTTTTTGTTTTTCTAATATATTAGGATTCCAAGAATTTTTTCAACTTGGAGCTGAGATAGCAAAATGGTATTACATTTAATTTTAACATTCCATACCTTTGACTCGTTGAATAATGATGCATAGGGCCGTTTTCTCATATTCATGCCTTTTAAATCTAGGTGGATATTAATGGTGGCCACTTGGACTTAAATAATAATTTGTAAATAACCGTTAAATCATGACCTATTTGCAGAATCAAGCCGTGTTTTTATGAATACACCATTAATGGGAAAGTGTTCGTATATATAAAGTCGACAATTTGGTAAAACGTTTTAAACCTGAAAACCCACAATATCCTTTTTAACAAAGGCAAAAGTGTCCTTGGTTTTAAAAAGATCTCATATAGCAACAACATACGAAAAATTCTAGATCATTCAGGCCTGTTCCCGTTTCCGATTTCGATCAAATTATACGCAATCGGAATTGGTAAGTGTCCCCGTTTTTATTCGGCGAATAATTTCAAATTTGCATTTATCTTCATCCGACTATCTTGATGGCAAAATATATAAAAGCCGAATAGCCTAATCGATTCATGAAAAGGCGAATTTTCACCAATTCCGGTTAATCGAATTTGGAAACGAGGACAGACCTGATTAATCCTGCCTCTGGTCTTCGCAGTATCTGATGTAGCCAGATCAGATTGAATTGGTTCAGAAACAGTTCCTTATCTTTACCTTTAGAGGCCTAAACTGGGATACCAACAGGCAGCTAACTCCTTATGATTGTACCCGATTTTCTTAAGTCCCCTATAATTTGTCATTCTGTACAAAATGTAAAAATTTTGTTAAAAAGCTTTTTGCTGGTGTTACTGAGACCATTATTCTCATTGAAATTAAAGAACCTAGTCCCTTACTTTTTGAGAAGGTCAAGAAAAATTTGGACCTAGGTAAAGTAAAAGGGACTCGAATTTTTTAATACCAAGGTAAGGTAAAAGGTACTCCAAATTTGTACCTAGTTAGGTACCTAGATACAAATACCTAGGCACTCCCTAACACTGAATCTTGTAGCCAGGAGTGTGTCTATTAACTTACTTTGAAAAAAAAAACTTGCACAATGAATCGAAAGCGGGGAGAATCTCACAAAGGATGTCTAAAATTATTGTGCTCCATTATTAAAATTAATTAATCTATTTAAAGACTTATCTATCTTCCCAGAACAATGAAATAAATCTAATATAATTCCTCTTTATAAAACAGCTTTTAAGTCTAATATATTTCCAAGCCTTCTGCTACATATTTCTAAAGCATTTTATAAACTTATCTCGTTTCATCTACAGCAGGGGTGCCCAAAGTCTATGCTCTATTAGCTCAATTGTTTTTGCAATGTACGGTTTAGCTCATGGTAATGAGAGAACATAACTTTTATAACCTTAAATCGGCTTAAACTTTTTCAGAAGCGTTGGGAAAAGTATCAACCTAAAGGAGACTATGTTAAAACATATACATAATAAATTTTTGGCAAGACCCAATTTAACCCAATATTCACATGTTACCCAACTATTGTGCATTTCACAGAATTTCAGTGGAATCCCTTAGTCTTACAACGCTACATACCTGAACATCGTCCAGCGTTATGGGTTCGATGCAAACCTGTGCATTGGCTATCTGCTGCGCTGTAATTGTCTGCGTGTGTGTCGCTTGACCGGAATGATCCACTGATGTGGCAGCTGTCATTGGTACAGCGGTGGCCGTTGTGGTTCCACTAGCCGTGGTCAATTGTATGGTCTGCGGTTGACCCCCATTGACGGGCTGGATGTGAACGGTGCTGGTATTTGTGGCCTGATGATGCTGTTGCTGCTGCACTGGAGCCTGGCAGATCTCGATTTTGGTGGAAGCGGGCAACGTGGCCGTTGTCGTGATGTGCTGATTGTTGGTGCTCTGAATAATGGTCGGAGCCGGTGAGTTGGTTTGGGCGGTGTGGGTGGAGATCACAGTGCCGGCGCTATTGATTTTCACCACATTCACGTGCTGCGGTTGCTGTACGGATAAGGGAATGGATGGATTAAAATGGATTTAAATGGAAATGTCAAATGGTAAACTTACATTGCCTGTGTTGGCCGGCGGCTTTACTGTGGTAACTCTTTGTATAGTGGCCCTATGTGATAGCTCCATTTCCTCATCCTCATCACCAGATTGTGAAATCAAAGCATTTACATTATCCTCATCGTCTGCGAAAGTGGGCAACAGATCCTCCCGGCCATGATATTTATAACAGTTGATCACAATCTTGCGTAGGGCATGCGTCCAATTAATCTAGTTGGGGGGACACATTTTTTATTAAGAGGTTAGATTTAGGGAAGTGTTGGATAAACCGTCTCATTTTAGTGAACAAAGTCAGTTGCTCTTTATTCAGTTGTTCATTTTGCTTACTAGCTCCGTTGTTGACTTTGCTTTAAGGCCTTAAACTTACTTATTTAAACATAAACAATTGATGATAATCTGCCATATCAGCAAATTCCTCTACTGAACTGAACAACTGAACAAAAAAGAGCAAATACAAAAATAATCAAATATTCTGTACTCAAACAGGAAAAAAACAAGAACAAACGGTCATCAAAACCAGCTGAGTTTGAAATCACCAAATCTGAGAACAAACTACTCCGTTCAAATTATTTTTTTGTTAACCCGTAAAACTTGAAATAAGAACTTACATTAGGATTAAAATTAATTCGTGTTTTAGTTTAACATTTAAATTTTAAGCAACAAAATGAACTTAATTTGGGATGGCAGCAACTGAGCAAGTGAGTTTAGGAACTGAACAACTGAACAAGAACCCTTACAGTTTAGTGAGCAACTCATTTTTGTTCACTCACTCATGAGTGAACCCCCAAACTAATTCACAGCGATCGCCTACCTTTTGCTTCTCATCCTCGGAACGCGCATCCATGCGCACATTGGCCCAGGGCAGCTCCTTGGGCCACCAGGGTGGTCGTGTGGACTCTCTGCCCCAACCCGGTTTACCCCTGCCCGTCGAGTATTTGAGCATCAGTGGAATAAAAGCCCGCAGCTGGGCCTGGGTCATCTTCTCCACGGGCGTGGGTATACCATCGATTACCAGACCCGGCAATTCAAACAGCGACGGATCCTCCTGTTGCGGTGGCGGCGCCTGCTGTGCCAAAGCATTGTCCAGCTCGTCCATCACAATATTCTTTAGATTTCGCATAACATCCTCTAGTGGCTTGGCACCGAAAACCTTGTAGCTGGTATTTGGCTTGCCTGGTGTGGCCACCAGCACCACCGCCTGCTTGCCCACACGTCCCGTGAACTCATAGATGATGCCACGCAGCTTTCGGAGCAAACGATTCTGTTGACGCTTCCTGACCGAGGGATTCGTTTCGAAACAGTAGGGACGCTTGCGTTTCTTGGAGCTGGCTATGGCGGCTGCTGCTGCCACTCCCACTGGCCCGGCTGCGGCCAGCTGTTGGGCCACATCATCATTGATGGGTATCGTGTTCAGCTCACCCTCATCCAGACTGCCATCGGAACTAATCAGATCGTCATCATCGTCGTCTGTGCCCAGACTCTGGATGTCATCGTCGAGCATTTCGATTTTGTAGTTGGTTTCCGTGCCAGCTTGCATCTGGGTGCCACTGTTCGTGGTGGTAATGGTGGTCACATTGAGGCCACCACTTTCCGGACTACCCCCACCGCTGGTCACAACCACACTGTTGTTCCGCTGTTGACTGTTGGCCGGAGCCACAACCAGACGATAGCTTTTGGTGGCCATTGGGGCGAATCCTTGTGCCTTTTACCTTTTACCAAAATTCTGCATAAGCAAACCAAATGTTGTTGTTTTCAATCAAATCGTGTGTTGAAAGCGTGTGGGGTGGGGTAGGGGGTTGATTGGTATACACACTTGCCTGTGATTTGATTTTCCTATTGGACAAAATGCAATTTTCCGCACATTTTTCCTTTGTTTAAACTTGGGCAGGAAAAACACTTTGGGGCACGCACAACGCAAACGCAAACGCGGAATAACTTGCGGGAAAATATAAAAATATATTTATAGTAGGCCAACCGATTGCTGGGGACTGCTATTCCCGGTCCGCCTGCTCTGTTCAAGTTCTATTTGCGTTTGCTCAGATACTCCGTTAAAAATCAATACTGCGCCCATGCGTCGACGTCTGCAAACGGCAAATGAAAGAGATGGCCATACACTGTGCACCATTGAGTGTGTATTTATTGTGGACAACGACTTTTCCCCCCACCGTGTCAAACCAACTGATACACACATAACAGCGGCAGCAGAGAGCGAAAGCTTTTGCTTTTCCAAAAGAAAAGTTGACGCTTTCGCCTGCATATGCGTGCCCAGCCTAACATCCCTGAATTATGGAAAAAAAAGAGACCACTATATGCACTGCAAGTGTTCAAATTTCTGGGCTGCGCAGCTATCCCCCCGGAAAGGTACATAAATCCACCAGAAAATAAAAAACCACCCCGAATTCGCGTACCTCACCTAGCACCATCGAACACGGACAACAACAAACAGCGCACGCAAACTCGCAGCGCTCGGCCCTTAAGGTTTACTTCACACATATTTCCATATGGCCACGCATGCACTGCTCGCACCACCCACCACCAAAAGAAAAAAAAAAAACAAAGCGACAGAAATAAATACTTGTCTACCCTTAACCTCCACCACCCCATTCTACCTAAACAGGGGTAGTTCGTGATTTTGCTGTCGCTGTGTGAAGCTTGGCATACAACCTGACTCTCATACAGTGCTGGACACGATTTATGGGAATGCTGGTAGACAAGCAAATTCTTTTTTAAAATTGAACCAGAATTAGTCAAGATAAATTTCTGAGAGTAACGGACAGTTAATAAACATTTCTGAAAAGTCTGTATGGAGCAAAAATAATCATGATCTATGAAAAATTATAAGAAAATTTGCCCAGAAAATCGTAAATTAAAATCGAAGTCCCCGCCTTACAACGTTTTGATTCATCTTTACTAAGGGTCTTCTACCTTTTAAACATTATTTTTTAGATTTTTTTGTTTTACATTATAAATATCGCTTAGATATTCCCCTTTCAACCCCTTCAAACTATTTTCGAAAGTTCGAAATTGTTCAGCAGATATAGCCATTTTAGTGGAGCAATCTTTATGCTTAAGTAAGAATTTTAAACTTTGCTTAAAACATTATAAGCGTTTTTCTCGAAGCCATGTTTTTCGACCTGGTAGCCATTATTCCGCCAGTTCTATTATCGCGATTTTGATCAGCCATGTTGCAATCGACGCAGAATTTTTGTAATTCTGAAATTCGTACCTTAATCAGAAGAAAAAAGATTTGTTACTATTTTTTTTCACTAAATTTCAATAAAAAAATCGGCCGAAAAATTTGTTATCGTTCTATAACAGCAGTTTAGAAGAGTCTGTTAAGGGGGGTGGGATTTATTTTTTTAATTTTTTTTATATTGTACAACATTTTTGGAATATTCTGATGTCGTTATAGATGTTGTTGGCAGTTCCGCCCTCTGCTTTGACCGCGCGCTGCAGTGTGAAACTTGAAATGTTTTTCTCACACTTAGCTTTTTTGATGTCAACATAACAACTCAAAATCTACTGAACCGATCCTTATGAAAATTTTAACATTACTTCTTCACATAAAATAACAGGTAATCAGAATGGGGTTTTTTCCATTTTTTTTTATTTTTTAATAACAAATTTGCAGTGATTTTTTGAGCTAAAATCGCGTTTTTCAGAATAAAACATCTTCCTGAATACCTCGAGAAATACATCACCTTTAAAATGCTTATAAATTTTTTTCAAACAAATGTCTCTAAAATAACTGGAAGAGCACGAATAACTTTTGATATCTGATGGAATATTAAATACACTGTTTTCAGATTACGTTACCGATCACAATTTAACCCCAACTATTAATTCGATTCCTTTGTAAATACAAAAATAAAGGATAAATTAATTATATTTGGAATTTATTGAACCAAAATAGATGCAAAGAAATTAGATGTAATTGTTATTTTTATTGAAAATTTCAGTACATACCAGATGGTTCCTTAATCTAAAATTTGTAAGTTTTTGCCCTGAGGAAATCCCTGATTGAAGCGAATAAACTGAACTAACAAACAAATACTCAGAACCGAAACTGTACCGGTACAATGTTTCGGTTCTTTTCGGTAATTTCGGTTCCAAAAATAAAGGTTTCGAAATACCGTTTCTCAAAAAATAATTAATAACAGTTCCGGTTCTGGTTCTGAGTTCCGGTTCGGGTTCCGGTTTGCCACCCTGCCGCAAACCCATTTTTTATTTCAAGCCTCTGAAGATTCACCGTCAAGGGCTTATTTATTAATAATTTGATTGCAAATTTTGTCTGTCGTACTTCAAAAGTTGTACAATAATATGTAATTATATTTAATCAAATTATATTATTCACGTCGCCGCAAAAAAAATTACAAAAATATGTTTTTTTCGCCTTTAAAACCCTACCCCGCCCTTAAGATCTACAATTTTATCGCGTGAAAATTTCCTATAAGCAAAACTTGTAATTATGCTGGGCAGCATTGGCCGCAATCATGATGGGCAGCACTTACACAGTGCGAGCCCACGATTATATACGTGAAAAGTTCCCAAAATGATTGATATCTTCTCTGAATCGTATCAAAATTCCCAGTTTTTTACATTTACAGGATACCGGATATTTTAGAAATTTTCAACATCAAAATCGCAAATTTAGTTTTGATTTAAGACCTGAGCCTCCTTTGGGCAAACTTTCTTAAAGTTGTCCCGTAGATTACGTTTAAATTTTTTGACCCTTAACACATTGAGCCACCCCAATGATTATGTAATGTCAATAAGTTTCAGTGTATACACTGAAATGGCCAGCAGTGTGGCAGCCGTGTTTGGTTTTGTTGGTGGTGCGTGCGCAATCTACACTACGAATACCACTCTCGTTACTTCCGCTCTCTCTCTCTCATCGTTGTTTCTGAGTATGGGAAAACTGTGCAGTTAGGTTAAATGCGCTCAAAAGCACGCTACAAGCTTTTGCAATGCGTGAAAGCGACAATGTACAAAATCCTGTGGTGTGTGTGGCATTTAGTATCGATAGTCACCGTGAAGAAACAAAAACTACATAGTGTCACCACTATTATTCCAAGCTGCATATGTTTTCCTCACAAATCCAAAAATGCGGCTGCTTTGAATAAATTAATAGATGTATTTATTAAACTATCGACTGCTCTTGCTATATGAATGCATTTTTTACAAATGAGTGTGTAAAATAAACAATTAAACTGCAACAAACAATAATAACTATTCACTGCTGCCGTTGTGCTGTTCCCCGGCAACTTCCACGGAGGTGGACACCTCAAACAAATCTTTGGCTGCCTCTGCCTCTGTCACGGCTTCGTTGTGTACATCCTGAACAAAGCCCTTTTTCAGATTATCGGAACGCTTTTGAAGTCGTTGCTGTTTGAGTAGGGAAAATCATTTGATTTAGAGCCTTGTACCTACAAGAGATGTGAGTTAATTACCGTTTCAGGGGCCGCATCCTCATCGGGCACAAATATGCGCAATGGCGTATTGCTGCCGAGTTGCTGCTGCACCAGGCGCTGATGCTCGTCAAAGGCTGTCGCTGCAGGATCCTGTTGTTGCTGGAACTGCTGCTGATGTTGCTGCTGCTGCTGCAGTTGAAATAGTTGCAGCTGTTGCTGATGTTGCTGCTGCTGCTGTTGCTGTAAGTGTTGCTCCTGGGCCTGAGCCTTGAGCTCTTGCAGTTGGAACTGTTGTTGTTGATGCAAGTGCTGCTCCTGTGCCTGGGCCTTGAGTTCTTCCAGGTGTAGCTGTTGCTGGTGTTGCTGCTGCTGGAAGTGTTGCTCCTGTGCCTGGGCCTTGAGTTCTTCCAGTTGAAGCTGTTGCTGGTGTTGCTGCTGAGCCTGAGCCCTCAGCTCCTCCAATTCATACTGTTGCTGCTGCTGTTGCTCCTGTGCCTGAGCCTTAAGCTCTTCGAGCTGCAACCGCTGTTGCCTTTGCAGTTCCAAAGCGGCCTGTTCTGTTTCCAAATGCTGTCGACGTGCCTCCTCCTCGGCATAGGCCTGCAACAGTTGTGAGGAATCGTGCGAATTGCCATAGTAGTTGGATACCACAAATCCGCCTTCAGAGCCCGTCGGTGTTGCCGCCGCTGCCACATTGGGCAGGTGGAACGAGGCCGTTTCATAGACGGCCGTCTCAGCAGGTTCACCTAGAGCAGGTGCCGCAATCAGGGCTGCATATTGTGGGGCCGAGTCCAAAACGGGATGAATATTATGATGAGGATCCTTGGCCGCTTGCAGTATTTGTCCGTTGCTGGCCACCTCCTGGGTCAGATCGGCATTCACATAGCCCGTCTCAATGATGTGCTCGGTACTGGGCTTGAATAGCTGCTGCTTGTGCTGGCTATACAGCTGATTGGACTGGGTTACCAAATATGTGGGATTGTAGATGGGAATATGGGCAGCAGTGGCTATAAATGGTTGTGTGTACTGAATGGGATAAATCTCGGGTACCGTCTGGGCAGCAGCCTGGGCGCCAACAATTTGCACTAAAGGCTGAGCGGGCAAATGATTGCTTTGGACATCCGCTGGCAGCGGTTTATTGTTGCTGGGCGAATTGAAGGCCTCCGCAGCAGGACGTATCTTTGAGGTGGGCAATGATGGATCTGGATCGGGAGCAAAAAGTTTCTGCGAACCCGAAATGGGATCACGTATGGTTTGATCATTTGTGTCATCCTCATGTACACTGTAAACGGGTGCCAGATATGTCTGTGGGCGTAATGTGCTCTGTGGGAGGGGTGTGTTGTGCTGGGGGGGCAGATAGGAAGTGTCAGGATTTCCATCGTCCAGTTCCAGATGATTGTCATGATCATGGTGTAGTGCCAAATTTGGTGCTGGTACCGTGTAAATGGGTGCAAAGTGCTCGGTGTTGACATTGTTATGCGTGTCCAGCTGTTGGTGGGGGAGGAGGGGGTTTTTGCAAATGTATGAGTGTGTGTGTATGAGTGAGCGTCAGTGTGGGTGAATGATTCATGTTTGAATCAATCTTGCCTTGAATTATTAAACTTACAAAAAAACAAAATTAAATTGAATTTGAATTAAAAACAAATGATTAAATTGATTTTTAATGCATTCAACATTAATTTAAAAATTTGTAAATTCATTCATTTGACTTAAGACAGAATTGAAATGATTGAGTTAATATCAAGGCCAACCGGTCCGGAACCGCAATTCTAAGAACAGCTTCGGATCTGGTTATTAGGGTCCTTTCAAATTAAGGACAAATCTAACCTAAAACCGAATCGGGTCGGTTCTTCTGGTATAAGCACCTTCTGGTATATAACCAGTATTTCTTTCTTTCTAATCTAGAATATGATTGACTACCCTGTGAACCTGCTTTAATCAAAAGAATGAAGAGCCGATTTAAAAAAAATGCACAATATGAAATTATGATCTATCTAAGAAGCTGAACTCGAAATAATAGCTTCCTATTCAGCGGAAAAGTTTTAAAGTGAATGTTTCATACGTTTTTGATGTGTTTTAAATAAAATTTATATTAATCCATTTATAAATAAATTTAAATTCTTGCTGATATGTGATGCTTCTAGTTTACGAGTAATTTTTCATTTCGGTAGAACCATGAAATAAGTCGGATCCTGTCTGAACAATCGGTCACATTCGGTTTGTTGAGTATAAATATAAGCGAAGGTGGATGTTTCTTTTAAATGTGAACGATTTATAAATTTTATTAACTGTGTTGTACCAAAGAATTAACAATACCTAGAAGCCACATTTCATACAAAAAATTGTGAATCTCGACTCGGATTTTCATGATGCCGGGGGGGACAGAAAAAAAGGGTTAACATGCGGATTCTGTTTTAAGAATCTGTGAAGTTTAGTAAGCCCTTATTCCGACATCTTTCTGTTTGAAGACAATTAATTTTGTGGCAAAGTGCGGGTCCCACCAGCAGAACCCGCCATACAAATTTGTTTGTATGGGTTGTCCGATCTCGGTATTGTAAGGTCTTCGTTTGTACTTAATAAAATACTTAATATACTTTGGTACTAATCAGTCGATTGCGTTTAAAAATCACAAAAGAGTTTTGCAATTGTTTACAGTCGAAGAAATTTCTCCGAATAACAACAAAATGTGCATTCAAAATTAATTCAATTCTGTTAAAAGTCAAATGAAAGTTATAAATATAATGTTCTAATCCAAGCTGAATACTTTAAAAATCAATTCAATTTCAAGTTCAATATAATTCCGGTTTTTTGTCATTTGAATTGAGCTTAAAAGAATCATTCTTTTACAACCCTGGTGGAAGTGGAACTTACCGGCAAATTCTGCAACTCACTGTAGGACACAGCTGCTGGCTTCTCGTACTTGAAGGGCTTGTCATAGCCAAATGTGGGCTTAGATTTGGGTTTGACATTATTCAGCTTGATCTTCAGGGGTTTGCGCACTGCACTGGCCGGCTTCAGATACATGGGAGCGCTCAATTTGAGAGGACGTGGACCGCCACGCAAATGCTGATGAGGTGGTGGGCCATGCAGGAGATGGGTGTGTGCATGAAGATGGGCGTGCGTATGCGGATGTGTCAGCACATGAGGATGCACCAAATGCGAATGCGTTGCATGCTGATGTACTGGGTGCTGATGGGCTGCATGTGTGTGCCCATGGCTTCCAGGACGTCCCTTGAGTACCAAAGGTACCGGCTGATCGCTGCGTATCTGAACCACCAAAGTTCGCTGTTTGCCTGGAGCACCAGGACCGCCAGCAGCCAATTGCTTGGCACTTTTCGGTGGCCAATTGCTAAACACAAGTGGACGTTTTTGTGGTGGCTCACAGCTGGCCAGCGTCAAGAGCACGGCTAAGAGGAGCATAAAAGGCTAAAGCAGTAAAAAAATGTGACAAAAAGAAAAGAAAAATGTAATTATTTTACGAGTGCCTTGAACAAAGCGTTAAAGCTAAATGAAATCAAAACTTTCTAAGCTTGGCTAACGATAAGACGACAAAACGGAGGGGAGGGGACAGCTGCTTGGCGGGGATTGGGGCAAGCGGCGTGTAATCACTGTAATGGCCTTAATTTGTTAAAATTGGCGGTTTTCGAAAATTTTATCACGTCGCCTGCCATCGGCTACTTAAGCTGCAGAGGCTTAAACAAACGAGCCAGCAAAGCACGTGTGTATGTACTCGTATGTATGCCATAATACTCGTCATCATGTTCATTTTCCCCCTCCTCGTTGTCTAATTAAACTTTCAGCTCGCAAAGCGGTAGAATGAAAGTGAAAAGTTGAATATCGATGTGTTGGTTCTGTTATGATTAGCGTGAAGTTTGACTTTCTTTTCTTGCCGTTTCTGTGGCTATTTCAATTTTGGTGGCTCTGCTTAAAAAATGTTCAACACGTTCAATCTTTCAATTAGCCAAGTAATTGAGAGAAGCTCGGCTTGGCCCTTTGGGGCTATAACAGACAGATTTGCATTTACATAATTCAAAAATTTTGGTAGAAGTGTATAAGCTTGGTTCTTTCGCATATCATGAATATGGCAAATGAAAAGGCAAATGGAATTGAGGTGGCAACTCTACTATTGTTCATCTGATCGGAAAATTATGTTTAGGGGCTTGATAAGTTTTGATGAGTAGAATATATGTCTAAAAGGTTTGAACAATCTATTTTTAAAATTGAAGGAGATATGACGTTGTTTTAGAATTGTTGGGGTGGCAACTCTTCTATCGCCCACCTGATCGGAAAACGATATATGGGGGCTTGATAAGTTTTGATGAGTAGAATATATGTCTAAGAGGTTGGAACAGTCTATCTTTAAAATTGTAGGAGATATGACGTTGTTTTAAAATTGTGGTGGTGGCAACTCTACTATTATTCAATTGATCGTAAAATTATGTTTAGGGGCTTGATAAGTTTTAATGAGTAGAATATATGTCAAAAAGGTTTGAACAATCTATCTTATAAATTGTAGGAGATATGGCGTTGTTTTCAAACCGTGGGGGTGGCAACTCTACTATTGTTCTTCTGATCGGAAAACGATATATGGGATCTTGATAAGTTTTGATGAGTAGAATATATGTCTAAAAGGTTTGAACAATCTATCTTAAAAATTGTAGGAGATATGACTTTGTTTTTAAATTGTGGGGGTGGCAACTCTACTATCGCTTGATCGGAAAACGATGTATGGGGGCTCGATACGTAATGATTAGTAGAAGTGAGTGAGTGAGGTTTGAAGTGTATGCAACATAAACTCCTTATACTTGCAGACTGATCAAGTTTATTTGAAATGTTTGCTAAGCCCATTGCCTTCCCCGCAATTTGCGAAAAAAATTCTCATATCTGAAATAAAAGGGTTAACTAGTAAGGAGCAAAGGAATATTTTAAAATTGCTTTTAAAAAATATTTTAAAATTTAATAAATTTATATGTTTATTTATTTCACTTAACCCTAGACTCCGAATACTAGCCGATATTAAGTAAGATATTGTCTAAACTTTAAAGTACTTTTCAAAACTGAATTACCATACTACTTGGCAATACTTTGGACCAACTTGAGTTAATTTTCCGAACTCGGCTTCAATAATTTTGTTTTATAATACCCGATACCTCTTTTATCTCGAAGGGTTATTTTAGAAGCTCGACCTATCTTTGCAACATTTGTAACCACTAACATTATTAAAAGATTTTTAAAGGGTTTACCGAAGTCCAGCAGGGCTCTTGTTTTTAGATAATGTTGTGTTCTCACAAAATACCGTAGCTTAATACAATTTTCTCTAAGAGCAAAATAAAATAATGGTCAAATACAACAATTTCTGTTGTTTTGTTGGTCTCTTTCTTTTCCCCTTCGAAGTGGAAGCCAGCAATTTGGCTCAATTGTGACCAATATGCACCATCAATTTCACTTGTTCAACCTATCAGCGGCTATGACAATGCCAATGTCGTGTACCGTTAGTCCAGGTATCCAATCAACATGGGTGAAATGTCTGACCAAGTGGAAGACATGCGGTTATTGATTACGTGCCACGTTTGCTTAATCGCCGGCAGACAGATGTAATTGAGGGGTGGGGAACCAAATTGTTGGCTTGTTGTTTACAGAGTGGATAGTTAGTTTGCAGTTTGTCGCCCTGGCAATATGCATAATAATATGCATGATAGCCTGGTGAATGAACTGAAAACGGAGATGGATTGAATGATGGCCTGGGGGACAAATAAACTTTGACAAAGGATTTAATTTCGGTTTTGGCCCGGAACCAATGATCTGGCTGTGACAGGCACCGCAAGTGCAAGGCCATAAATAAGAGTGTGGTTAACCCAAATTGCAACTCGAAAGGCAACTTTTATTTAGCTTTAGCGGTAAACATTTTATTTTCAAGCCCGCTGCACATTGAGGCAAATCCAAGCGGGCAGCCAGGTGTAATTGGTGCACGTAAAGCCAACCATTGTCTGGGCTCTCTAGCTCTGCTAGCGAAACTGCAGCTGCTGTTGCTGCTCTCATTGCAAATGAAAGTGCGCACAATTGCCCGCCAATCGCAATTTGACAAATAATCAAACCACCACAAACAATCGGCATTCAATTGAAGATGAGGCTGCGGCATCCATTGTCTGGCAATTGAAAATTGAAGGTGAAGGTGATGGAGCCGGTGTCGTTGCACGCTGAGCGAGCAAAAAGCAAATTTGCATGGAGTTTTTCAATTCAATCCAATTTGTATAGCGGTGCACAGCTAGCGATTTTTTAATAACACTTACCTTCATCATCTTGGGGGTCTTATTGTTTTCGTTATTATGTTGTTAACTTAAGAAAGATTCGTGGTGTAGAAAGCTGGGGGGCAATAGTTGAATCTTCGGCGTCTTCTTAACTACTCCAGCAGCAAATAGATGAAGATCAAAATAGCAATTAGGTAGATAATCACATCAATTAACTTCATGTCAGCGTGCGCCGCGGCGCTTTCTTTTGTCGGAATTGCACAGAGAAACGTAAATTAGCGGGAGCAGCGATGTCTGCACTTGTTCAAGTCGCGTAGATAACTGAATGCCGCTTGGCCTGCCAAAGCACACAAAAACATCGAGCCGCTGGAAGAGAAGCCGCGCTCATTGGAAGTGGTTCGCAAAGAAAGTGATCGGATTTTCTTCGTCTTCGTTGCGATTGTCGTGGCTTTGGCGCCGAAAACTTGTTCAATGACCAGGCTGAGCATGCGACTACACACACACACGATAGCCCAACCGCCAGTGAGTGCACTGTAAGCCATTTGAATGAAAGTGTTTGGATTGTTCTTGGCCGGCCAAATCGAAGGAAAGACAGAAACAAAAGACTTAGGCAACGAACTTGTTGTGTCTCGTCAACACTCGCTCTTTACCTTAAAAAGCAATGCAAACCAGGCGCACATGAACATGAGTTGGCTTCAGTATCTGTCGTCTGCCAACTGGCACCTGTTGTTAACAGCAGCAGGAACAAAGTCAGGCCACCGACATTATGAAATATCTAGCAAACCAGGCACAGTGGAACATGAGCCTTAGGACAATCTAATTCTTTATTTTCTAGTCTCACATTTTTGTTTTGTTTTTTAATTTATGAAAAATGTACGTGGGTTGCTATTTATATTTCTGAGTTAGGTCACTTTTAGTGTCAAGTGTCATTTGCATTAAAAAGTTTGGTATTTTCTGAGATAAGCTACAACCATTTCGGCAGAAAAATGCTTTTTCCTGTGATTATTTTTTTATAGAATTTTGGTCGTGGATCACGCAAACAAGAATGCATCTTAAATGAACTCAAATCATTATACGGCGAGCAAGCATCATCCTATAGAACAGTTATCAAGAGCGTAAAATAAAGTTGGACCTGCTCGAATTCGATATACCCGTTATGGATCAATCAAAAATCTTTTATTAAATAACAAAATGTTTATTATAACATCAAATGTTATTGTTAACAAAAAACATTAACATTTTATGTAAGTATTAACAACAAATGTAAAGATTAAAATTAAGTTGGCCGAACCAGCGCACAGTAACCACAAATTTATGAAAAAATAAGAAATCTTCTCACGGATGTTAGATTTTGAGCATAAACTAGGTGGGGTGAAAAGTTGCCTCCTTGACCGCTAGAGTGCGCTGCTATCACAAAAAAGGTAATGGTGTCTTAAAGTCCTTTCATATTTAGGCAAACATGTCAAATTTCAGCGCGATGCAGCCCTTAGTTCTGTTTTGACAGCTGATTGTTGTTGACGTGTTTGACATCATGTTAAGTGTGAAAAAAAGCAAAGTCTTAAATTATCCTGATGGGGAGGGAGTAAAAGCCCCTACTAACGATATATATTTTAATATGTTCCTTTATTTACAGTTATTCTCAAACAATTTTAAAGAATATAAAAGGTTTTTTTTAATACGACATTTATTTTAAATCTTCACTTGGGTAAAATGATATTTGATCCCTTGTGTTCTACAAATCGCCTCCGATCCAAAAATAACAAATTCCCTTACGATTTGGGTCGATTTTAAGATGGAATTATTTAAACATACTCAGTTATGATAACTTTTCCGTATGAAAACGTGCTTCTTCATACCAATTGAATACCCCAATTATTTCATCCTGCCTACTGACTTCTGATTTTCTAAAGTATTTAGCAATGTTTTTGAGAACCGAACATCTGCCTTCCAATTGTTCCAAGTCCTCGCATTCGTATACTTTGCACTTGGCGCATCCATCTGGCACATTCTTTAAATGCTTCTAAAATATTTTCAGATCGCATCTTGCTTTAAAATTCACATTATCTTGGCCCATTTGTGCGATTTTTCAATGAAGCTCGGTCTGAGGTCATGTTCTTAATATCTATAGAACCTATTTGCGTTTTTCATGGATCTGTCTTTTAGCAGGTTCTTATACCCTTGTGCTTTATTCTGCCATTTCAACCAAGTCAACGGAACGCTTCACATTAATTTCAAGCTTACACTTAATAATGAAGATCCTTTGCCTTAACAGCATGATTGAGAATCGGCTCCAAAAGCGTTCATCTGTTTAAGCGTAGGTGTTTGTAAGCTTGATGAAGAAATTTTGCATTTTATCAACTTCTTTGAACTTGGCCAATCCTCATACTTGTACCCGATAGCTTTGTATTGATCGGCTTACGGCCTGGTACAGATTCTAATTGGTGTCTAGTCCCACTTCTCTTTTTCTAGCTTTCGCTAAAGTTGTTGTGTTTTTAAAGGATAGTTTTGGCGTGAAAATTGTTCCTAGTACACCGAGAAAATAAGTTCGTTATAAAAGTTCCAAGTCATTAATCATTTGTTGGCGCAAATCTATCAAGCACGCTTGTTCTCAAATTATGAACATTGGATATGGACGAATGGATATTTTAACAAGTGCTGAATATGCTGCTATGCTGCTGTCTAAGCCCACCTTAATCCGTGGGATTCGGACATAACTTTACACTTCCAGAAAACTTTACTAGTTCTGGTTCATTTATTTCTTTATGGAATACAAGGAAACAAATTTTCATGTAAGCTATGCTTTCTTTGGTGAATCGAATTTGAAACTTTGCGCTGAACACAAATGAAAAAACACAATACAATTCAGTGCAATGAATAGTCGCACACGCTACGATCCTGCTAATATTTAGTGTACGGGGGTTAAATGGAGTTCAAGTTTTAAGAACGGAAAAAAGCAAAAAATCATGGAAATTTCGTCATGATTTTAGAACGTAAAAAGTTTCTTTGTGTACCTCAATTCGCTTGCCACCTTTAAAGTCTTCTGATTAAGTTCTGCAATTACATTTTAAGATCATTCTTTCAATATCTTAATCGTTTTTCTCATCTTTTATTGTTTTAGTATTGTATTGTTTTAGTATCTTTTTAGTTTTTAGTATTGATTTGGGTATATAGGGGGCCAAAGATCATCAAGAATAATATTTTAAAAACCATAAAACCGTTATCAAAGATTTTTTGAAATTGTAGTTAGGCCAGAAATAAAAAAAAGCAACCCACGTAGGCACTTCAACTTATGTGGCTTATCCCTGGCACAGATCAGTAATTTAGTCTAAACGAAATAACGGAAAAAAGTGCTAGTTTTCGTCATCGCATAATTATAAATTAACGCTTAAATTAACAAAACACAATCAGATCAAATCGTATTATTTAACTTGCTTAAACACGAATGGGTGTGACATATTTCCACATGTTAATAATTATTAAAACAAACCAATTACTCTAAATAACGTTAAACACGCGATTCTTATCAAATAGAAATAGTATAAATGCCAACTCTTAAAACACCAATGCTCCAAATAAAGAGCAATGTGGCCCATGGTGATATTCATTTTGTTGATGCCAAGTCTGGTATAAAAAAAAGAAGTTATATGAGGAATTTCCACAAAATTAAACTTGGATCTGTCATTACAGTGCCTGGGTGAAGCTACATTTGATGTAGAATTGAAATCATTCACCGGAATCGCTGGTGAGGTGAAAACTTTGGTGGATTTACGTGAGGTCAAACTGATTGGACGAGATCGTGCCTTAAATGGAACTATCCTTTTATCCTCTGATGTTGACAATGCATTTATATCGTCTATGGAATTCTTTACTCGTGAATTTAGTGGATGGACACCAATGCCATACGGTGTAGGGCCAATGAAGTCCTGTGACTTCTTTAAAGATATTTTCTATAAATACTTTAATCCGGCAAATAAGGAAACGAATTTACCATCAGTTGCCAACGGCTATTGTCCTTTGAAAAAAGGAGAATATTGGATTATAAATGCCAAACTCTTAACTCCGGACAACAATTGGGCAGCTTTTATTAAACGTGGCCTAACAAAGATTCATTATACCCTAAAAAAAGATGGAAAAATTGTTGGTGGCTTCATATGTGTCGTTAACATAATAGATCGTGCAATTTGAATATGTAAAATACAGTCGTATCCGTATGATAACTCTAAATCAAATATAGTTATAAGCATACAAACGACAATAACAAATATACAATAGTTGGAGCATTGCATGTGGATAGAAAAATGAGGTGCGTGGATGGGTTCAAGGCTAATTGATTTTTTTCAACCGATCTGAACGAAATTCGGGTTGTAAGCCTAAAGGGCAAATTAAAGGAAGAATTAATTATACAATTATGTAAAATCCTACCCAAGGTCGGGAAATGGGAAGTTTAACCGTTAACCGTTGTATTGCAGGCAATGTTTGTGACATTCGGTTTGCAAGCTTTACGGTGGAAATAAATCTAAAAAATTTCCAATGCGAGAAAATCCACTATAAAGTCGTAAAAGTCAAATGATGTTTGTTTTACACGATCGAATTTAGCTCGATTTCAATAGCTTTTTGTCGGTTATACTGATGGTGGCGGCTGTTGCTCCGAGTTTTTGGATTGAACCCTAAATGTTCATCTGATCGTTACCAAAGTTGGTCAATCGATAAAAAAAAAGAGAAGGCAAAGCTAACTTCGACAGTGCCGAAGTTTTAATACACTTGAAAACTTTTCTCCAACTGATTTAACCGGTAAAATATATATAGGATATAGAAATCAGATATTTAAAATTTTTAAATCATTGATAATCAGGGCTGCAAACCCCTCCAATTTCGACTGGGGTTCGGTTCGGGGTTCGAACCCTTACCCTACGCTAGAGGTTCGGTTCCATAACCGGTTCCCTTTAAATTGAGAACCGAGGTTCCGGTTCGGGTTCGGGTTCCGGATTGCATTTTATATATTTATGTACATAATAAACACAGGGCAACAAAATGACCACTTTTGTGAGGTCTGGCCTTCTCGATGCAAAATTCTGTTTCTGTTCTGCGCCCTGATTCCAAAAGTGGTCTCGGTTTTTTTCCATCAGCTCTTGTTTGCGAGAAATCGCGGAAAAACCATTTTGCTGTTTTTTTAGCTTATGGAAAATTATGGGGGTCACACCAAGCACACAAAAAATTTGTAGGCTTATAAGTTTTATGCGGTACTACATACATCAATGCAGCCATAATAAATCAAGCAAGCCGCATCAGCAAACCCGAAAGTGACTAAATTGGACCTTGAAGCTAATTTTTTCTCAATTTATAGCAAATTTTTCAAAATAATCCGTCATCTACAACCTAGTGCATAAATCGTAAAATTAAAGCATTTATTTTAGCATATAGCCTAACATATCCGCTTTTTTTCGAATTTTGTTGCACTTTTATCAGCTTTTGGACTAAGCTTCAGCCGTTTTTTCACGAAAAAGTGAATTAAATTTTATGGCAGGACTACTTGATTAATTCACAAAATTTGTATAGGAAATATGAAAAGGCTATTCGATTTAGCATAGTTCTTACATTAATAGTCAAACAAATGTACAATAACATTTCGGCAGTACAGGAAATATAAAAAGGCTACTCGATTTAACATAGCTCATACATTAATAACCAAACAAAATGTACAATAACATTCCGGCAGCACTCTCAGCGAAAGTCGTTTCTCTTTCACAGTAGTGGGATTCCTGAAACTGATGTCCTTTTTGAGGCCATGAAACCTGCAAAAAACACGGCCACTTTTGGCTTATAAATAAGAGATGACCTTTATCGGCGTTCCCGTGATTTAGTAACTGTGATTGGCCATATCGGCGTAACTGTGATTAAGTTAAAGTGACTTGTAGTCACCAAATCACACTGTTGCTTTTTATATGCAGTCACTGTGATTTGATGATTGCCAGTGACAGCGACTTAATCACAGCTACGCCGGAATGTCTCATCCCTAACTTATAGTGTGACCGAACACGTTTATAAATTTCCGCGAATTCCAGTCAGAGCTATTTTTTCCAGGAATGGGACCACCAGAGCACGACTTTGACTGGCATATTGTGAGAGTGAAATGCTAAAAGTATTTAAATTGTGACTTGTGTAAAAAAATTAAAACATTTAAATGACGTACAACTTTTCCTTGTATTCACCGTGCCGTTGCATCTCCATACGAACAAAATAATACCCAGAAATACGGTTTCGGATGCAAATTGCTTGAGGTTGTGTTATTTTGTCCAGTCTTTTGTTGCGGACGGGAAGAGTGTCGCCGTCCATGCATGGGCATAAGAATGGATACATTTTTGTTCATCATTACAAAATATTTTTTATCATCAAAGTGCAAAATAAATTCTGTGCTTGGAATTTTTTTAGAACCGAACCCCATCAATTAGAAATCTAAGTTAGGTTCGGGTTCGGGTTCTCGTGATTATTTTCAATGGGGTTCGGTTCCCGGTTCGGTTCAGGCATCACCAGAACCTGAACCGAACCGGTTCTGAAGGGTTCGGTTCCGGACCGGTTTGCAGCCCTGTTGATAATAACAATTTGATACCATAAAAAAAAACTTTTCTTAGTAAAACACATTTTCCGACCGATCGGTCCTATGGCAGCTATATGCTATAGTCATCCAATTTTGATAAATTTTTTCAAAATTATGTGAAAGCATATAAAACTAATATATACCAAGAGGAAGGAGGAAAATGAGGAAGTTTGGTGTAAGAAAAAGGGGTAAATGTTCGATATCCCCGCCTCCTCTCCAAAAATTCCGAAAAAAAATCGCTTCGATGGACCGCGAATTATGAAGAATTTATGTGAAGAAATTAATTGGCGGTCGGACATGGTTCTTTTTTAATTGAATTTTAAAGTTTATATACAAAATATGTTTGATCACATTAGCTTTTTAATTAAAAATTTAATCTAATGTCATAATTAATGGCAAAAAAAGTATTTAATTGAAATGGTTTTAAAAAAACGAGAGCGTAAGTTGAAGTCGGCCCTGCTCGACTTCGATATACCCGTTACTCAAGGTAAGGTTTTTTTTTAAGAATATTTTATTAGATCACAAATTATGGAAGATATGAGTTTTTTTTACAAATTGCGGGGGTGGCGACTCTACTATAGCTCATCTGATCGGGAAATGATGTATGGCGGATCGATAGGTAATGATGATTAAAATATATGTCTAGAAGGTTCGAACAATCTATTTCCAAAATTGTGGGAGATATGAGGTATTTTTCATATTGCGTGGGCGTGAACTTTTCTATCGTTCATCTGATCAAGAAATGATGTATGGCGGATCGGTAGGTAATGATGATAAAAATATATGTCTAGAAGGCTTTAACAATGTATTTTCAAAATTGTGGGAGATATGAGGTATTTTTCAAATTGCGGGGGCAGCAACTCTTGTATCGTTCGTCTGATCGGAAAATGATGTATGACGGATCGATAGGTAATGATGATTAAAATATATGTCTAGAAGGTCCGAACAATCTATTTTCAAAATTGTGGGAGATATGAGGTTTTTTTCATATTGCGGGGGCGGGAGGGGGCGTGGCAAAAATTTTAAACAAACTTGATCTGCCTGCAGACAATACAAGTCTACACTGAAAAAATGGTAGCTCTAGTTCTTATAGCCTCTGAGATCTAGGTGTTCATACGGACAGACGGACGGACGACGGACAGACGGACATGTCTATATCGACTCGGCTATTGATGCTGATCAAGAATATATATACTTTATGGGGTCGGAGATGCTTCCTTCTGCCTGTTACATACATTTGCACGAACTTAGTATACCCTTTTTACTCTACGAGTAACGGGTATAAAAATGGTTTGTAATGGTTGCAATTTAACCGTAAGTCAATTTGAACGCTTAAGTACGAACGATTTACTCGAGTTCTTAGTGGACCACAACGTCATCCTTAAAAACAAAATATGTTCGAAGTGTGGTGCTGAATGCACTTTGTCAAAGGACTTACTTATATTTAGATTCCGTTCCGTGGTTTAAAGCGCACCAAACAAAAAGAAAAAGCGCAAAATGCAGTGGAGCAGGCAAAAATTTTTATACACTTGAAAAGTGTATATTAATTTTGCCCAGAAGTTTGTAACGCATAGAAATATTCATTTCCGACCCCATAAACTATATATATTCTTGATCAGGACGACGAGCTGAGTTCATTTCCGCTTGTCCGTCCGTCCGTCTGCACAGAGTCTTCTTTTTACTGCACGCAACTAATATGTCGGAACCGGCCGGATCGGATAACTATATCATATAGCTGCCATAGGAACGATCGGTCTAAGAACAAGTTCTAGTTAGAAAAACTTTTTTGTTTTCCATCGTAGCGTCACTAATTTTGGTACATGTTAGTTTTATATGCTTTCACATAATTCTGGAAAAATGTATCAAAATCGGATCACTATAGCATATAGCTGCCATAGGAACGATCGGTCGAAAAATAAGTCTTTGTGAGTAAAACTTTTTTTGATTTCCATCGTAGCGTCTCCAATCGTAGTATATATTTGTTTTATATGTTTCCACATAATTCCGAAAAATTAATCAAAATCGGATGACTATAGCATATAGCTGCCATATAAACGGACGGTCAAAAACTACTTCTAGTGAGAAAACTTTTTGTTTTTTATCGTAGCGTCCCCAATCTTGGTATATATTAGTTTTATATGCTTTCACATAATTTCGAAAAAAATTATCAAAATTGGATGACTATAGCATATAGCTGCCATAGGAACGATCGGTCGGAAAATGTGTTTTACTAAGAAAAGTTTTTTTATGGTATCAAATTTTTATTATCAATAATTTTAAAATTTTGAATATCTGATATCTATATCCTATATATATTTTTTCCAGTTAAATCAGTCGGAGTAAAGTTTTTCAAGTGTATTAAAACTTCGGCACAGTCGAAGTTAGCTTTGCCTTCTCGTTTTTTTTTAAACCGAGCGATTTAAAAAAAAATTTTTGTTGCCTGCGTTTGAATGATAAATAATAATTTATGCACGTAAACTCTGGATAAATCGCAATGTTTAACAAAATTAGAGGAGGATTTGGGTGTTGAAGATGACCCAGTGAACTAACGGATTGATTTCTATTATCTTATGCTGGTTAGTGTTTGGTTAGTTTCTAAGTTTGTCTACAATTTCAATTAAAACGAGAGCGTAAGTTAAAGTCGGCCCTGCTCGACTTCGATATACCCGTTACTCAGGATATAAACATGTCCTAATTGTGGAAGAAATGAGTTTCTTTCCAATTTGCGGGGGAGGCAACTCTACTATAGCTCATCTGATCAGGAAATGATGTATGGCTGATCGATAGGTAATAATTATTAAAATATATGTCTAGAGGGTTCAAACAATCTGTTTTCAAAATTGTGGGTGATATGAGGTATTTTTTAAATTGCGGGGGCGTGAACTTTTCTATCGTTTATCTGATCAGGAAACGATGTATGGCGGATAGATAGGTAGTGATGATTAAAAATATATGTCTAGAGGGTTCGAATTATCTATTTTTAAAGTTGTGAGAGATATGAGGTATTTTTCAAATTGCGGGGGCGGCAACTCTACTATCGTTCATCTGATCGAAAAATGATGTTTGGCTGATCGATAGGTAATAATTATTAAAATATTTGTCTAAAAGGTTCAAACAATCTATTTTCAAAATTGTGGGAGATATGAGGATTTTTTCAAATTGCGGGCGTGGCAACTCTACTATAGTTCATCTGATCGAAAAATGATGTACGGCGGATCGATAGGTAATGATGATTAAGATATATGCCTAGAAGGTTTGAACAGTCTATTTTCAAAATTGTGGGAGATATGAGGTTTTTTTCAAATTGCGGGGGTGGCAACTCTACTATCGTTCATCTGATCGAAAAATTATGTACGGCTGATCGATAGGTAATAATTATTAAAATATATGTCTAGAAGGTTCAAACAATCTATTTTCAAAATTGTGGGAGATATGAGGTATTTTTCAAATTGCGGGGGTGGCAACTCTACTAAAGTTCATCTGATCGAAAAATGATGTATGGCGAATCGATAGGTAATGATGATTAAAATATATGTCTAGAAGGTTTGAACAGTCTATTTTCAAAATTGTGGGAGATATGAGGTTTTTTTCAAATTGCGGGGGCGGGAGTGGGCGTGGCAAAAATTTGAAACAAACTTGATCTGCCTGCAAACAATACAAGTCTACACTGAAAATTTGGTAGCTCTAGCTCTTATGGTCTCTGAGATCTAGGTGTTCATACGGACAGACGGACAGACGGACGGACGGACAGACGGACAGACGGACATGTCTATATCGACTCGGCTATTGGTGCTGATCAAGAATATATATTTTTTTGGGGGGGGAAATGTCTCCTCCTCCCTTTTACAACCTTTTTTCCCACTTTTTTTTTCCCTTTTTTTCTCTTTAGGGGTGTGTTTATCTTCCCCCCCCCCCCCACCCAAGAGGGGTTTTTGTTTTTGGTTTTTCCGTTTTGGGGGGAAAATTTCCTCACCCGGGGGGGGGGTTACTTGGGGGTGTGGGGGGGGGAAAAAAAAATAAATAACTAAAATTTATTATTTTTTATTTTAGTTTTTATTTTTAATTTTTAATCAAAATTTAAAAATTAAATTTTAAAAACAAAAAAAAACCTCTTTTACCCTCTTTTTTTTTTTTTTTTTTAATTCTTTCTTCGTTTTTTTTGTTTTTTTTTTTTTTTTTTTTTTTTTTGGTTGGGTGGGGGGGAGAAAAAAAAAATAAAGAAAGATACCTGTAAGGCGAAAAGCAGAAATAAAAAAATCTGACACGGATATGAATAAATATTTGAGTTATGTAACAATTTCAGTTTATTAAAATCCACCCAATCTACGATTGTTGAAAATGTCTGGCATTTCTAGTTATACAACGCCCCCAAGCTAATAATGAGCCATTCGATGCGACATTAAATGCTTATGAAATACGCGCTTGGACCCCCTTTAAACTTGTAATTGGTGGCATTTTATGCAGGGCGCGAAAGCAAATTTCTAAACGCAATTGGTCATTGGAATTTTGTGGCGTTCGCCCTGCCATATGTGGGTCAGTTTTTGACTTTTTGGCCAGTGGCTGTCATAACTCAAAATTTCACTTTTAATAAGGCAAGACGATTTCGATTCGATTTTTAATTTTTTTTTGTATTTATATTTTATTTTGAAATTTTTATTTTAACAAGGTTTTTTTTAACCATTAACAACATAATATTATTATTATTATTATTACCATTTATTTCATACATTTATCATTCGTTTTTTGTTTGTCAGACAAATGTTTAAAATTTGCATTTTTAGCGTTTGAATTTTGTTATTTAAAAAGTTGATTTAGTTTCATTATGTGGCTGATTTCGAACTAAACTAATTTGTCATTATGTCATCTGGTTGATTTTTATTATTATTAATGATTTGTTAAATTGTTTTTTTTTTTTAAATAAATAATTTCTGTTAATGTTTAAGTCTACGTTTTGTTTTGTGTAAATATAATTTATATAAATAGCAAGTAAAACTAAAAAAAAAATGGTAATATTTTACAATTTTTTGTAAGTGTTTGTGTGTGTGTGTGGTGTGAGAGTGCTGCGAAATTATACAAAAATGGTTTTTATATTTTAGAATTTCTTTCACTTGATATACATCTAGTTGTTTAATTTTATTCTATTTTACGTTTTCTTAAAAAATGAACATTTTGTCTGTTGCTTAAACTTGTAAAATTATCATTTTTGGTTTTTAGCTGCAAACGTTGATTCTAGTATACAAAAAATCTAACTACAGTAAAATGCTGCATACCTAGCTTCACATTTACGAGTATGATATTCTCTTTTTTTTACGTTTTTTTTTCTCACTTTTTAATGCATTTTCTACAAAAACTTTTGCACTTAGAATTAAGTTATACGGCATTTGAGTAATTTAATGCGATATAATCAATTTGGTTGTTCTTGTGTTTGTTGTTGCTCAAACAAAGCTGAAACGTGACAAAGAACTGCTGTGATTATTCATAGAGATGACCTTAGTTAAGGTGAGAGAGGTACCCAATGCATAAAGCAGACTTTTGTTGAATTTTGTTTTCTTTCGGTAATGTGACATAACCCCCAAGAACTATCCCAAAATTTTTTTTTTTTTTTTTTTTATTTTTTTTATATTTGATCGGAATTAGAATATTTTATATTTAATTTTAGCGCTGAATTTGGAATTTAGAGTGTGGGTTAAATTTTTTCCGAAAACCAGTTTCGAATCGGTTCGAACTGGTTCAAAAGAGTTTCAGTTGCAGTTTTAATGCAATTGAAATTTACTCTGTATATTCGTAATATGTATAAAGACAGTTTAATGGTTCAAGACTGGTTCCGAACCAGATTGTACTGGTTCAAAAGTGATTCAGAGCAATATCTCCGAAATTATTTGAGCTTCGAGCTGAAATTTTTTTTAATATGTTTAAAAATTTAAAGTTAAATTTTTTTCCGTTTTATAACTGGTTCAGAACCAGTTTGATCCAGTTAAAATTGTAGAAAACGCTGCAAACTCGGTTATAAACTCTCTCATAAGAGTATATAAAAATTTTCAGAAATTTTAAAAAGAAACCCAATTAACAGAATGTTAAGGACCTCAAAGAAATTCATAAACCATAAAACATCTTAAGAATTGTTTGTTACTTTGACGTTTTGAAGTCAATCATGAGAGGTGAAAAGTAGTTAACCTATTTTGAATATATTTTTGTGGATATTAATGCTTGGGGTTTAGGTCACATCGCTCTATATTTTTCATCAAATATTTTGAGTAAGCTTGCCATTTGTTGCAGTTTTTTTTCAGTTTATTTGGTTAGATGCTGAATATATATATATGATTTTTGTGTGTGTATATATAATTTGCTTAAGTTGGGTTTTGCTTTAGCGTAAACATGATTTAATCAAGTTTCACAACATCGAGAGTTCATTTACTTCGCTGTGTTTTTCTTTGAGTGTGTGTGTGTATATGTGTGTGTGTCTATAAATTAATTAACTATTTGACTCATTTTAAAATTATGTTTAACTTTTTGGGTTTCCGCTACGTTTGTCGGTTTCATTTTTTTTTTTTTGTAGGATTGCAAATGCATTTTGTGGTTTTTGTTTTTCCTCTAACAGTAAATGAACTGGTTGCCATATGTTTAGTTAGTATGCTAAGGCTAGGCTATGCTTTTGTTTAGTTTAAGTTGACATTTACACTTACTACTCATACATACATACACATTGCATACAAACGTTTTACATCAATTTGAAGGCGCATAATATTCACAATTTATTTTAAATTTTACGTCCTAAGCTACACAAAATTTGCCTACAACTGATAACAAAACATATTTCGAATGGGTATTTTTGTATTATTTATAATTATTTTAAAAGCTCGAATTCGTTTTTACCATCAATTTGTTAGTTGCTAAACATGTGGTGGAGAATGTGGAAATCATATCATGCTGTTGTTACGTTTTGATTTTATTGATTTCCCTACGCCTTGGCAGTGTTTATCATTTGAACAAATACAAATGCCGAAAAGTTTTCCGCAAACCATAGCCCAAATGTACGAAAATGAAGGTTAAGTGGCTGAGTGGATATTCGTTATTTACATGCTATATACAATATAGAGAACAAACTTAAGGGAGTAACAGAGCAATCTGAAGAAGAGTTTGAGAACAGTTCGAGTGGTCGAGAATTGTGAAAATCATTCGTTTTTCTGTATCTACAATTTTTTTTTAGAATACCACAGATGCTGCTCGTAAATCGCTCGCCATATGCATGCACGTAAAAAGCAGCCACATGCATACACTAAAATAAATATGTATTTAACTAGCTACTGTCCATCCACATCCCCAGCTGTATTATCGTATGTTATTTGTATATATTTCTATATATGTATGTATATTTAATGGTATATTTAAATTGAATATAGATTTGAATGCGCGCTACTTGTTGTATGTTTTATCATAATTTAATGTTTAATTATCACACTTACAGCGTGCCCAAAGCTGGTTTTCATTTGATTGACTAAGAAGGTCATTGATTTTCTTTTCATACTTCGATTTTTTCCTAATCGTGAAGCCTTTAAAATGATGCCAAATTTTACTTGATTCTTAACAAACATTTTTCCTTGCAGTTCATTTGAAATTTCTGTTTCGACACTGCAACAAACGGAACAGTTAGTGAACAATGTTGAGTCTTGAGCATTGATACCCTATTTGCTTACCCTTGGGCACTTTACAGTTACATTTAGAGTCGCATTTACTTCTTACTTGATTTCGCTCTCTAATTATAGTGAGAGGCCCACTCTTTGTGGTCTCCGTTGACAAGCGAGCAAGAGTGAGAGCGAAGGGGGCAGCACACAAATTTTGTATGTATGTGTGTGAGGTTAATGCACAAAAAAAGGCAGACGAAGTAAAGTATCTATATGCGTACACTGAGAAACAAAAGCCGAGAGCTTTGTGCTTAAATCAAGTACAAACGGTGTCAATAATACGCCAAGTACGAAAATACTTAATACAAGTACGAAAATACTTGATACAAGTACGAAAATACTTGATACAAGTACGAAAATACTTGATACAAGTACGAAAATACTTGATGCAAGTACAAAATACTTGAAACAAGTTCAAAATACTTGGTTCAAGTACGGTTTTGTCACACTAACAAAAAAACCGAGAACTTTGTGCCTAAATCAAGGATAAGCGGTGTGAGTAGTACGCCAAGTACGACAATATTTCATACATGTACAAAATTCTTGGTTCAAGTACGATTTATTTCATCATGAAATACTTGATTTTAGACCGTTTTAGGATACACTAAGTACATTTGGGTTATTCCAAAGTTTTTTAAACCTTATGACCTTACGAAATGGTCTTGAACCAATCCTTAGTCGTTCTTATTAAATTGATTCGTAACATTTTAAGTACAAATCGGTATTCTATTCAATTTGTTTTATAACGTTTTATTAAAAAAAATCTTGATATAAGTATTTCGTATTTGATTTAAAAATTTTGTTACCATTTTAAGAACATTTTGGGTAATTTTTAAACTTAAGATTGATTCGTACTTAGTTTAAGTAAAACCTAGAACGAATTATACTTGAAATTTAAAGAACAAAACGTTCTAAAACGAATTGGATAGAATTTATACCGTTTTGTACTTAAAATATTAAGTATGTTTCGTTCTTGGGTGTACTTAACTTCTATGTAGAACGCAGGCAGCCGTTTTTTTCAGAGTGTACTATAGCTTAACATCACTTAAAATTGAGAGACAGCGTTAAGTGTATATGTTATACTCATTGCTTCATGGACGAAATTGGTGAGAATCATGCACATTAAGTGTCAGCTGCACACTGAAGCTGTGTCAACTGATACACAAATTTTTTAACTATGTGTGTGTGTGTGCCGATGGCAACATATTAATCAGCATCATGATGACTTTTACATCAAGTGTCAGTTGCACACTGAAGCGGTGTCAAATGAGAAGAGAGAGCTTTGCTCGGCTGTGAAGAAACACGATAGCGAAAAAGAGTTTGGGGATTCTCGTTTCTTGGCTCAGAAGGAAAATGTATGAAAACTTTAATTATAAAAAAAGTTTGTATCGTTTGTGGTTTTAGGCTGATCAGATATTTGTAGGCTAAGTTTCTAGATTTGTTTTATAATTATCGAGCCCTCTTAGTCAATTAAATGAAAATCAGGTATAATGAGCTTATCTGTATGCCTATTGAGAGTGGAGGTGTGCAATATGACAAAATGTCGAATTGAGTTGGGAAATTTGATTTATTATGTTTGGTGTTTTTTTGGGGGGTTTGGTATCATCTATGTTCTGTTGAAACAACCGTGTTTTTTTTTGCATTTTGTATTTGCTTTAAGTATTCATTTAATTAGCTGATTGTTGGCTTTTACACTAATAATTATTTGTGTTTTTTTTTTTTTGGTTTTATGTTAAAAGTTACATGATTACAATATGTTTATATAAATCGTTTTGCGCATGCTCTTCTAAATGCAGTTTTTTTCGTCATCTTTCTTTGAAATTGGGGATATCGTTTGCCTCAACTATTTACACACGCATTAAAAGCATTATCGGCTCTCTTCTGCCTTGGATTTACATATATATGTATATGTAATACGTTAGTATGTAAGAGTACGTGTATTTAATATAAATTGTAGCGTAGTTGTGGTTGTAGTTGCTGTTTTTTGTTTTGTTTTTGTAGACAGACTTCAAGTGAGTTGCAATAATTAGAAACGCAGCTTATGCTGGTTGTTTTTCGTTTTTTTGTTTTTGTTTTTGTTGTTGTTGATTTGTTTGCTTTTCCTTGTTTAATGTGTAGCTTACCTCACTAATGGTTCCCAATTGCTTACGTCACACCATTGAGATGGATTTTGTTTTTGAATTTGTTCAATTTTTCAATTGTTGTAATGCAATGATAGCGCCATGAACTGAACTCAAAATGTAAATGAAACAGAGAAAAATGATTATCGAACGTGAAATGAACGTTAAACGAACACACTAAAAATATAAGTACATACCCAAATGTGACATAACAAATGATTGTTGCTCTCAGAACTAAGGCAAAAAAATAAAAAAAAAGTAACTAAAATGGAGTTTTCAAGCATAATTTATTTGGACAGAGAATACATAACCAGGGTGCTGGGGGAGGAAGGGTATAAAAAGAATAAACTTAAATCAAATTATACAAAATATATATATATATATAGAATATGAATTTCAAGGTTCTAAAAAGGCATACGGAATGATGTGGGAAGCAATCAGTTGGCAATTGAACGATGGATATCAAAGAAGTTGTTTTCTGGTTACAATTTGGCTTTTATATTTGTGGAGACACTCGACGTCCTTTGATTGTTAAGTAGGAGGGACATTTATTCACTGAGTGCGTTGTCGCCGCAAATATAAAAATACAGGGTATCACACTGGCACTGGCACGACGCAATTGATTTTGATATCGCCCTAGTTACACACATGTCTTTTCAGTTAAATCTTATGCCAATATGTTTAAAGTACGTTGCCAGAAATGCTTAACCCCATACGCCAATAACTTCTCCATCGTTCAAATGTACGAATAAGGACCATCAGTTAAGGCGCTACACAGTAACAATCAAGAGTTATCATCCTTGTTGGAGCCACCCCCGCCGACCCCAGAGCCTTGGGTGTTGGTGCCGCGACCACCGGCAGGAGCTCGCACCGCTGGCGGCTTATACTCCAGGCCCGGATCGAATTGCATTAAGACGAATACCTAAACGAGGGAAAACACAGTTTAGATGAAAGTCCAGCCCACACTTATATTCATGTCAAACCTGATCTGTTGGCAGTAATGAGAAGTCATCGGGTGGGTTGGTTATTACATAGCGTTTACTGCTCGCATCACAGCTGGAACTGGTGTCCCTGAATCGGTATAGACCAATGCACAGCATACCATACGATTTGAGGGCGGCCACAAACAGATCGCCATACTTGCCGCACTCGCCGAATTGTGCCAGCGGACCATCATACAGCGAGATTTGTCCCACGCGACATCTAGGAAGAAATGCGTGAGTTTAAAGGGTCAGTTTGGGGTATGGTAAGAATTTTAGAAAGTAAGAGACGGGCGGGATGTTTTTATAATCTCGCAGATATCCGCCATTAAAATCAGGTCTGAAGACCGATTCGAACCTGGAATTACGACTTTTCTTTTTCTGGGAACTGAACCTTAAGCCGAACCTCAAGCCGAACCTCTTGTGTAAAAATGGTTGAACCTGAACCTGGCCGTATTTTCACGTTCCTGTTTTTCATAACCCAGGTGCTTTTTGGAAAAAATTGTGTTGCCTACTTTTAGGGCGATCTAAATGGTCTATGGTTGTGTCTACTAAAAATGGCCTAAAAGTATGCAACATATATTTTCTAAAAAAGCACCTAGTTTTCAAAAACATGAATATGAGAAAACAGCCCTTAGATGATCGGACTTTTAACATCTAAAATTTATTTTGTCTAATAAAAAAAGTAGATTACGTGGGTTGCTATTTAAGTTTCTGGCCTAGGTCACTACTAGCCATTTTAGGACCAATTGGCCTTTCCCAAAAAAAGTTTGGACTTTTATCGCCAAAAGCTCCTTACAACTCTTTCATGTGTGACCACGTTTGATATCGATTAACAATTAATAAAAACTTTTCTCGGCAGAAAAAATGAATTAACTCGTGAAAATTCTCGTGCAATAATTTTTCACAACTTTCGACGTCGACAAGAGTGCAACGATGCACTTAAATCTTTGTATGGCGATGAAGCACCATCCTATAGTACTGTGAAAAATTGGTTTAATGAATTCAATTGCGGTCGACGCTTCCTCGAAGACAAAGGTCGTGAAGGTCGTTCAAAAGCAGTCGTTGTGCCAGAAAACATTGATGCCGTGCGTGAACTGATAATGCAAGATCGTAATGTGATATACCGAGAGATAGAGGCATCCTTGGGCATTTCTTCCACTAGCATACATTCGATATTGCATGAACACCTGGGCGAAAAAAAGGTTTGTTCTCGTTGGATCCCGCACAATTTGACAATCGCTCAAAAAAAGGCTCGTGAGGATTGGTGCAAAGAAATTTTGAAAAAATATAATCGTTTAAAAGATCGTCACAAGTGACGAATCATGGATCTATGCTTATGAGCCCGAAACAAAACAGCAATCGACCGTGTGGGTCTTCGAAGACAAGCCAAATCCAACTAAAGTCGTTCGTGGAAGAAGCACTTCGAAGCAAATGGTTGTCTGTTTCTTCGGTAAAACTGGTCATTTGGCGACTGTTCCGCTTAAGCAACGTAGGACGGTCAATTCTGAGTGGTACACCACAATTTGTTTGCCTGAAGTCTTCGGAGAAATTCGAAAAACGAAAAAGAGAAGACAGATCATTGTGCACCATGACAATGCGAGCTCTCACACATCAGCTCACACCAGCGCCTTTTTGACCGCCCAAAACGTCTAATTGATGGGTCATCCTCCGTACAGCCCTGACTTGGCACCCAATGACTTCTTTTTATTCCAGCACATCAAGGGAAAAATGAGTGGTCAACGATTTTCGTCGCCCGAAGATGCTGTTGAAGAGTTCAAAAACCATGTTTTGGAGGTGTCTCAATCGGAGTGGAAAAAGTGCTTCGACAATTGGTTTGAGCGCATGCAAAAGTGTATAAATCTTGCTGGAGAATACTTTGAAAAAACAATAAAACCATTTTTGACCATAAATATTCGCGTTTTCATTATTAGGCCAGAAATATATATAGCAACCTACGTAGTACGCTCAAACACTTGGAATTCGATTTCCAATCGGCTTTTGAAGTTTTTGTTCTAGTCTCCGGATAAGCGATGTAATCGATGCTCAGAGTTAAACTTACCTATCTCGATTGCTGAGACTGTCGACCGTACTGTAACCGCCACGCAGGCCCGCTCCCTCGGCCAGTATCAACTCCAGTTCGGGCGTGGCACCGCCCGTTATTAGTGAGCGTATCAGGGTTAAGGCGTTTTGATTGAAGTATGTCTGTGTGAAAAACGAAAAAGGAATATAACAATATGGCCAGGTGACAGACATCAGCTATTGCAGCAATATCAAAGTCAATTGTTGCAGCAGCGAAACGAGTCTTTACCGTGGACATCAGCGAGTCTAGCACACTCACTGCGAACGCAGTGCCGCAGGCAAACGGCTGCGTCAGATACAGTTCTGTATCTGGATCATCGTCGTCGTCTTGATCGAGAAACTGCACGTTACTATCATTGACCAGTTCTTTTGAAACGACAAAACCCACACAAAGTGCATTAGTATAACACACCAGATAAGCTTGGAGGCGAGAGAAGCTGGCCAGGATACCCACCCATCCCCCTACCTGGGCAGCTTCACTCGTGAGGTTCGCTTTCGCTTGGTCGTTCGCAAACTAGGCCAACTTAGTGCGATGCAGTTTACCTGTTATCATGGGCACATTGGCGCCATACACTGAACCGCGACGCTGCAGCACTATTGGACTTCCAGCGGTCGCGCTCAGATTGTCAAACTCCGGACCACGCTGGCTGAGCACCCCGATGGTGTCGTCGAAGGTCATGGCCTTGATGTTGAGCGAGGCCAGAATTGCCTCCTTGTCGGCGAGCGTGGGATCATCGTTGCTAGGAACTTTGGCCGACAATATGCAGCACATATCACACAGATTAACGTTGACCGCCCGCAGATCGGCCCGACTCAGTGGCGAGCCATTGAGCACCGATATCTTTGGCAGGTTCTGCAGCATCTTCCATTCGCGCCGTATGTAATCCACGGAGCCCACTATGACCACATGCTTGAGCTCGTGATAGTGGAAATTGGAGGCGCGCAAAGGCATCACCAGATTGCGCAGCCCAATGAGCGGCGAATCCGGATCGGCGAACAGGCAAACGACCACATGGCCATTCAGCACTGTCATGGCCGCCTGATTGCGATCCTGGCGAAACAGAAGAAAAAAAGTAGAGTGTGAATTACCGCTTAGCTGTTCACCCCTGATATCATACCAATATGCAGTCTTCTAAGCCCTTCGCCGGACTCCAGTGGAACATGCCCGTCGAGTCGTACTTCATTTCGGTCTTCTCGAAATCAAAGTCTTTCGACTGGTCATCCGCTATGCCGGCGGGCAATGAAACGCCACCATTTTGATTCTGCGTACCCGTGCCGGAACTGCGACTCGTCGGCCTAGAGGCGAAGCAAACGACAGAATCGTGTTAGCCTGGTTAGCGGTCTGTGCGGCAACGAACTGGTTTTGGATTTCTTCGAAATCGCGTACTCTTCAACCAATCAAAATTAAGTAAATGCTACATCCAAATGCAAAGTGTTCTTCGTAACGCTACGAGTGGTTCGTTCAACAAATTAAATATGTATGAATAAGTAGGTATACTTTGAATACGAGTACGAGTACTTGGAGCTGGTTCAATTTGAAAAGTGTGTGTACCATACGATAGATAAGAGATACGTTTACATAGATTGAGATAGAGAGAAGAGCAAGTGCTAAGTAACACAAGTTGTGATTAAACGAATACGAGAATACAAGAGAACAATTAGAATGCAGAAAAATTTGAAATGAGAAATGAAATCAATCGTTCAACTACACAAAACGCTGTCTTTTACAGGCGGCGGCATGACAATGGTGTTGGCCATCTTTCTTCAGTGTTGTTGGGCATGCGCAAGAAAGATGCCACATCAAGCCACCGCCAAAAAAAGTGCACAAAATCAGATTTACATACTGTGATGCTGTTCGAAATGATTAAAAAACAAACATAAAATATTCTGAAAGCTAAAGGTGCAAGTTTCACATTAAGATGAACACGAGAACAACACACACAAAGAGAGAAAACACAGAGCATGATATGGAAATGAATCGCTGAGCTTGTTTGGTTCCTTTGGAACCCAATTTCAAGTTCCAAAATATATTATATAATACTTCTTATTAATTAAGTCTATATGAAAGCTAACATCGGCTCCGCCGAAGTTTTCACAGCCTAAAAGTTTTTCAAAATTTAATTTTTGCTTAGAACAAGGCTTTTATTTCCCAAGCTAAACAATAGATGGCGCTTTTTTTGTGACCATTTGACTATGGGTTGTATGGGAATTAAACGACTTATAGATCGGATTTTAATCAAACTCGGTGTATTTTTGTTAGCGAGAATAATATTCACGATCTATAAGTATAAAGACGCTACCATTAAAAATAAAAAAAATTTTTCTCGCTAAGACCAATTACATTGTGATAGTTTTTTCAAAAACCATTAAACACCCCCCCCTCTTTTTTTCCCCTCCCCTCTCCCCCCTTTCCCCCCGCCTCCCTCGAATACGTTTATGGGGTCGGGAATCTAACAACTTCATATACACTTTTCAAGTGTATAAAAGACATGACCAACTTGAACGGTTTTCTCCTAATTCGGGCTTTAGGAATCGAACTGCATCATTACTTTTTTGAGTTATAACGATGGTTTCATACAAACATTTTTTTTTCAGTTTTTTACGAAGTTACACTTTTTTTGTTTATTTCAAAAATGTGATATGTTTTATCAGGGCTGCAAACCTCCGAAATTTTGAAAGAGGTTCGGTTCGGAGTTTCGAACCAGTGAGGAATCTTTGGGTTCGGTTCACGGACCGGTTCCTGGACCCTCTGAACCCCAGGTTTTGGTTCGAACCTCGGTTCACTTAACCAAAAAATAATATGAAGCTTTTATTTACGATTAGTTTGATCATCTATTATATTATATAATATTATATAGGCAACCTTGCCTTGTTTACGTTAATTCAAGTCGTGAACTTCGTATTAAAATTTCAAGTACGGGTCGAACCTAATTGTACTTTGGTTTAAAAAAAAAATCAACTAACATTTATTGGGATTGATTTAAGTCCGGATATCTTTTTTCGACTGTCTAGGCATATCATGTCATATCATTCTGGAACTGCTCATTTCTACTAAATCTTATATTAGAAGAAACAGATTTAAGTGTTGAAAATGCTCGTACAACTAAGTTAGAAGAATATTTTTTAAAGACATTTGCAAATTATTAAATTATTTTCGATGTATGTTCTCTTGGGCAATTTTCGAAGGAATCTATAACTTTATTGACCGATTTTATATTTCACATCGGTTCATTGCTTTCCATTGTTCTTATAAACTTCCCTTCTTTACAGTCAGTCGTAAAGTCACTTAAAGTTATATTTTAAATAACCAAATCGAGAATTTCTTCCGGCTAAAAAAAATTACTTAATATCTGGAACCGAACCTTTTTTTGAATAAGTGGTTCGGTTCGGGTTCAGGTTCGAGGTATAAAAATTGTAGAAGGTTCGGTTCATGGTCCGTTTCAGACAATTCAAGAAACCCGAACCGAACCGGTTCTTAGGGGTTCGGTTGCGGACCGGTTTGCAGCCTTGAATTATATTCTCTTGAAATCTAAATAAGTAGATTTAAATTTTCTCTAATTTTATACATTCACGATTTTTCGATATCACTGCGCATTCAAAAGATATAGATTAAAATTTATAAAAATCACAAATATTTTTACATAATTTTTATTACCAAAATGACATTAAATCAGGAAATATTTAATTAGAAATCAAGTTATTGTTTGAGAACGAAGGGGAAGACATTAAAAATGATTTTATTGTGATTTTACTTAATATTTGGAAATTTTAAGTAAATTTGTTATAAAAAATCTAAAAATTTTAACTCATAAAACTAATGATGCAGTTTGGTTCCCAGGTCAATGAAATCAGGCCTTTTTCAATTTCCAAATGGATTTAAATAGTAAAACGATAAAAATTCCGAATCGATTTCATTTACGTGTTCCCGATTCCAAGTGAAATAAAAATCGGGGTTTTTTCGGATGAATGCTTGAATCGCTTTCAATCTGATCCGATAACAGTTAACTATCCATAAAAAAAAGCTGATTGTACAGTTGCTTTCGACTTTATAGTTACCAAAACTTTCGCTAATATACAACCAAAAAAAAAATGCCGTCCTAAATATAATTATCGACGTGATTGAATTTAGACCGATTGTTCTTAATAATTTAAAGATTATTTTGTGTTTGCTTGAGAGACTTTACTTTTAATCAATTTACAATTTAATGGCAAAAAAGTAGGCAAAAATAAAAAAAATAATAATGTATCCGATAAAATTATATTTTAAGTTTACTACATTTTTTAATCTAGAATCGAACTTGAATTAAGAATTTTGTTCTCAGTCTAGAAATTCCCAGCTTAGTCAGCTTTTTTTCCCTGGTTAAGTACGAAATTCTTTATTTTTTTCCGAGTGTAGTTATCAATCCAATTTTCTTTATCTTCCCTCAACTATAATTGAGGTAACATCTATTTGAATCTTGTTAATTAAAATACTTAAATCATTTTAAATTTACATGCAATTTCAAATGGAAATTTGAGTGTTCGAATTATATTTGTGCTGAATGGTAACGTTTGAAATTTTGCTAATGCAGAATTGAGAACAGGTCGGTTTCATTTCAATCGTTTAAGCTTTCGTTTATATGCTATATCAAAAATAGCATATAAACGAAAGGACTACCTATTTATTTCGAATTAAATTGTATGCACTTTATATCTATAAAATCTTTAAAATCTCTATAATATATGATATACTAAAATAAAATACTTGAAAGATAAAAAGTAAAGAAATTTATATTTTCTTTTCATTCCACTGACTCTAAGGCAAAACTTTTGATACAGATTAACTGGATCGGTTTTCGGAAACGGGAACAGCTACCAATACCGATCCGCATGAATTCCGGGAACTGGCCTGAATGAAATTCTGAAATTCGTTGCGGAGCTCACTGGGCGAAACAGCCGATCTTGCGATAGAAATTTTCTAATATTTAAATACGAAAACCCGCCAATTTTTGGTATGCATTCGGATACCAACATTAGTAACAATTGAGTCTATCAACACTGTTGGCTGATCGTACTTAGCTCTTTTAAACAACACTTTCTAAACTTTCGTAGAGTTGAACTTTTGAAATTCGACTGGATTCAGCTTAGCTCTTTTTGTTTTTGTCAATATTTTTCATTGTCCTTTTGAAACATTTGGATCAGACTGCCCCAACATGCCCCTGCTTACCATATTTTTGTACAACTGGGGCAGGGCGATCAGCAAAAGACTGCGCAAAATTCCATACGAAACATAAGGTTATGCGAGTATTAGAATTAATCGATATAAATACATGGTGACAAGCGTAAGCTTCTATAATGCTGGAATGTCCTTTTGAACTGATCCAAATCAGTTCTGTGATCTTTGTCCAAAATGCATTCCTGTTGTTGTTGAAACTGAAGTTTACGCCCGCTACAATCGCAAAAAGCTGATATGTCCTACCTTAAGCAAAGGCATTCTCTGAGAGCCAGAAGAATACGAATAAAATATAAGGCTTTTATGATGAATTAAGAATTCCCATATTTATAACTAGACATCGGAATTTTTATATTTTCAAATAGAATTTAATCCTAGAAGGCCAGGGTGAACTTCTTGTAGAGACAGAAAAAAAACAAAATATAATGTTCTTTTACAAAATATTTACCCTGGCCTACTAGGAATCAAATCTCTTTGAAAATATGCAAAATCCGCTGTCTATTTATCACTATAATTGGGAAATGCTTAAATTTTTAATAATATTCCCTGTATTACAAAAAATGTTTATGATCTAACTTATTAAACCGTTGCAATCCAAAGTTAAAAAAAAAATGAGATTTGAATACATATTGAATATTCACTGTATAATTTAAAAAAAAAATGTATGTACAATACATTCAACATAAATTAATTTTTTTGAATGATACATAAAATGGCAAAATGGTTTATTTAAAGTGAACACATATGGACGCACACACACACAGACAGCGACAGCGACATGGCAAATTACGCATACGTTTTTGATTAAGTTTCGTATTTAAAGAATTGATGTATGGCAAGTAAGTAAGTAAGTATGTACGAATGTATGTATGTATGTATGGAATAGCATTTTCAATCAATCAATCTGGTGTGTTAAACAAAATGCGCATAAAATGTAGTTAGAACAAGTATTTACGAATGCTAAGTTATAGTTTAAAAAATGCTTTTGGCTTTTTAAATTTGTTTTTTTGTTCGTATTGTTTCTAGGAAATTATGGACGCATACATGAGCTTTTTAACTTCGTAAGCAAGTTGATAGCCCGCATAAGGGTTAGCATCATTCTCTGGTGGCCTGAAACAAAATGTTGTTCGTTTTTTATACATTTAGACTGGTTAGAAATTTATAATTGTTTTTGTTGTTTGTTTGTTTTGTTATGTTATTATTAAGTATGTTAACGAGTGAGTGAGACAATTAGTTGATGTGTGTGTTTTAAACAGAGTTTAGTTTAAAGAGCATTTACATATGTACGAGGCGAGGCCAGTTCTGAGAAGGCCTGCAAACGAAGTGGTTTTTGTGTCAAATCATAGGCATACAATAAAATGTACAGAAAAATATACAAATAGGAAAATAGGAATCACAAATCATAGTTTTATGCGGCTGAACAGCATAGGCCTAAAAAGTGTTTGTTGAATTGTTTCTCTCTTAATTTGCTCTTGCTCGTTTTTTTGATTTTGGATAATTGCGTTTTGCTATATACTCAAGTTAATACAGAGTGCCGTTTTGCAGTGTAGATTTCGATTACAGCCCCCCAGTCACACTTACCGATTGTACTGCGATGGTGAAATGACCTGACCCTCCACCTGCCGGCTCACATTCACCGTGGGCTTCACCTTATTCACCTGCTTGCCCGCAGCTGCAGCCGCTGCGGCAGCTGCGGCCGTATTGTTCATATGATGCATGGCTCCGGTGCCATTGCCAGTGCCATTCGGACGGCGCACATTGCGATTGAGTACTGTAAAGAGATTGAGGACAAGCAGGTAGTATTTGTATTACAAAATTTGTATAATTGTCAAAAATCCTAAACTCCCCCCCACTCGCTAAGTCCTTGTTAACTTACGATTTGTATCTTCTCTGTCACGTGTGATATCACCTGTGGCAGTTGACGGTTTGGCAGAAGCGTTGGCATTTGATTGAAGAGAACAGAGAGCAGAGGACGTTCGATTAGTAAGTTCGTTCTTGGCTGCATGTGCTGGGCAGAGTGTTCGAAAATAGTGGCATTTTTAGTCATTTCAGTTTCAAATTGAGGTTTTTTTTTGTAGTTAAGTCAAAGTTAATCAAGAAAGGTAGTTTTGAGCCGCGTGTGTTGGTTAAGGTGATTCTCTGTGTGTGTAAGTGAGTGTAGATTAGTGTGTTAGCTTGCGACAGTAATAAACAAAGTTCGTAACAAGCAAAATTTTATTGTATGCAAACCAAAACAGGAAAAAAGCACACAACAAAAATTGTGTACAAAACTTAAGTGAAAAATGCGTTAAATAGACATCAATATGAAGTTCAAGTTTAATTAATATGGTAGAGATAGCAGTTCATTAGTTAGTTATATCAACGAGTATATAGTATTTCTTTATTTAAAAAAAAAAAATAAAGTTAACACATTTATGCAAACAAATATTATGAGCTGTAATTTTCTTTAATTAGTTGTTCACTTGGTTGGGCATTTGGATTTGATATTAATTCGTTGCGTTTAGATGAAAAAAGCAAATCTAGGCACACAAATTAAAAATAATCTGAATTGAAATTGGAATCTGATAATGTGTATGTATGGGTGTGTGTGTGTTTGTCAGAAAACTGCAGCGGTATATTGAAATTTCTTAATACCAGATATAAACTATATCCCTTAACACACAATTAAATAAGTTTATTGTTACGCTTCTCTGTTGTTGTTGAATTTTTGGAATAGTCTTTGAAACTATAACTTGCATACTTAAATAAATACAAACTTTTTGTCTGTTAAGTTTAAATAAAGGTGAAAGCAATGACGGTTAATTCTTCTCCAATACATACGACAAAAACAAAATGTTCCTGGTTTCAGTCATTCAACTTCGAAATTTTGTTGAATGAATCAAAAACGACTGAAAAAAATAGAAGGCTAACATCGGCTACGCCGATGTTTTAAATACCCTTGCAGTTTTTGAAAGGCGCTACCATTGATAACAAAAAATAATTTTCTCATTAGAATTAGTTTTTTGGACCGATCGTTCCTATGGCAGCTATATGCTATAGTCATCCGATTTTGATAAATTTTTCCAGAATTGTGTGAAAGCATATAAAACTAATATATACCACGATTGGTGCCGCTACGATGGAAAAAAAAGAAGTTTTTCTCACTAGAACTTGTTTTTGGACCGATCGTTTATATGGCAGCTATATGCTATAGTCATCCGATTCCGATAATTTTTTTCAGAATTGTGTGGAAGTATATAAAACTAATATATACCACGATTGGTGCCGCTACAATGGAAAACAAAAAAGTTTTTCTCACTAGAACTAGTTTTTGGATCGACCGTTTATATGGCAGCTATATGCTATAGTCATCCGATTTTGATACATTTTTTCAGAATTGTGTGGAAGCATATAAAACTTATATATACCACGATTGGTGACGCTACGATGGAAAACAAAAAAGTTTTTCTCATTAGAACTAGTTTTTGGACCGATCGTTCCTATGGCAGCTATATGATATACTCATCCGATCCGGCCGATTCCGACAAATGTGCAGCGTATTTGTATTTAAAGACTTTTTGCAAAGTTTGGTTAAGATAGCTTCAAAACTGAGGGAGGAGATAGCATAGAAACAGACGGACAGACGGACGGACGGACAGACGGACAAACGGAAATGAACTCAGCTCGTCATGCTGATCAAGAATATATATACTTTATGTGGTCGGAAATGCTTCCTTCACTGCGTTACAAACATCGTGACAATTTTAATATACCCTCTGCAAGGGTATAAAAATCCAAAGGACATAACTTCACCAAAGTCCAACAAGGTATAACTATATTTTAAATTTCTAACACCATCTTAAAATCAAAGTGATATTTAGAACAGATTCGTGTAAGAAAAATTCGCAATTATTTGAGCAATCCAAGAAACAGTGTGCTTGATTTTAGAACCAATTTTCAAGTATACGGTAAGTACTAAAATACTAAATTCAAGCACAAAATTCTTATTTCAAGTACGATTTTCCAGTATAGAAATACCTAACTTTAAAACGTTTACACCCAGAGAAATCTACCACGATTAGGCAAGACTGAAGTCGGCTTCAATTTAGATTTTTTTCGTCTTGAATTTTCAAGAAGAAATCTGCTTGAAATCGAGAAGATTTGTGCGCTCGATTTTGAGTTTGGTGGCAAGGGAGGTGAGGCGTTCGCATTGCGAAGAGCGAACGAAAAAATCGAGCTTGAAAATTCATGCTTGATTTCAGTATTTTCTTCTTGAATCCAAGAAAATTCTGTCTTGCCGAACTTTTGACACGAAATCTGCTTAATAACAAGCACGATCTGCTCGATTTGTTCAGTATATTTCGAACTATTTTAGGATGTTTTTGTTATACTTTTTGGTCATAATAGTCTTAAGTCAATCCTCTTTAACTGTCATTACAAGAATTTGCATACTTAAAATAAGTACAATATATTCTTCGTTAAAGTAAAAAATCAACATTACATTCAATACATTCTTAAAAGCAAAAAAGGGTAAAACTAGTATAAAGTGTACTTGGCTTCTTCTTCTTCTTTGGCCTGATTATCAGCCATGTTCTGAATTCCACTACCACAAAAGTTGTGTGATTTCAAAACGGGTTTTGCACCAATTTTGGTCTCCAAATCACATAACTTTTGTGGATGTGGAATTGAGAACATGGCTATATAAATCACAATAGATCCCGCGCATAAGTCCATACTATTATTAAAATAATTCCAATTTGTACTTAAAACAAGGTCTAAGGTTATATAAATCCTAAGGCCATAAAATAACCAAAGAAGGTATCTCTGTGAGTGAGAAAAAATATATAATAAAAATAAGCCAAGTGATTGAACCAGTTGGGAATTATTTATTCGAGTTGAAATAATTTGCATTGTCTATTGCAAAGTTTTTATTGTAAGACGATTTATCCAAGAAAATTAGTAAAATAATTAAAAAGAGACTCTAGATTATTTCGGTTAACTATAAGAACAAACAATTCTAAAATGTTTATTTTTACTTCGATAATATAAATAGTATTTTTTTATTTAAGAATGCTTCGGACTTAATTTTCTAATTTAAGTAAGTCCCAAGAATTTAACATATTATACTTGGAAAATGAAGATCAAAGCGGCTTAAATTCAGTTGATATTTTACAGCTGTTGGCGCCAATTGTGGAGTATGTAGACATGAAAAAGCTTCTCAAAAACATTGCCGTTCGGATTCGGCGTTAAACTGTAGGTCCCTTTCTCTTGAGCGAAAATTAAAAAGACACACGAGCCAAGAGATTGAGAGAAGCTCGGCTTGGCCCCATTATGAGGCTGTAACAGCCAATTTTAACTTTTTTAAAAGTTTAGCTATAACGCATGTTAGTTTCTATAAGTGTTATACGACAGTACTTTGCATTTCCCAACTGTTAAAGGTATTGATTGCATGGAAAGGTAATTGAAAAACCTGAAGTCACCAGCAAAGGCTAATGAAGACTAGACCTGGAAGTCTATAAAACATTTTTTGCTGCTATAGCTATAGTGCTATTTTGTTTGTTGTTCTGTGAGCAAACGCAACTAACTGACCTCGAGCTGACAAATTGTCTTATAACCATTAGAAAGGTCGCGAAATACATTACTAAGTATTCGACATATTTACGCGAGTTAAATCAAAATTGGAACAATTTTCAGAAAGCTATTGTAATTACCAATGGAAAATCTTGAAGTTGGTAACACGGAAATCAAAAACAATTTCTCACTAATTGCCCGACTGATAAATCGTTATCAAACTTATTATACACTTTGTCTTTGATCTGCAAATTAGTTGTAAGCTTTGTTTGATTAATTGGTGCACTGTATTTTTATCAAAGTACTGTTCATTGTTGGCTACGACTTTTTCTTATATTTCAGGAGTTAAAAAAATATTTAGTCCAAGAATGTTTAGTTTTCAAAAGAGAAGTGCTGCTGGGCCAGGCTATAAGTTGTGGACCGGAACAAGTGATAGTCTTGGAAGGTGCAATACCTAGTGAATATAGGGGTAAAATATTCCAGTTCAGGGTTTTCAAATGGTTTTGAACGACTCTAGCAAAATGTGGCCTAGCATTGTCAAAAGCTTTTCCTCATACTGTGCTCGTGCTTAAACGCATTAATAGTTGTTTTTAGAGCTTCCCTGTAATGGATGCGTTTGGTGGGTACAGCTCAGATTGAATTGAGCCATACTGATCCTATCAGATCGTGGACGTTCCTTGCCTTCGTCGTCATATTCACCACTTTTAAAGCATCAAATCCAAAACTGTCAGGTTGAATCTGACTAAGAAACTTAGCGGGAGTCTTCTTTGAATGAAAAAATCAGCCCAAGAGATAACTCAGTTGAATACGATTGGCATTGGCAAAAATTAAAGTTTAAAATAAAGCAAATTAAATGTTTTACCCGAACGGGATTATTAAACAATTTTGATAACGAATAATTTGAGCCAACTCGGTAATCGCAACAGATCAGAGGTTGGTTTTAGTTTACGTTTTGATGCGCTCAACTCTTATCAATAAACCGCATGCAGTTTTCTGTCTTAGCTGTAGATGTTTGTGTGTGTGAGTGTATGTATGTGTGTATGTAAACAAACTGTGGTATGCTTTTGGGAGCGCCCATTGACGTCTTGTGTTCAAAATAACCTTTCTTTTGCCTCTAACTAGCAAACTGACTTATATGCTAGTTTTGCAAATGTGTTTTCTTTTATGTATTTTCATGTTGGTTTTTTTGGTTTTCTGTTAAATTGGAAACTTTACCCGATACAGATCCACGCACATGCACCCGTTTGGGTAGCTCTGGTGGCGTAAATGTGGGTGCAGGATGGTGTTCATCTGTAAGATATTTGTTGTTGTTGTTAACGCACTGCTTTGTTGGCAAATCAAATTCGTTTTGTGTGTTTTTTATTTTCATTGTTTGGTGTAGTCAATAAAGTAATGCATTTTTTTTTATGTGAAGCTCATAATTTGCTTTTTAATTTAATTTGTTGTTTTGTTTAAAAGGGGAAATCAAGTGTAAGAACTGAAAGTGTCAAAAGTTGTGGTGGTAAAATCATAGAGAAATCAGTCTGGTTGACAAAGAACGGTGTTCAACCAAAGTCATACCAAAGTAAACGAAAAAGTGTGTTCAAAATGGTCTGGGGAATGGTGGATCGGGGAATTCATTTATGGGGTTCTTTTTTTTATTGTTTTTATATACAAATATTTTAGAAAACATGCAAATAAATATGAACTGGTGATGGTCAACAAACTGTTAAAATACATTTACATCAACAAGTCTAAAGCAAGTTCAAGCATAAGCATTATAGAAATATATATATATAAGTAGTTTGGGGATATAAAGCTTAAAGCAATATGTTGAAGTACAGTTTAAAACTGGCAAAGTGCAGAGTCCAAGCAAATTTTTGGCAGGTTTTCATAAAAAAACATTTTAAAGCTTTTGTCTCTTTACAATTCGGTTTACTTGTTAACTTGTTTATTTGGGCGCCACTAAGACTGCTAAAGACCTAAGTAAAGAACATTTAAATTCAACTGCTCAACTGTTTGAATTTAGAATATACACATTTTTCGTTGCTTTCTTGTGCTGCGGGTGCCGCTTTGATTGGTGATTTGTGATCGAATGTGATACTAATCCATACAATATGTTTTTTTTTTTTTTGTATCTAAACAGTTGCATTGCTTTTCCTTTTTTTTAGTCAGGGTTATTTATGGTATATATATTACGACTAATTTAGAATGAAATCAAGATACAAAACAAATGGAAAAAAATATACATAACGTGCACTGGCACACATGAAATCATATGTTATAAATACGATCAAATGATTATGGAATACAAATGCGATTTGGAATAATTTTCATATACAATAATTCGAGTTAATTTTTGACTTGGACTTACTTGACAACGAGTATTCATCGTCTTCTACACACACACACAGACATAAAAAGTAGTACGGGATACGAATGAAGAAGTACAATAGAAATATGATACGTATACATGGTATGTAGTTATATATAAATATATAGAAAAAAATGTATATTAAAGAACATAGGTCCTCAGACGCAGAATATGGAGGATATTGAGTGTGTGTGGGTGTTGTTTTATTTTTATACAGAGAAAAGTGATACAGAGAGGGAGATACAGATTGGTCAGTCATTAGGTGGTTGGATTAAACCGGGGGAGGTGAAGGAGAGTGTTAAATGTAATTGTACCCTCTGCGAAATTCAATTTAAGGCACCTACATTAAAGATTTGAAAGGAATTTCCGATAAGCAAACTAACTAAAAGGTAATCTTGCCCTTTTGTCTTAAAAAACACAATTTATCTTAACTATAAAAAAAAGATGCTAAGCAAGCAAGAAGATCGAGCTAACCACAAAAGAGTACTTTTTTTGTTGATTTTTTTTAAATCAGGCAATCGAGCCTTGTCCTTAACGATGCTTAAAATTTGCGATTCATAGCGATTCAACAGCTCCAACTTTTTAATTGAAATTGCAAATTTAACCTGGTCACACTAAAAGTTGAAGCAGTTTCCGAAATGTAAAAGTAGATAATAATCATCAAACTACAAACGATGGAGGCTATTGTTGCATAACCCAGACATCGCTAAGGATCATTGATAGAGCCTAAACAACCAGAGAAAAAGCGCATTGTAAAAATGAATGCAATCATATTTCATTTTGTAATGCAGTTTTTAAATAGAAAGCGTTTTAAAATCAATTAATAAACCCTGTAATTTAATTAAAATCGTACGTAAACACCAAAGTAAATCGGAATATAGTTATTTTTAAGTGTAGTGGACGAAAAATAACATGTAATATATTAAGGCTGAGTTCACACTGTTCGACGCATGAAACATGTCAATCTAGTAGGCCCTTATTCTATCTAGTTTTCATTGTAAAAAGTTTTTCATTTGACATTTAAAACTATACGATATGAAGGACAACTTAATTCAATATAATTAGTTTTTCTGGCGTGTAGCAACAAGCGAGTGCGATGGTGGTCTGCGTTAAAGCGCCATTTAAAGGCATTAAAGAATGCCGGATAGTTGAAAAATATCATAATCGATATATTTTTTTGGTATGGTAAATATTTATCATTACACTGTGAAGTCAAAAAAAAGACATGACCAACTTTAACGGTTTTCCCCTAGGAATCGAACTGCATCATTAGTTTTATGAGTTAAAACGATGGTTTCATACAACAAAATTATTCTAAATTATAAAACAATTATATCTGATTCTTGTAAAATCTGAATAAATAGATTTAAATGTCCTCAAATAAATTACTGGTGGTGGATCTTCGTAGTTTTACTTCAACAGAGAGATTATGTTCTACTATAAAATCAGTTATGCCAACCATCTAAATATTTGAGTTTGACTCTTAAGTACGAGTACCAAATATGATTTTTTTCTAAAAAATTTTAATAAATATAAAACTATTAAGTCCCTTTTTCTCATCTTCATGTCTTTGAAAACTATGTGTTTTTTTAGAAAATGCATGTTGCCTGCTTTTACATCGCTTTTAAAATCACATACTGGTCGTAGTAGACACTAACTTAGTCAATTAAAAGCTGTCTAAAAGTAGGCATCACATTTTAACCAAAAAGCACCTGGATTTTAAAATCAGGAACATGAGAAAACGGCCCTAAGGGTTTCAAATCCAGGTGATTTTTTCGAAAATGCATGTTGCCTACTTTTAGGCCGTTTTCAAATTGTCTATGCTTATGTATACAACGACCGGCGTATGATTTTAAAACAAAAATAGGCAACATACATTTTTTAAAAAAGCAGCTAGATTTGAAAGTCTTAAATCTCTCTCACCATACTAAGCTTAAGACCGAAAAATTCTTTAAGCTTAAAATAAAAAGTAGATTATCTTGAGGCACGATTAAGCTTAATATTTTTTTTCAATATCCATTATTCCAAGTGCCTTTTTATTGAATTTCGCAGAGTTCCAGGTATCGGCAGACCGTGAAGTAAAACTACATAATACAAATGGGCCTGAATATCACGATTAAGTATTACGATAACGATACGATAATTACAATACGATACGATATGGTTACGGATACGGATAGGATATGTACATAATAGTTATGCTGTATATATGTAGTATAAATACACCGATTTTGTTATTAATTAAAAATGTACGAGTAGTATGGAATACATACGAAAACACAACGTCAGACTCAATGTAGGTTTTCGAATAAAGTATTTATTTTGAAGCTGAAAAGCTTTTTGTTTTTTTGGTTTTCTACACACACACACACTAAAGGTAAAAGTTGAAAAGTACACAATTACTAGAACGAACGAATATACGATTGGTTGTGGGTGTGTGTGTGTGTGTGTGTACATATGTTTGTGCAATGTTTGTATGTGTGTGTGTGTTGTGTTGGGAGGGGCTTGGGGGGGTACGGTTCTGCCGTGTGTGTGTTGTTGACTGACTAAGATTGATTGAGTTTTCGATTGTTTTGGCTGACTGATTGCTTATTCGATTGCATATGCAGCTGAACAATAGCAATTAAAGTTAGTTAGTTGGCTTTTTAGAAACGTAGATAGTGTTTTTAGAGACAGAGAGAGAGAGAAAGACAGCTATCAGTTGGTTAGCAGAAGTTACAGTTAGGTGGGTGGTGAGGCAATTTCGAATCCAATTGGAAGTTATATGTGTTTATTTTTGTCAATTGTCTGGGTGTGATGCGTGTTTTTTTTTTGGGCTTGTTTTTAATATATAGTATATATCGTATGCTTATAGGAGTACAGTAGAGTAGAGACAGAGAGAGAGAGCGGATAGATAGAAAGAGAGAGAGAGAGAGTAGAGAGAGAGTTATACGTACTTGCACGCCCAACCATTTGTACGGCTCGGACGCCTTTCCGGAAGGTGGCCACTGTTTTTGTTTCATGAAAACAGAATTTTATAGGATTTGTGTGAATAGGTAAATGATGGTAAGGTAATGATAGTTGTACTGCTTCTTCTTTAGATTCGTTTCAACAAATGTAAATGTAAGTAATTTAAAAACTAAAAATTTATGACTAAAAATTGAAATAAAAATTGTAATTAAATATCACACGGCACTTTCATTAATTAATAATATATAGATATGATATAATGGTTATGATTTTATATTGATATATATATATATATATATATGTATATATACTAAATAAGGCTTGTTTGGTAATAGATTGATGACTTTTCAAACGCGCGACTTAGAGAAACTAAAATCGAAAAAAAAACTAATTCAATTTTCTAGAATTTTAATGTAATATTTATACTGAGTGAGCGAGATAGAAAGAGAGGGCACTAAAACTTAGGGTTGTTTTGCTTGCTCACCGAACTGAACAAATGAACATGTTACTCTTTTTGGTTCAGTTGTTCAGTTGCAGAGAGCAACACTGAAATGCATAGTTTAACCCAACTCTGCTAAAAATCCCTTAGCTCTAGCCGAGCTCATTTCCTAAACAGTACACCCTCCATCGAGTGGGCTCATTGCGTGGGAGTTAGGCAGGGAGCTTGGTCGGTTCTGCGGGGTTTTTAGGCATTTAGCAACATTTGGTTTTGATTTATTTTTTAGCATAAACTAATAAAACACAAATACAGAGCTGACGCTTTTAGTTACAAACAAAACGTAAATATATATACACCAATTTAGATAAGGATTCGATTATTTAGATGCCGGGGGCAGTTTCATGATTTGGATTTTGAAAATTTTGGAACAGCGCCTGATTATTAAGTAAAATTAGGTTTTTTTTTTTTTTTGTTTGTTTAGCAGCAACACATAAATCATTGGCATATAGATAGAGTAAGTAAGTATGTAAGTATATTTAGTAAATAGCTTTGTTAAAGGTCATAAACATTGAGCATCGAAAGCGTACCCTCCATTGTATTCATCACCGATGTGATGCCTTGGTTGACCATGCCCGTCTGCATCATAATCATGCCCACATCTGCAAGATGGTTACGATTTTCAAAATACACACACAAAAACATAAACATTTTCGTGATGGGGGGGAAAAAGGGGTATTTTGTTTTTTGATTTTTTTTTTCGAAAGCCAAACTCAGCCAACGCAATTTTGGCCAAACTTACTAACTACTTTTGGGAACATTGCAGCTAAATTATCATTTTACACTTCTTATAAACTATACATACAAGATATAAGGAAACATAAATACATAAACTTTAGTTAGTCAGTAAGTAAGTAAGTAAGTAAGTAACCTGCTCTAAGAATTATTTACATTTTTCACACTACCCTTAATTACATATTATATAATTATATACAATCGCAGACAATCTGGAGTGAGTGTGAATTACAAATGAAAAGTCAAAACACAAACTTTCAGAGGCTGCAAAAGGTTTTTTTTTTTTTTTTGTCGGTGAGAAAGGCGCAGCATTTGACGAACATTTGTTCTACAATTAAGTATTTCAAGTTAATTCATTTGGTAATTACAAAATATTAGTAAGAGAGCTGGATGCTGCGAAAGTGAGTCAAAAAGTATCGAAATTAGAGTATATTTGGAATATTTTTTGTATGTTGTTTTACGGTGAGATGGTGTGGTAAAAAAATGTAAGTCGACTTTTGTGCTCAGTTCCATGCACTTTGTTAAATATAAAGTACAAAGAGTTAAGGGAATAAGAGCGAAAACGTAGAGAAGGAGTAGCGAGAGAGACGTTTAAAAATGTGCAAGTTTTTTTTAATATTTTTATTAAATGGACAAAAATAGTAAAAGGTAAGGAGAATTTGCCAAAATGAAATGTTTTCAAAATTAAACTGAAGAAACCTAAATGAAAGAGTTGGGGGATTTTATTTTTTTTTTTATAACTGAAGCTGATTTGTACGACCTATGCCTAAGTTTTTGGTTGATTTGATAAATAATTCCAAATTTCAAATATGAGCTTCAATATCTACGTAAGACTTTATGCGCTTGTTAATACAAGAAAGCACAGCTGCTCGTAAAAACGGCAGCACCCTTTAAGTTATATTCTATTCCTCGGCTGTTACATAGTAGCCCGTTTAAGTAGGCTATGTTTATGTAAAAGAAGCATTTATACTAGGGTTGCCGGATATTTGAAAAATATCTATATAGATTTTTTTTTTTGATATTAAAAATGTATCATTTCGATATTGATATTCGGTTGAATAAAAAAAATCGAATCGAATAATCGAATATTATCGATATTTTAAAAAAGTAGAAGCTTTTTCTTAAGAATAATCCGGTCTCTCAAGGTATTTGAGGTATCATTTGACGAGTATTTAAAACTGCATTCTGTCTGCGAAAAAGAAAACATATCCAACAACAGATTCCCAATTTGATTGGTGAATAAATGACTTTATGCAAATAACACAGGGCAACACAATGATTCATTAATGTGCACTGAACCAAACTGCATCAGCTCTTGTTTCCAAGAAATGGCGGTAAAACGGATTTCTAGTACATTTTGCCCACGCGAATTTCTTGTGGTCACAAAAGGCATTAATTTTTGGATTTATCTGGCCTATTCGGTAGAGCACATATTAATGCTTCTGTAAAAAATCAAACGAGCAATATTCGACCATGCGGGTCCAAATTGGCCACTGAAGTCAGACATTACTCGATTTATGGCTATTTTTACAAAATAAATCATCTCTTTTAAGCTAGATATGTGGGATCTCTTACATTCCGCAATCCTGCACATATTAACCTAGGGCACTCCGTATCTATCGCAAGTATTGAATGTCCTTTAAAAGGGATGCGCAGTTAAGGACCCAGTACGACTTAGTATTCCTGCACAGAGAAAAAAAAGCTCAAGACCAATTTAATCTTTGCTGGTTAAAATGATCTTTTAAAAATATCAATTTTTTCATACTTAATATAAATAGTTTCTTAGACGTCTTCCCATAAATGTGTGCCTTGGCTGACTGCGTTGAGACGTCAGGCAAGGTCTCGAGTTCAATCCCCAGACAAGTCAATGTTTTTTTTTTTTATAGAAAAGATCGTATTGATATTTTTTATCATATCAAGTTAATCTTTGTCATATCGGAGTAAAATTGATATGAAAAAATGTGAAAATGACTGCCATTTCATATCAATTTTTTTCTCTGTGTGGATTACTTGGATCTGGGTCATATGCGACAAGTCTCCTCGAATAGTAGTTCCCTGAATTTCTATTCTACATTTCATGGAGCTTGTTTTTATAGTCACATTTAAAACATTTTTGGAAAAAGAGTAAAATAATAAAATAGATCGACTCTGAGCAATTTGAATGCATTTTTTATAATTAAAAATTATGAATTTAGAATATTTAGGTACCTAAATATCGAATAAATGCTTTTAGTATTGCTTTTATTATTATTTGCTTGACAAAAAAGTATGTTTAGCAGTGCACAAAATTTTGATAATGTTTTGTTTCAAAAATGAATTTTCTTTAGCTTTTTTTTCTAGTATTCTACATAAATTAATGAAAAACAATGGATCCCTGAACCTATTTGTCATTATGTAGAATGGAGCCTTTTTTTGAGTTTTTTTAACTTTTTTTTTTATGTATTATAATTTTTACGTATGCCAACTGTGTTTCCATTTAGAACTTAAAATATAGCCGAATATATACTCTAAACATTATTCCGCGAAGATATCCGATATTGATATATCGTTTTTTCAACAAAAATATCGATATTCGATCTATATCGAATATGTTCTGGATTTATTTATACCATCAGACATCGATGTTTCTAAAGCAAAAACTTCAAAACAATATTCTGGATATCAAAAAACAAAAACAAACTAATTTTGTAGGGACGTTTTTTAATGTTCCTGTTTTTTAAATCCAGATGCTTTTTAATCTATCTTTTAAAGCCAAAAATTTAATACAAAATTTTGCCTAAGCAAAAAAAATAGATTCCAGAATTTTACTTACTTTTAAAGTTATTAATTAATGCCTAAAATATTTGAAAATTTTCTAAAGAGTGCCCGAGGAACTCTGAATATTGAATCTGTATGGCATACTTTTGCGCGTATTTTGGAAAACAACTTATTCATGTGGGAACAGTTAATTTATTTTAATTCAGCCTAAAAGTAAGCAACAAAAAATATTTTGTTTACATCTGTTATAGATCAGGGGAATACAAGATTATTGGTTTCATACAAAAAGAAACCGTTAAACAAACCACGATGGCTTCTGTATATAACTATGTATGTGGTTAAAGAGTCGGACTACTTTTAAAGTTCTAGAACAGAGATGATGAAAGTCTGGGCTCTAGCATCCCATTTTTTCTTTCTAAAGCACCGAGATAATCGGGAGAGATTGCTTGCGGTTGTTAATTTTTGGAAAATGATTTTCTTCATAATGGTGTAGGCACTGCCATAAGCATTGCATGGGGACCTCTTTTCTAGACTTTATCTACCACAAAATTGTTGTACGGCTTATCAGCTTCAGTTAGATGATAAAACACCCCTTAATCTAAAACTTTTTCTTCATTCCTAATTCCCTAAAGAAAGGTAATTAAATATCAAATAAATATTTCATTAAATTTGAACTCAAAACAATATTAAAAAAAAAGTAAAAGGATTTTAAGGTATCTAATTAGGTTGATCGCTAATGGTTTGTGTGATGGGTAATATAAATGCTGTTCGGGGTTTTTTTTTTTTGGAAAAACTGGGGTTGCATATCGCACAAACATATTTACAAATTCAACGGTACGCTTTTAGTTTTTATGTTAAAGCCATCGTTTAGGTAGGTGGTTTATGTATATGTATATATATATTTATATAATATATGGTATAGGTTGGGTAAATGTGTGTGTGTGTGTGTGTGGTAACCGTTGTACTTAATTCGTAACATGGTGGATTATATAGAGGCGCATTTCAAAACAAACAGTGACCAAAATAGTAGTAGAACTGCACATGGGCAAGATTAACGGGCAGGAGCTTTACGATTGTTCATTTGAATGTATATTAATATATATATAAATATAGATGGGGAGGGGGTGGGAGAAGAGCGGAGCGGGTGCTACACACTTTCAAAATGCTCAAAAACTGTCAATTATTTTAGGAGGTTAAAACAATATGGAAAAACAAAAACCAAATTTTGTGGTGCACTTGAAAGTGTTTGAGTGGATGGTGCTCAGTTGGGTTTTGTAGGGAAAGATTTTGGTGAATGCATTTAATGTACTTTATACAAAAGTTGGATTTTGGAGTTTGGAAATAACTTCAAGAACTGAGTAGAGTGTGGTTTTTCTGTTGTGTAGTGTGGCAAGTTGTTGTTATTTTGTTTTCGTTTTACGATTTAGTTGCATGATTTACCTAAGTCTTCAAATTTGCTCCTGGGCTGAACAGTCACTGTGTGGGACAAAGTTATGGCATTTGTTTGTATTATTTTGTATTGATTTAAGATTTTGTTTCATTATTTTCATTAAAGTCAAGCCCACACACACACACACACGCACGCACACACATATGCATAAATACATACACACATGAGCGCATATGCAGGTGCAGGTGGCGACAGTCCAATGAATTTTTTTTTGGTTTTGGTTATACAAAGTTAGTTGTTGATGTAGTTGTTGTTGCAGTTTTTGTTTAGACATTATTTTGTTTTTTTTTTTTTTTTTTGGAGATGAGGGCCACACGCGCCAACACACATACATAATAAATATATAATAAAAGAATATGGATTTGTTTAAATATACACACATATATCAAATATATATATATATACGAGTTGAAGAAAAGTATTTAGAGCATAGACAGTAAGTAGTAGGTAGTAATAGTAGATTAGATTAGATTAGATCGATTACGGAAGCTCCTTCTTTCACCTGACTCTTCGCCCTGAACCTAAGACATCTCTTAAAATTAACCGTTTCCTTATAACTTTAGCTGTTCTCATAACCCACTTCGACATACAAAAAAATTAATTAAATAGAAACAAAAATAAAATGTAAATACATATTCAAGTGAAAAATGAAAATCCAAAATCAAATACATAGAATAACGGAACGTTGGTACAAAAGTGTGCTTACAGTTTTTGCATTTGCATTTCTTGATCAAAGTCTCATCCTTGATGTCCTCATGGCAGGCCTTGCAATAGAACCAGGCACTATTAGGGAAAAAGATTAGTTGTTGTTAATTTCTATTGAATTTACTCGACTTACCGCTTAACCTCGTCGGCACTTTGTGCTATGAAAAAACCCTGCGTATTTGCCTGAATTTTGGCACCACGCGGATTAATGGATATTTTGCTATCGACACCCTCCTCAGCTCCTTTGATTTCAATGGCGAGCAACAGCAGCTTCAGCTTGGAGAAACACAGCCTAGATGTAGATCGAAATTTGCAGCATTAGTTGGAGATCAGGAAAGTGCATACATTTGCTATACTTAATAAATAGTTACATTAGTTAGTTAAGTAAGTAGTTGAACCTAGTTTAGTAGACTACAAAAGTGTAGTGGAAAACTCTGACAAAACATTGCATGCGTGTTGTGTGAGTGTGTGTGAGTGTGAGTGTGTATGTGTGTATATGTATAGTATGTGTTTGTGTTTCTCTAAAGCTTAGACCTTGCAGCCAAGTACACAGCTCAATTGAAAAGTAAGTATGAACTAAGTGAAACAAAACTTATTTACACATTTTTAGGATCCCTGACGAGGCCTTTACTTACTCTCAATTTTACAGTAGCAATCTGTTTGGTCAGGAATGTAACGAAAATTAACTGCAGAGCTTGATTTGCTTATAAGATAAAGATTTTTATTGCAATTTAAAAATTATATAAGGGGTGGCTGATGAATGCTGCTGTTACTTTTTGCTGTTACGGTTACTTTCTTTATTTTGATTTCACTTACTGATTTTTTAACGGGATTGCATCCAGCTCTTAAAATAAATTTTATGAATTTAAAAAGGGTTATTTAAGTTTAATAATGTAATAATAGCATCATTCATCAGCAACCCTATATATATATTTTTTGTTTTCTGCACGAATTCCTCCTAGCCGACTGAACTGATTTCGATTAAATTGATTGTGAATATTTAGGTGGTTCTCAGGATGGTTTAGGTTTACAACTGAACTCGATGGGTGGCGCTGAAATCGGTTCAAAGGTTGGTTTAGAGTCACAACTCAGAAACTATTAGAACTTGACATTTTGTATGTCCACTCAGAAAAAAAAAAACCAAGAACTTTATATATAAGTACGAAAATACTTGATTAAAGTACAAGGTTCTTATATCAAGTACGATTTGTTCATTTCCGAAATACTTGATTCTTGACCGTTCCGAGATATATTAAGTACTTTTATCTTACTTAAAATATTTTGATAATACTTTTAGGTCGTCAAGGTCCCAAGTCAATCCCGAATAACTCTTAAAACAAGACTTTTCGTACTAAAAATAATACAAAAATGTTTTTTTCCTTGAAGCTTAATAAATTCTATATAATTTTCCAAAAACATTCTAGAAACCAAATAAGAACTACATAAAATATGTACGAAATCCATGTAAGCTATTTCCAATTTGAGCTTGAAACGATGTCTCTCTATCGAATAAAATATGGCAGCAAAGATCTTATTGAGCAAATCAAAGTTAAAGAATGTATAACTGTAGGCCAGAAATTTACCATCCCTCCATAAGTAAAGTGATAGAACGAGTTGGGAATTTTGGGGACAGATACGAATCTGTTTAAATATTTCGCATTTTCCATTACATACTTTTTGAATTGGTATTTTTTTAGATTATTTTGTACTTAATCTAAGAAACTATGTACTTGAATTAAGAATGCGTTTTCGAGAATTATTCAGCTAACTGTAAGAACAAAAAATTCTTGTTCTTATTTTAATAAATTAACCTGAAGCCTCCTAGTGTGACCATATGATCACGCAAAAACGAACACATATGGCTTTTTAAAACATCCATTGCCAGAATACTACAATCTCGATAATTAAATGAAATACATCAAATGAAACTTAAATAACCGTCTGAAGATCTAATTAAAAAGAATAATTTTAAGTCTAACAGCATCCTAATGAATACTGCTAACTCTTTTTTATTTTGTGTCGAGCATATTCAGGTTAACGGTCTTTTTAGATTTTTTAGATAATTTCGTAGTTAATCTAAGAAAATTTGTTCTTGAATTAAGAATACGTTTATAAAAATTTTCATCTAACTGAAAGAACATTCTTGATTCAAGAATATTTGTTCTCATTTAAAAAAAATTAACGGCCTTTTTGCATTTTTTTAGATTATTTCGTACTTTATCTAAGAAATTTTGTACTTAAATTAAGAAAGAGTTTTCTAGAATTTTTCAGCTAACTGTAGGAACGAAAAATTCTTGATTCAAGATTGTTTGTTCTCATTTAAATAAATTAATGTTTGTTTCTGGACTTAAGAATGTTTCATACTTAATTAAGGTACACCCAAGTACAAAATATAATTGAAATTTAAAGTACAAAACGGTTTAAATTTCATTCCGATCATACTAGAATTCCGGCAGTGATTTTTTACTGAGTGTAAATGAGTAATATGGAGTTAATCCTTTTACTGTTTCAGGACCGGTTTCGAAACTGATTGATTAATACGTGTTTTAGATAGATTACAACCCGTAGTTTAAGACGACGTTCCAATAATACGCTAGTATAATATTTTTTGGGGACCTTAAAGTGGTAAAATATTCCTTAAAACATTCTTCATCAATCCCTTTTCCTGAACACCAAAATAAGAGCAACGGTAGGAATCTTTCGCGATTTTGCGTATCGCTCTAAATTCGACGGAATCACTTTTTACTTACCTTAAAGTGGTATAACAGCCCTAAAAAAGGTATATCTAAAATCTGGAGTAGCTTTGCCAAAAATGGAGCTACGCTAATGATCATTCGAGTTCTGGATAGATTGAAACCCCTAAGATTACGTTCCATAATGTCCCAAAAACGTAAATAAATAAAGTTTTGTTTTCTCATCCTTATGTTTTTGAAAACTAGGCGCATTTTGAGAAAATATATGTTGCCTACTCTTAGGCCGCTTTTAAACTCACATCCGGGTCGTAGTAGTCAGAAACACAGACAATTCACAGGCGGCCTAAAAGTATGCTACACATTTTTTCGCAAAAAGCACCTGGATTTGAAAAACGGGAACATGAGAAAACGGCCAATAATCTCAAAAGAGTATAACAGCCCTTAAATCATAAATCTGACAAAAATAGAGCTACATATTTAGTTCATCTGTGTTCAATGCCCTTTTAATATATTCGCTTGAGCTGTGTACTTGGGTTAAAAGATTCAAATCACATGCTAGACAAAATGCGTACATACAGAATAAAAATGGTTTTTAAAAAAACAAAAGAAAGTTTATATACATATAACTACATACAAAACCAAAACAAAGATTAGAAAAAAATGGTACAAACTACCAACTACAAGATTGATCTGGCAATCAGCTCAGTATTAGCAGTGCCTTTCAAGTGTTGGTGGTGGTGTAGTGGGGGAGGGACAAGACAGAAAAAATATACAACATGACATTACGCACATGCAATGAGCTGGAGTACCGAGTGGCATCCCAGTTGGGTGGGTGGGGGGTTTAACTGGCGTGGTTGGGGGGTTCAGTAGTGAGAGGTGGGTTCTAAACAATTTTTGGACTGGTCTCTGGTTGCGTCGGATGCAATGCGTATGTTATTTTCAAAAATCCAATTCAGAGGCTAGAGGTACAGATTTATGTAGGTGTGTGTGTGTGTTTGTTTTAAGTAGTTTAATTGTTTATATGTTTAATTTACAGGTCGATCAATGCGTTTGCTCTTTAGGTACTTTTGCTGCTAAGTGACTTTTCAGTATCAATTGATGCTAATTTGATGTATGTATGTAAGTAGGTTGGTTGGTAGTAGTACGTAGTAAGTATTAAGTAGTTGAGGGTGGGGCAAAAAGTAGTTTGTTATTAAGGATTAAAATCAAACAGAATCGAATTCAATTAGACAAATAATAGGTATCAAAAAGAATTGGTAAACAAACTTATTGTACAATGCAAAAAGTAGTAAGTAGTAGTAGTAGTAGAAGTAGTAGTTTGGTTTATACAGTTTCTTTGCGCTAATTTTTTTTTTCTCAGTTTTGGAGTCTTACTCGCTGGCTTGTGGGAATGTCATGCCGGTAAATGAAGGTGATAGGGTTTCGGTGTACATCTCACACCCTGTACCTTGAAGATAATCATTTTGCCAGGCCTGTGTGTCTGGTGACTGAAAGTTAGAAAATGGTTGTTGTTGTGGTTTGGATTTAGTAAGTTGGCTCAAGTAGCTACGTGGCTGTTGGTGGGTTGGTTGGTTTGTTTGTATGTTTCGTGTAGCTGGAGGGTGGGGGGCGGAGATAGGCGCACTTACAACAGCTGGCAAAGAGGTTTATGTAATATGTTTCTCATTGGGGTGTGCATATTTGGGTCAGGCGTTTGCTTTAGCTTTTAATTTTGCCATCAAATGCTTCTTTTCAATTTTTGTACACTTTCTAGCAAACTTTACAGCATTGCAGGCACTCCTTGGGAGAAAAAACGAGCAACGTGTAGCTTCAAGAGTCAATGAAAACCCAAAATGATAAATTAAGTAGAAAAAAAATATGGAAAATCAGAAGAAGTAAAAAATCATTAGACAAACTAAAGGAAGAACTTTAATGCCGCTCACAAAGATACCATACAAGTAGCGCTTGTGTGTGTGTGTGTGTGTGTGTGTGTGTGTGGGAATGTGTATGTGTCCTAAACCAGTTATTTAATTAATTTGGAAATTTATTCAAAATTTGTTTGTTGTATTTGCAAACACTGAAGGCGTTTTTCGTTTTAAAAAAATTTAACATTTAGAACAAGAATTACACAAAGAATCAGCTTGAAACAAGTACTAATTTTTCTGTTTGTGTGTGTGTATGTGTGTGTGGTCGGTTTACAATAAAAAAATCATAAATCTACCTTATGGGCAGGCACATTTACACTTTTATTACACTTTCATTTCATCAAACATCATTTACATCGGTGTAAACGTGCCGATAGTTCAAAATTAAAGATTTACAACAACAATTAGAACCGAGTGGAAGAAAAAATATAACATTATGGTTTGTGTGTGTGTGTGTGTGTCTGTGTATTGGTGTGTGTAGCAGACTGCCTTCGGGCTTTAAAGTGGGTTTATTTTCAATGTGATTTCCACTAAATCGACTTTTTAACCGATTAACTGAACATCCCCATCGATTACCACCTTAAAAACAAGACAGATGAGTGTGTGATATTTTGTTTGGTTCAACGCTGCACGATTAACAAATAGTAGAATAGTAGAATATATTTTTTTTTGGTTCGAGTAGCATATATATTGTTGGACTGCCTGCTGCGCAACTTACTCAGTGGCCTGAGCAAATGGTATTCCAATAAATGTGGGACTCAATGTTTCTGTGTACATTTCCATGCCAGTGCCGCGCAGGTAATCATTTGTCCAAGACTGCATGTCTGGCGACTAGGGGTTAAAAAGGCGTAGACTTTGTGATTCAAATACATATTGTATATATTCATTCGACGCCTGTGTCTTTCGTTCGATTATGGCAAAAAGAACAGAATGATTAAAAAAACCTCTCTAAAACATTTGGTACTTCGGCCTGCTTTCACTTTGCGCCCGTTGTGTTGGTTGTGTCTGGTATTTTGATTAGGGTAGGTTTTTTTTTTTTTTTTCATTGGTGTCCTGTCCACCAAATACTTACGGTCTTGAACGAACGCATGGCAAATAGATTGGCCATCATGGTAGAGAAACCGGGAGCCAAGCAGCTTTGCGCTATAAAGCCCAGTTTCAGTTCGGCCAGGCAAATGACATCATCACCTTGTTTCCAATCCCACGATGGTATGTTCAGCAGATAGGCCTGCAAGCAGAGAGAGAGAGAGAGGGTAAGTGAATCTGCTTGTGTTTCGAGTACTAATATGTTTTTAATAATAAAATTGGTTCGATTTTTGTAACGTCTTTAAGGTAGCATCTTCGAACGAGCTGACTTGATATATTCATTCAAGTCGGTATCTTAGAAACCAAAAAGGGAGGCTTAAGAACAAGCACTACAACAATGTATACAAGCCTGGTCAAACGAAAATTTTCGATGCTGCATAAAGTTGTTGTTGTTATCAATTATACTAGGGAACATGGTTTAATTTATAGAAGGTGGTTATTCTAGATGATTGCAGGAAAATGGTCCATCACGTCTGGATTTATTGTTATTCGAACCTAATGTTTTTAAAAGTGCACATTTTCACCATTTTAAGCCATGTTTTGTGGGCAACCTATATTAATGTGTTGACTTTCCTTAATATTAATGTACAGTACATTTCATTTGCTTTAAAATAAATTGTCTGAAACAACTCTGCGATTTTTTTTAATGAAGTTATACCATTTTGAAATAACATATTGCCCACAAGTATGCAATGGGTGTAGTTGAGAATTTTCATTAGAATTCAATACAAATTACAAGCCAACTGTACAGATTTAAGCATTGCATGCTTTTAGACACCAAAATTATTCAAAATGGTATATCTTCGCGAAAAAAATTCGAAGAATTGATTGGAATAATTTTATTTTAAAGCTTTGGAATATTTCTTGACGATAATATCAATGGGGGTCATTAAACATTCCTAAACATGCTCAAAAAAGGCACTTTTACCAACTTTTGGCTGAACTTACTAAAAATCCTGAAGTGATGGATAATTTTGTCAAACAGATTCGTAATTATCACACGAATCTTCTTATATCATCGAATCTTCTAGAATTTGTTATTAAATTATTAAGAAACGGTGTAAATCCAGTGAGCAAATTACAGAATCCAACTATGAAGTAGCATTTCGTGTATTAGATCTAGTATAAGAGGTATAAGACCCAACTCTCGTTCCCTTCGAAGACTACACAAAGGACAAGTTTCACATCAAAGCCCCATGGGCTTTAACTAAGATAAGCGAAATAAGTTACCTAAAAAACTTATGATCTGCGGCCAAAGCTTACCTAATCGTTTTTTCAATTAAATTTGTTTGCTCAATTTCGTCTTAGACACTTCCCTGGCTTCCAATAACAATATAAGGCACAAGACTTAACTAAATTCCTTTAATTTTATTAGGAAGTTCTTTGGGTCTCGCATTTCAGAACGAAATAATTCAGCTTACATTTTCAGTTTCTAGTAACGAACTCCTGCATTCAGGCGTTTATTTAAAAGAGAATAATCGGCTATAATTTTCGCTTTTAAAAGAAGTGAGTTTTGATTTTTAGTCAGTAGATTATGGTAATATATATGGTAATTGGCCGCCTTGTGCCTAGTTTTATCCAGATAGCTTTAATAAGTATAAGAAAGGAGATGGCACAGGTAGAATTGATAACAACAACAACTTCATGCAGCAGCGAAACTTTTCGTTTGACCAGGCTTTTTTGTTTATTTTAGCCTCTCTTTTTGGTAGTCTCTTCACAGGTCATATACAAATTTGGAGTTAGAATTTAGTTGTCCTCCCATAAATTTTAAGATGTGTTTTTTTGCTTAATTAGGCTTCAGCTTCGTCAAATAATATGCTGATAAAAATGCGAAAAAATGCACTTAATTGGAATAGATGTTTCACTATATGCTGAAATTGATAAAATAAAAATCCAACAACCGCTCTAGCTTAAAAAAGATGATATATTTTGAAAAAATTGCCATAAATCGAGAAATGTCTGACTTCAGAGGTCCATTTGGACACTTTAGCCTGCACGAATATTGCAGGCAGGGCTGCAAACCGGTCCGGAACCGAACCCTTCAGAACCGGTTCGGTTCAGGTTCTGGTGATCCCTGAACCGAACCGGGAACCGAACCCCATTAGAAATAATCACGAGAACCCGAACCCGAACCTAACCCTGTTTTCTTATTGATGGGGTTCGGTTCCAAAAATAAGTTGGCAAGCATAGAATTTATTTTTGCACTTTGATGGTAAAAAATATTTCATTATTATGAAGAAAAATGTATCCATTCATATGCCCATGTATGGAGGGCGACACTTTTCCCATCCGCAACAAAAGACTGGACAAAATAACACAACCTCAAGCAAGGGAATTCAATTTGCTTCTGAAACCGTATTTCTGTGTATTATTTTGTTCGTATGGAGATACAATGGCACTGTGAATACAAGGGAAAGTTGCACTTTATTTAAATTTCTTCATTTTTTTTAACCAAAAATCACGAATAAAGTTCTTTTATCATTCCACTCTCACAATATGCCAGTCAAAGCCGTGCTGTGGCGGTCCCATTTGTAGAAAAAATAATTCTGACTGAATTCTCGGAAATTAACACTATAAGTTAGGGATGAGACAACCCGGCGTGTCTGTGATTAAGTCACGGTCACTGGCAATTTGGCGATTACAAGTCACTGTGACTTAATCACAGTTACGCCGATATGGTCAATCACAGTTACTAAATCACGGGTACGCAGATAAAGCTCATCTCTTATTTTTAGGCCAAAAGTGGCCGTGTTTTTTGCAGGTTTCATAGCCACAAAAATCACATCAGATTTAGCAATTCCACTACTGTGAAGGAGAAATGACTTTCGCTGTGAGTGCAAGTTGGCAGAATCGCTTAACTCTTCTAAACATACATACAATCAAGACAGATCACTTATGTGCTTGACTTCCAAGCCATCAAGAGGCAGATTATATGGCATCTCGTGTTCAAATTCTATAAAATTACTTATTATGTACATAAATATGTAAAATGCTATCTGGAACCCGAACCCGAACCGGAACCCCGGTTCTCAATTTGAAGGGAACCGGTTGTGGAACCGAACCCCCAGAGTAGGGTAAGGGTTCGAACCCCGAACCGAACCCCTGTCAAAATTAGAGGGGTTTGCAGCCCTGATTGCAGGTTTGATTTTTTACAGAAACATTTAATAGCCCACATAAATCCATAAATTGGTGCCTACTGTGACCACATGAAATGTCTCACTAAGACCCTTTTTCCACCGATCGGTCCCATGGCAGCTATAGAATATAGTCACCCGATTTTGATCAAATTTGGCAGATATTTATTATAATTGCCAATCAAAGAACGCTAACATTAAAAACAAAACCTGAACCCAAGTTGTACATAATCATACACCCAAAAAAAAGTAATCATCAAAATGACACAATTTAGTCATTAATTTGAAACTATTGAGTATCGAATTATGCTCAATACTCAAAGTATCAAGTTGATAATTCGATAGTATCAAAATAATATTTTCGATGTTATCAAAATGATAGTAATTTGTATCAGAATGACATTTCTTTATATTAATTTTAAAGTATCAATTTGAAACTTTTTTGCATCACTTTGAAACTAGCCTTCGACATTTTGGCAATAATAAATAAAAATACCGTGTACATTTTTATTTTTCTGAAATTTTGTTGCGATAATTTAGCCGGCATTCACAAACAATCAATCGCAAGACGGCAAAAATTGGTGAGAGTTATACAGACTGTTTCAAGTTTGCCATATCCCTCATTAGACTCCTTCTTGCTGCTGAGCGTTTGTCGCTCACTATCAAGTGTCCTATTTATATCATCAATCAGCTGAATAACAACTTGAGAATTACAAGTGTCAGCATTTATGCAATTTGCTTTGCTAGACAGAATCGAGTATGACAGTTCGATTTTTCGAACTAGTACTCGATAACATCGAAAATGTGTGTTTTGAATTGATACTTATAAGTAACAATTTAATAGGCATAGGTTCAAGTTAAGTCAATTTGATACTTTCTTGAATTATATTGATACAAAAATAAAGATACTGGTTGTAGTTTCAATTTGAGACAACGCTTGGCAAACTAATATTGATACGAATTTTTTTGGGTGTAGTTAAAAACCTATGTTAAAATTCCAATTCACATTTTTGTTAAGTTATATATTATTCTCACCTTATTGTGGTACTGCATCAGCTGTATGATGACGCGTATGTCATCGCTGTAGTTTTTGATTGAGATTACTCTCATGATGTTGGCAGCATCTTCTGCGTCGGGATCTTGGCAATATTTGTTAGCTAGCACCAGACAGGCGTCGGCTTCGTGTACCTTTTTGTTTACATGGGGATAAATAAATTCAATTAGTTTTGCATTTTGGCAATATTTTGCATTTGTTGTTTCTTTTTGTTCGTATGTTAGTCATTTAATGCTCATGTCTCATGTGTTCTGTTCAAGGTTTGTTGTTGTGATTGTTGGTTGGAGTGATTGTTTTTAGTGAATAGAACTTGGTCCACATACTTATTGTATTAACAGTTAGTAAGCGGTTAACACGCACATCGACTGGACAACTATGATGCGAGTATGATTAAGTAGTGAAGTGTGTTTTGCTGGTTAAACTCGATCTGGCATAGATCGATATCGGATATCTTGCATATACATTTAGTCTTTGGGAATTTGCTTTTGCCAAAACGGGCCATATTGAGTGGTTGATGGCAAGGGAGAAGGGGAAGGGGGTAGATAGTAAGCAGTAGTACTTGTAGCGGGGCTTTGTCAAAGGAAACGATAAGAACTCATAAAGCGAACGCTCGGTGCATGATTACAGGGTGTAGGTGGGGTATATATAAAGAACACTGGTGTGTCAGCTTGGGGGCTTGGGGTTTAGTTGAAAACGAAATCAAAAATCAAAGTAATTTATACAAACTAAAGAATAGAATATCCATAAGTTTCAAGCAATAACATTAACATGCAGTCAGCTCTCACATGCAGTTGAATCACAAATAATATATATAAACAATTTTTTTTTAAATATGTACAATACGTACGATTATTCAATATCTGCATACAATACATACAACACTACGAAAGAAATATTTGTGCTATTTAAAGTAGTTTGGGATAAGTTTAATTTGCAAATTGAAAACAAGCCCAACATGTTTCATTATTAGGCAGTATTATCTGGTAGTATCACTTAATTATACATATGTTCTTGGACTTCCATTATGGACATACTGTATAAAATAAAATCGTTTGATCAAAATTAAGGCGAAATTAAGGCACAGTAGATAGTAAGCAGTAGTACTTGCCCAGTAGGGCACATCTTAGATTTCTTATACTTTCGAAATAATTTTATTATCGTTTTATCATTTATCACCAAAAACTTTCTGTTTGTGTTTTTCTGGATTCAATGGGCGCATTCATCAGATCGCTCATCAACCATAAACCACATTGCATACATCTAGGCGTCGCGAACACACATGCGTTGTCATAAACATCACTTCAAAGTATGCATATAAATAATTAAGGAAATTCCTTATTTTACTAGCCATAAAACTCATTTATTTTGTTTATTTTTAAGTGGTCCGACAAGCTAATTGATGCGGTATCATGAAAGGAAATTTATTCAAAAATAACTTTATCATTCCCTTTGAATTTAAATTTCTTTTGAAGCATAGCCCCGTGGAATCGTTCGAAAAAATCCAAATAAGAGTGCAAAAGTTGATTAGTTTAAATAAATAAACAATGCTTATCAAAAAAAAAAGAGGTATTACTTATATCACATAATCGCACCAATGAAGAATGATAAAGTAAATATTACACAAATATTATTTTAGTAACTAGGTTATTAATGGTACAAGCCAATTTAATAATGGGCAACCAACATTTGGTTTAAAAATTTGGAATGATTCGGATTTTTTCCGTTATCCGAAAAGCCAAGAAAAAAATTTAAAAAAAATGTGTTAACAGGTATTCTTTTGTTTTTAAGTGTTTATACACGGTGTGTCCTAAAACTAACCAAACTTTTTGGATTCAGATTAAAATACACATTATATTATCTTCGGAATCTTTATTTATTCAAAATAGGTTCCATTTGACTCGTTGTGAACGAAGAACCAGTGCAATTATAGATTGTATGTTATTTATAGGAATATACTTCAGTACATCGGTTACGGCTGCTTGAATGGCTGGGATATCATCATTAAATGCTCCCTATATCTTGGTTTGGAGGTTTGGGAATAGAGAATAGTCACAGGGTGACTTTTTATATTTTATATTTGCCCATTTTGTTTTTGTACTGTTAGCACACTTTTTCTTTTATTAAAATGGCTGTAACTTTGACATCTGTCATCCGATTTACATGAAGTTAGGTACTATTGAAAGAGGATGAATGTATGTTTTAATTGCTGCAAGTCTTAAATAGCTGGCGCTGCATGTTGACTTAATATATATTTCCCGATTTTTGAAGAACGACACAACGAAAACATTTCAATTGGCAATTTTTGAACATTGCGTCCCAAAATACTTCCTTACACTTTGCTTGCTATTCGGTGAAATGAAAAGTAATTGCCAAGCTGCGCACTTATACGGTTGATAAATGTAATGCAATTCTGGCTGTAACAGCTTCAAAAGGCCAAGCCGATCTTCTCCTAATATCTTGGCTCTTGCGTCTTTTAATTTTCGCTCAAGAGAAATGGATCTACAGTTTAACGACGAACAGCAAAGAATTTGATTAACTTTTTCGGAAATTCATTCTTCTGGAACACAAAGTGTAGTTATCTCTAGGTGCATATTAAGAAATTTATGTTGCCTACTTTTATGGTTAAATACTTTACAACTGGCGCAAACAGCTCCTAAAGATCAAATTATGTGAAAAAGTTTTTAGAGAAAAACTCCTTGAATGGCTCAGTGGGAAATTCTTCTTTAATTCTTTGATCAATTTGGAAACTTTGCTGTAATTTTCGTACTAACTTTTAGTTGATTTACAAATAAAAATCTTTAAATGAATTGCAACTTTGGCTGTTTTAGAAAAAACGAATAGTAAGAAGCAAAAGTAAGTTACTCTTATGTCCTTACTGTTCCAATTTTACAAGTTATGTTTTATGTTTTTTATAAAAACTCGTTTGGAACAGTGCTACATCAAAACTAAATGTAAGCAAGGGAAAAATAAAATCGAGTCAGAATCGGCGTTCGATTTACTTCTTATAAAAAAGTGAAGATAATTTATTAAATTTGGTTTTGTTTGTTGTTTTATCTTACGGTTTTCTATATTAATCAATAATAGAAAAGAAAATCCAAAGGGGAACTACAGTCTAACGACGAATCCGAACGGCAAAGTTTAAGTAGCTTTTTATGCCTTCTTAATTTACAGCTGGCGCCAATGGCTCTTAAAGGTGACCGGTTGTGTAACATTATGCAAAATGATAACCAGGGCTGCAAACGCCTCCAATTTCGACTGGGGTTCGGTTCGGGGTTCGAACCCTTACCCTACGCTAGGGGTTCGGTTCCACAACCGGTTCCCTTTAAATTGAGAACCGAGGTTCCGGTTCGGGTTTGGGTTCCGGATTGCATTTTATATATTTTTGTACATAAAAAATAATTTAATAGAGTTTGAAGAAGAGATGCCTTATAAACTGCTGCAGTTTTTGGCAGTCAATCACATAAATGATCTGCCTAAATTGACTAGACAATCAGACATTGTATGTATGTTTAGAAGAGTTCAGCGATACTGCCAACTTGCACTCTCAGCGAAAGTCGTTTCTCTTTCACAGTAGTGGGATTCCTGAAACTGATGTGCTTTTTGTGGCCATGAAACCTGCAAAAACACGGCCACTTTTGGCTTATAAATAAGAGATGACATTTATCGGCGTATCCGTGATTTAGTAACTGTGATTTAAAATATCGGCGTAACTGTGATTAAGTCACAGTGACTTGTAGTCACCAAATCACACTGTTGCTTTTTATATGCAGTCACTGTGATTTGATGATTGCCAGTGACCAGTGACTTAATCACAGCTACGCCGGAATGTCTCATCCCTAACTTATAGTGTGACCGAACACGTTTATACATTTCCGCGAATTCCAGTCAGAGCTATTTTTTCCAGGAATGGACCACCAGAGCACGACTTTGACTGGCATATTGTGAGAGTGAAATGCTAAAAGTATTTAAATTGTGACTTGTGTAAAAAAAATTAAGACATTTAAATGACGTACAACTTTTCCTTGTATTCACCGTGCCGTTGCATCTCCGTACGAACAAAATAATACCCAGAAAAACGGTTTCGGATGCAAATTGCTTGAGGTTGTGTTATTTTGTCCAGTCTTTTGTTGCGGACGGGAAGAGTGTCGCCGTCCATGCATGGGCATAAGAATGGATACATTTTCGTTCATCATTATAAAATATTTTGTATCATCAAAGTGCAAAAATAAATTCTGTGCTTGGAATTTTTTTTAGAACCGAACCCCATCAATTAGAAATCTGGGTTAGGTTCGGGTTCGGGTTCACGTGATTATTTTCAATGGGGTTCGGTTCCCGGTTCGGTTCAGGCATCACCAGAACCTGAACCGAACCGGTTCTGAAGGGTTCGGTTCCGGACCGGTTTGCAGCCCTGATGATAACATACATACAAGGGTATTCAATACTTCTTTCTATCATTGTAAGTACGTAAGAGTAAAATAGGGAAAAATAAATGAACTAAATAATAAATGTAATGAATGGTTCGAAAAAAATTTCATATCAACTTTGGTATGCACCGATGAAGGAAAATTATCTGAAATACACCAACGGTAAGCGGAACTGAGTTTGAGTACGATCAACCAAAGATCATTCTCACTCAGAAATAGTTAAGATTGCTGTTCTTAAGTGCTGAAAGCCAATCGAGTACCCACTGCAAAAGTCAGTTAATTGTAAACAAACTTGCAATAGGAAAACGGTTGATATATCCAGCAGATTAGCAATGAGAAACATAGCTGTCAAGCCGCAAACGGAACTATTTAGTGCAATTTAGTGAGTTCAAAGAAAAATAATGAAATATGTTTTTGTTATTTTGTAAAGCAGATCTTAGCAAACCTCGCCGGAAATGCATCCTTCTGTGAAACGCCAAGGGAACACAAAGTGTCGTTTTCTCTAGGTGCCTATTAAGAAATTTATGTAGCCTACTCTTAGGCCGCATTTGAAATATTTTTGCTTCCGTATAATTAATCAGATCCCCGCCTTCTTTTCACTTAGCTTAATTAAATTCGCAAGTGGATTTACTGGGATCTGTTTAATCATTGATTGTAGACAATAGCAAATATATTTCAATCGCTGCCTAAATGTAGGCCACATAAATATTCGTAATATCAAAAACATTATCATAAGAAAACGGCCCTTAGAACGCTAATTGGTGCTACAAATTTTCTGTGTATTTTAAAGGTTTGCAAATAAATCGGATTTAGGTAAACCGAACTTGTCAGGGTATTAATTTTTTACATCTAAATATACTTAACGTTTAGAATAGAGTACTTAGCACATACATAAATTAGAAATTACATTTACGTAAATTGTTGAATGTAATGCAGCTTAAATTGATGTTAACACAAAAGAAATTAATTTAAATTTTTCATACAGAACAACGTCAACAGCAATTAACAATGTAGCTATGTAGGTATGTATGCGTTTATGTTTGTATTGCGGTTGGTTCTTTGTTATTGTCGTGGTGTTAGTATTGGTGACGTCAGGTGCGATATGTGTGACTCCTAGCGCGTTACAAAACACCAACATAAATACGATGAAAACTAAGGCCAGCAAAGAAAACGCGCCAATGCGTAATGAGCACATTTATTATACGATGATTTACATTCATACATACATGTGGCATATGTATTACATGAAATAACGGCTTTTTAGATTATATATATATATATATTTTGCTGATACATATACACATTACATTTAGTATAGAGGCAGGTAGTTTGGTACATTTGAGCGTTCGTTAGAAGTAAGTACGATAACAATACTGTTCGCTGAGTCTGGTATTTGCCTTTCTATGCATAATTGAAATCATAGCTGTTTGACAAACACACAAAATGAAAATGAAATCAACGAAAAGCAACAAACAAACAAACGAACAAACAATAAACATACAGAACAGATCAAATGAAAAATTTGTTTTACCTTAACCCTTTGCAGATCAATTGGATTCATAATGGTTCCTTGAAAGAATTCCACGGTGGTAAAATGACGTTTGAACAAACCCTCAAGTTCCAAATCGGGTGGTTTACTTTTGAAATTTTCATAATTGTTTATAGTATTTTGTTGTTGTTGTTGTGGGAAAATAATACAAAGTTTTTTTTTAGAGTTGTATATTCAATTCAATTCCAATTTACACAATTTTACGTTAACGTTTACGTGGGTTTGGTTTGGTATTCATAAAACATACAAGTTGTGTGTGAATATGTGCACGCGTGTGTGTGTGTGAGTGAGGGTGTATGTGTGTGTGGTGTAACATAACACACAAAGTAAACACATTTGATGAATTGTGCAGTTTTGGGTGGCAAATATGCAAATAAAAAAAGAAAAAAATAATCAAGAAAAATATACAAAATAAATTAATTACTCTGTCTGTAATTACCAATAAAAATAAGTGCAAACAGCCGGTGCACTTTAATTTGACACTGTTTTAGTTGATTAATTTTCTGTTTTTAAACTGAACTAAACTAAGTAGAAATATAAATTGTTTAACATATTCATACACTAGTCTTAACTTTATAACTAACACCATATACCTAAGTATTTACATAACTTAAGAACTAAATTCTGATTATGGTATTAATGACTACAGTGGCGACCATATAGTTAGGAACAAAATTGGATAGGTTAACTAGGATTGTTTTGAATGTGCTAAGTTTTTTTTTTTTACTATTTTGGCCAAATGACATGAATGTACAAGAAATTTTCTGTTAATAAGTTCTTTAAACCGATTCGATTTGGATTACTTCGAAATCGAACAATGCCTTTATACCAGGGTTCAGCGTTAGGATCAGAGAGTTTGGCAGAATTTCATACGCTGCTATAGTATTCGCATGATGGAATTATACGTGGTGTGGTGGCGACGGAAAGTTGTGAGTTCAGAGCTTTTACTACATTTGCGAGAGTGGTGGAGAAAGTAAAATAGACTGAAAATATGTAAGGTATTAAGTGAAAGCTTAGAGTGGCCGACACACCAGTAGAATCATGAGTATTCGTAAGTCAGCAGCACATTCAGCCTACAAGCTTTAAAGCTCCCTATTTTCGCCCTGGGCCTGATAGAATTATTACTTGTGAGGCGGTCACTCAAAGCATTTACTTCATACCTTACATCAAGGTGAATCTATTACTGGTGCGGCGGTCATTCAAAAGCTTTCATTTCATAGTTTACATTTTGTCAGTTAGCTATTCATGCAAACGTTGTCTGTCTGTTTACAAATTTCTTTCTTTGCCGCACCGTAATAGATGCACCTTGCCTTACATATTGTCAGACTGTCTCAGTCTTGCGCCCACTCTCGTCCTCTCTCTCGCGCACTTAGCAAAAGCTCTCAATTCACAAATTTAAGTCACCGCCTCACCATGTATAATTCCACCATGTCAAGATGTATTTAACAAGGTGCGGCGGTTAGACAAAGCTCAAGTTTCACAGCTTACATATTGTCAGTGTGCAGCTACATAAACGAACTAACCTAGACTGCCTATTTGCTCAGTCCCTCTTCTCTGCCAGCAAAGGCAGAGTTTCCCTCTTTTTGAACGGTACGAGTTCGACATGAGCGGTTCGTGTATGATGTGGCCTACTAATTTGTACTGAAAATTAAGGCAACAGCTGTTCGCAACCTCAGTTCGACGCAATTTCTTCTGTCAAACCATCGAACTTCAGCGTTTTTCTCTCTCAAACCATCAAACGTCAGCGTTTTTCTCTCTCAAACAATCGAACGGCAGCCTCGCAACCAAAAAAGCAGCGCAAACGTTCAGTCTATATATCTCTAGTCTGTGCTATGACACTCGACGCGTACGGTCACTCCACGCTTGAGTGAGTGGGTGGGTTCGTGTAGCGCATACACACACACACCTTCATGCAAACGTTGTCTATCTCACTCGTGCGCAGTTACCTAAAGCTTTTGAGTTTACAAATTTTACTAAGCGCCACACCTTGTTAGATACATCTTGCACCATGTGACTGGCCGATTAGAAAAATTACTGGGAGATGATTAGCTTTTAAAAGCTCACTGTCCGTTTTCTGTATATGTAAGTACACTCAGAAAAAAAACCAATAACTTTGTACTTAAATCAAGTACAAAAGGTGTCAATAGTACGATAAGTACGAAAATACTTTATACAAGTACAAAATACTTAGATCAGGTAGAATTTTATTTTAATTAAGATCCCGAAATACTTGATTTTTGACCGTTCCGGGATACATTAAGTACATTTTGGGCTAGGCCAAGGATTTTAAAACTTATTCCTAGAACGAAATGGCCTTGAACCAATCCGGATTCGTTCTTATTAGATTATTTCGAACTTAGTTTAGGTAAAACCAAGAATGAATCATACTTAATGTTTTATGTAAAAACGGTATAAGTTACATCCCGTTTGCTCTAGAACGTTAGAGTACAATAAATTCTTGATTTAAGAATTTTGTTCTCATTTTAGGAACCTTTTGGGTAAATTTGAAACTTAAGACTGATTCGAACTTAGTTTAAGTATAACCAAGTACGAATTAAACTTGAAATTTTAGATACAAATATGGTATTAATTCAATTCCGGTCGCTTTAGAACGCTGGCAGCCATTGTTGTTAATTTCAAGCCCCTTTTAAAGTTCGACTACAATAACACAGTATATAATAACATTAAATTTGGCTATTTTGGATTTTTACTAGAAATCTTATTCAGAAAAAAAAGTTTTGTTAATTTTAAAGTAAGATTTATGTATCCTAGAGTTAGGTTCGAGAATAAATAATTAAGCATTACCTAATCCTTGAACAGAATTTTCAAAGTTTTATGTATTAATTTATGTTGTTTCTAATTACATGGTCACCACTATATGTGTGTATGTGTATGCAATACTAACACATATGATTTTGCAATTCATATAATACACATAAATTGGATAAAGCTTAAGGTGCTACGACTTCAAAATAACAAATTTCAATTTCATCTAATGGTAAGTGAAAGTAAAACTATTGTAGCTTAATCTTTCAAATTTAGCCATATCAATAGGTATAATAGAAATGTATAAGAACTTGAATAAAATTTCAGCTAAAAAGGACATTCCATTAAGCAGTTGAAATTACTTGAAGCCAACGTGTAAAAAAAAAAGATAACTTAAAAAAGAAATTTACAAGTGAAATAAAGTATCTTTTTTTTTGGGTCGGGCGGGTACTACCTAGATTGATTAAAAATACTATATCGGGGGTCTAATCATGAAATGAATTATTTGAAGCATTGAGTTTTGCATAAAATAAAACTAAAAAAATCAGAGTTGAAATAGTGAGAGCGAGCATTCAATATGAAAGAACGGAGGGGTGTATGCTGTGCGCTGGCGAGAAACCAGCAAATTGGGCAGAGAGTTCTTGAAAAGAGGTAGGAGTCAAGTGTCACTGCCCAGGGGCTGGGACATTCACATGAGCAAAACGCTAGATCCCTTGAGACGTTATCCGTGTCTTTATGTACTGTGTGGTTCTGTATGTTCAGTGTATGTGTGTGCGTGTGTGTATTTGTGTACCTTGACTCGCTCCAGATCGACTGCATTCATCATAGTACCCTGAAAAAACGCCACTGTGGTATAGTGACGCTTCAGCAGTCCCTCTAGCTCCAGGTCAGGCTCTTTGCTATTTGGTTTTTACATTACACATATTACAAATAAACGTTATGAGTAATCGGCAGGGGAAATGCATTCAAATGAAAATAGAATAAAATTTTTAGAACTAATTGCTAGATTAAGTCAAAAATACAAGTACTTAAAATTAGCGACTTGGTCCTCTAATTTAAATGTAGACTTAAAGCCAATCGGCTCAGCTGATCTTAGGGACTGCACTAAGTTTATTTTTTTTTTTCTTGCTGATCTCAATATATATGTATATACAGGTAATACAATAATAATGTGAAATCAAAAAACAAACGGCACAACAATTTAAGCAAATACGTTTTACAAAATTATCATCAATTAGTTGGTGTGGCATCAAAATTAATAACTTACCGATGTAAAAAGACTACTTCGACATCCACATCCTCGCGATCTTCATGAAGAAAGTCCTTGAGGAAATGTGACACGGATTCGTATGTTATGTGACCGCATACAACAATATGTCTGGGTAGGTGTGTGTGTGTGTGTGTGAAAGAAAAGATATATTAGTAACCAGAGAAAATGGCAAAGATTTCATTTTAAGGCAATTGAAGCAACAATTTGAGGCTTTATCTTAAGTGTGGGAATGCGATTAAGCTTTGTGTGTGTGAAAATGTTTGTGTCAGTGTCAGAGTAAGTATGTATATTTGTTAAGCCAGGTTTTAAAGCAGTATGTCTGTATGTGTGTGTGTGTGTGTGTGTGTGCAAAATGAGTGCATATGCTTTTTGGTGTTATATATATAGATATTTAGTTACTTCATTTATATTTCTTAATGCTTTCATTTTATTTTTATATTATTTATCAACTGTTTTTCATGATCATAAGCATGGAAGCTTCTTTGTCAGTATTATTATTATTGTTATTATTACTTTGTGGTAAATCAAAAAACTAAATCAATTAAAAACCGAAAACAAACTCAAGACATTTAAAACAAAATATATGCAATATGCATGAATTTAGTCTGCTACCCCAGAAGTTGGTTGAGATACAAAAATTACGAAATTAAACATTGTTATTATACCCATCCAAAATCAAAATGAAAAATTCAAAAAAAAAATAAAACAGAAGAAGAAAAACACCGTTGCTAACGCTAACAATCAACTTACATGCATCGCCAAAAATGAAACAATTAACAATTGTTGTTTTGTGTAATCATAAACAAATCTACTCTCATTCCAAATTGACATTTTTTCTACAGGCATGCAGGCAATCCAGGCAAACTCGCAAACTCGGGCAGGCATACACAAACTTCCAAAATAGTGGGCGGTGCACTAATCCAACTACAACAGGTACAACATGCATACTTCTACATGGATGGTGTGTATGGTTGTGTGTGTGTGTGTGGGTGGTCGTGTGAATGATTTAATAAGGGTCTCCCCAAATTTTGTTACGCTTGAAATTTTTGGGATGCATTTCTAAACCTTTTCTAAAGAAATTGGTATGTGTGTGTGTGCTTTCTAAACAGAAACAAAACCAAACAACACTAAAGCTACGGCACCGACACTCTGTCAAAATCATATGTTTTTGAACGACACGTGCAGTTCAGAAACATACAGACCCAACAAAGATCCGTCTAACCGTAGCTTAACAAGAGCGCTAAATTGTATAGTTTGTTTTCGTTTTTTTTTTATGATATAAATTCAGTGAAAAGTTAAACATTTGATGCCTGGCCACGCATTTTCATTGATTTTCCAATATACTTAGTTCAGTTACACTTTTATAATGTTGCGAGTAATTTGAGAAATGTGGCGATTTAAATAAAAAATATTGAGAGAGAGTTTGGAAAGAGCGACCAAGAGAGCGAGAGAGAGAGAATAGAGGTGGGGGAAAAGGTAATGGATTGTTTGTGTCTAGAACTGAGACCATATATTCTAGACTTGAATGGGTGAGTACATTCACTCACCTAAGTCTAGGCATGAAAAAAGTATAGTGTGCTTTTTGGGGCCTGGCCTACCTAGTCTTTTAGTTATATATACATAAAGATAAGCATCCATACACAACGTTAAACTGGAAATAACCGCAGAGAGAGAGAAAAAGATAGAGAGAGAGTTATACTTATTTATTCCCAGAAATAACAAGGAGATAGGCATGTTTGGGGTATGTACGAGTATGCAAGAATGTAAGTATATGTATACGAGTTGGAAATGTTGATCACTCTTCGGATTGCCATTACGATTGAGCAGATAAATATATATAAAATAACGATTAAAACAAAACTTTATTATTTTGTCTATTATTTCAGTAATTATTCCCGAACAGTGTAATTATTGAATTACTTTTGAACTAATTTATGAATTTGTAGGTTAGTATTGTTATTGTCGGTATGAAACGTATGTTAATACCAAGGGCCGGCAATGTGAGCAGAGACTTCAGACGCTGCAATGTGTTGAGCACATTAAATCAACGCGCCTTAAAGCTCTTAATTTTCTGTTATGTAATTATGGTGTGGCGCAAGGTGTATCTTTTAAAGGTGTGGCGAAGATTCAAAAGCTTTCATATTGTCAGCTTGCTACGCATGCAAACGTTGGCTGTCTTAGTCGAGATTTACACGATGAAGCAAACTTCATGAAGTTTTCTAAAAAGCTCATGCTTCATGGAAAGAGGTGTGGTGAGGTAGCTTTCTCCTCTACATCTCTTTCCCACAAACAAAAGCTTTTTGAGAAACATCAAGAAGTTTGCTTCATCGTGTAAATCACCTCTTACTGTTGCGCATTGAAGCAAAAGCTTTGCGTTTACAAATTTCTTTCTTTACCGCACCGTATTAGGTACGCCTCATTCAAATGCTTTTATTTCATATATATTGTGTGTGGGTAAGACCGGATTTACACGATGAAGCAAACTTCATGAAGTTTCTCAAAAAGCTTTGCTGTGCTTTTAACGAACAGGTGTAGAGGGGCAAGCCAAGATGTATCTATTATGAGGTGAGGCACTTAGCAAAATATGTAAACTCAAAAGCTTTAGGTAACTGCACAAGAGTGAGACAGACAACGTTTGCATGAAAGTGTGTGTGTGTATGGCAGTGTGTGCGCTACACGAACCCACCCACTCGCTCAAGCGCGGAGTGACCGTACGCGTCGAGTGTCATAGGCACACTAAAAAATTGCAGGGGTTTTTTGAGATGCACGCACATATTTTTGTATGTATGTGTGTGTAAGTCGTACGCGCATACATGTGCGCATGGAGAACAGCCGTGCGTGGACCAACCGTTCACGTCAAGTGTTAGCTGCACACTGACAATATGTAAGCTGTGAAACTTGAGCTTTTGTCTAAGTGCCTCACCTCCATTGATACATCTTGGGGCAAGCTACCCCAATAAACCAAGATGTATCTAACAAGGTGTGGCGCTTAGTAAAATTTGTAAACTCAAAAGCTTTAGGTAACTGCACAAGAGTGCGAAAATTTGCTGGTGTCATTTGAGATGCACGCGCAATTTTTTGTATGTATGTGTGCGTAAGTCGTACGCGCATACATGTGCGCATAGAGAACAGCCGTGCGTGGACCAACCTGACAATATGTAAGCTATGAAACTTGAGATTTTGTCTAAGTCTTTTTGTGGGGTTATTTGAAAAACAAAGTGCTCATTTTTTTTTATTTAAATGGGCCCAAATTGAATTAAAATACCTTATATATCGAAATATGTTGTATTTTATAAAGTTTTTCAATATGCACATATTTACATAAAAGATATTTACAACACGTGTTCTATAAATTGCTTCCGACGCAAAAACGTATCAAATCGTATAGGAATTGGGTCGTTTTTGTAAAACAGATGGGATAATTTTTCTCAGTTGCCAATGGCAACTTCTCTGCACACATTGCCGTCCCTTGGTTTACACGTAACACTACTATTTAATCAAATGGATTCTATTTGATGAACAACACGAATTACATTTAAGCGCCAGCCGCCTCAAAAACGTCTTAAACTATCCCGACGAATGCTAGAAAAGCCAAATATGTATTGAAAATCAATTAAATATTAAATAGCATAAAAACTAAGTAATTTGCCTACAAATACAAGAAAAATTAATCATTTTAAGCGCATATACTGAATAATTACACTTTACGCATATATTTACTGAAATAATTGTAAAAATAATTAAATGTTCAATTATTCCCCGAATAATAGCAATTCATAGACTGCCACATATATTTTGAGCCTTGGCTTCTTTAAGTGTGACCAGGTCGAATTGTCCACTTTCATTAAAAAGTTTGAAATTTTTTTAACAAAAATCTTATTCAAAACTGTTTTTTGTACGGTCACTCTGTCTATTATTAACGTTGTCTTTAAAAAATCATCTATACAGAAAAATGGAATACATGGAATAAACTGGTACAATAAATTAGTGGCAAAAAATGTTAGAGAAATAAAGCCGCTGTACTTCTAAAGACTTATGTAAGATTAAAATCGTTAAATAGGTCAAATCCAACTGAAAATTCAAAGAAAAACTGGACATATCGCGGAGGACGATCAAATATGAGTGGTATTCAACCATTTATCCGGAGAATTCGGGAAACCCAATTGCGAAAGTAGGATCATCTTTAACAGTGACAATGTTAGCTTTTTCGGCTAGTCAGCTCAGTCAAGTGAGTTTATTAGCACCTAAATGTCGTACTGATGGGTCACATGGGATCAAATGACTTATTTATATGTCCACACAAGAAGAATACATTTGCGAGGACTTCGATTTTCGGTACCATTTGCCGAGTGGTAAAACTATAAAAAGTTCTGAGTAAGATTGTGCTTAAAAATATCAAACTTTTAAATGAAAGTGGGCAATTAGACCTGGACACTCTTAAAGAAGACAAGGCTTAAAGAATAAGTAGCGGCCCACATATCAAGACTTAATTACGAATATACAAAAATAGTCATTAGGAATTCTTTTTTTTCATTATCAGTTTAATCGTGTTTTAGGCAATGAAAGATAATTTAATGCGACAAGTAATGAAAACATTTCAGCTCTGGTATATATGTATGCAGGTAGGTGATAGATGTTGTCGAATGTTTTTTAGAGTTTTGTTCAAGAATTACTACATTGATTTGAGTAGAGAGAGAGAGAGATAGAGAGAGAGCGTAAAATGATAAGTATGGTTGATTTAAAATTACACACACATAACTATTTGATCCTAATCGAAAAATTGTCGAGTATCAACCCTCAAAGCTAAAATATGTTACAAACTAGCCAAAAAAAAAAAAAGAAGAAAAGGTTTTACCCAATTTCATAATGGCAGATCTTCCAAGTTGTTATATAGTATATATATATATTGTATGTATGTACAAACAAAAAATCTATCACCAATTTTTCGTACATTTTTTTCGTTTGGCATATTTATTATCATGTATGTATGTGTTCTTTTATGTTTCTAACATTTACTTGATTAAAAATTCATTTGTTTTTGGCATAATATACATAATTTGTATAACAATATATATTTAGATATATATATATATATATACGACTTTGATATGGTTATCAAGTACTATATAGACAATTACGATTAGGTAACACAATAATAAACACCAATCACTGATCACTTCAGGGGCTAATACAAAAATGCATAATGGCTAAAGATGATATGGCATACAAGAAAAAACGAGTTGGGAAAACTAAAGAAATATACGAATACGCTTTTTTGAGTTATGCCAATTTGTCGTCAACTCCACACGTCAGACTCACTGCCCTGCTTACAAATTGGCTGGTCGAAAGAAAAATCAAAACAGAAAACCGCGTTTTTAACTCAAAAATCGAACAGAAAACGTGCAAACATAATACGGTACACAGAGAACGAGAGAGAGAGACAGAGTAGAGAGAGAGAGAGAGTAGAAAGTAGCAGAGGAGGACAACAATATAGCTTTTGGCTTGGGTTGATACACTTAGAAAAAGTTTTGATACGATTCTCAATAGTTCGCAAAATGCCAATCAAACGACAAATAAAAATGATCCAAATGAATCACAACGAACAAATACAGAACTGAAAAAATTAAGAGATGAGTTGTTCAAAGCATAATCATAAGGTACTTTTAGTTAAAATTTTCTTGTTGATTTTTGCTTTTGCATTTTTGTGGTAATTTTGTTCAATTTGTGTGTGTTTTGGAATTTCGGTTTGGAGTGGTTGAATGGATGGTTGGATGGTTAAATGGATGATTTGCTTTGGCAAGCGATCCCACAGGTCGTATGAGTAATTTCGTTTATTAGTGTCCAACTAGAAGTTTGATGGAGATTATGGCCATGTTTCGTGGGGCTTTTTTTTTTGTATTGTGTGGTGTTTTTGGTAAAATCAAAATCAAATTTCAGCTACGTTTTTAACCCGCAAAAAACAATTCGTATGAATGAAGCGCAACGTAAAATTAAGTTTTTTCGTATATATTTTTTCTTTGTTTCGATATCTTGGCAGAAATTTCATTTTGATTTGGTGTTTATTTTGTGGTTAGTTAAATTTTTTTTTAACTTTTTTTTTTGTTGGTTGGTTGGTTGGTAAGTAAGTAGACTTTATTTTTAATATTATTTATTATTGTTTTGATTGTAAGAAAATTTGGTTTGTCTCACCTTCGCCCTTTTTCATTTTTTAATGTGCCCCCATATTTGGCTCTTGTTCCAATCAAGTCTATAATCTCAGGTATACAACTTGCAAAAATCGCCTGTTTACAGTATATGAAAGATAATGATGATAATGATTTTGTTGTTCTTTTTTTTTTGGTTGATATATTTCGTTTTGTGGTTTATTTTATTTTTGTAGAAATGAATAAAAAAAATGATTTTTAAACCAATTTTGAATATTTGCTATACACTCATACAAATACAGATATGTATGTACATAATGTTGAAGTCATTTTTAACAATAAACAAAATATTTTCTGTAATTGTAGCCAACACATTAAAACTCTTTGCATTTTAGTAAATAAGGTTATATGGTTATTCTAAGTAAATGTGGAGATATTTCTTCTTGAAGCTGGGTTTTTTTTAATGGAAATATAGGAAATCCCATTAGACTGCCGAAACCTTTTTCAAAAACTTGATCTTGTATATTTGTTAATGAATGAATTTGTAGGACAAGCAGGGAATCAACCCGTATCGATTGCCAGCTCTAGTTATGGAACTTAATAAAGCATATGTTTCAAAACTCGTTTCAGTACCGGGAAAATTTAATAATCTCTCAAAACCAAAGGATTGTCCGAGTAAATATTTGAACCTTTCACAAACAAAGTAAACGTATTTTGCTTACTTGAGTAGATCTTTAAATATTTTATGAAACATCAAATACACCGAGAAAATCTCTTACACCGAGGAAAACTTTAATAAGAGCAATAAAACTAAAAAAAAAACTAGAAAAAAGCCAACTTCGGCTCTGCCGAACTACCTTGTAGTTCGTTGATCATCTCGGTCACGTTCTTCTTCCCTAGATTCGGAATTTTGTCTATGTAAAGCTTGTTCTACAGTATTCCTGTCCTGTTTATGTCGTCTAGTCTCTAGTAAAGAATTAAATGCAGCATCTCGGTTGCGTTCTTCTACAATTTCTTCCTTCCCACTGTTTTTACTCTAGATTTAAAATAAATATTTATTTTGTTTTAAATAAAAGTTTAAACTAACTTTGAGATGAGCAACCGAAATATATCGGAAAATACAACAAATGTAACAATTGTTGAATGTTTTACTCAACCTAACCTCGAGCCTGATAAATCTATATAAAGTAAGAAAGGTCGCCCAAAACACCAACTTTGAGAAGGCTTAGAAATTGCATGCTTAGATTTAATAAATTATGTGTTTCCGTTTGTAGACAAAGACACGGTACTGCTAGTGTTATAGAAACTAAATTTATGCATGCAAGTTTTAAAGGTTAATACCAAAGCACCATACAAATTTCATAATGATCGGACCAGTGATTTAGCATTTATTTTATTGAAACAAAATTTGTTCTTTGTCAAGTCTTTAAAATAGCTTTCGGATTCGGCTGGTTTTGAAATATATGTAGTGTATATAGGAAAGAAGACAATGTGGGAAGATTCATCCAGATAGCTTTAAAACTGAGGGAGAAAATTTAATAAAAGCCGCTGACGGACAGACGCAAAGAGGGACTTGTCTATATCAACTTAGCTCTTCACGCTGATCTAGATTATATATATGGGGTATAAAAACACAGAGCCGACACTGTACCGATACGATGTTTTGATGCTTTACGATCGCTTAGATTTCCATAATAGCTGGTTTTAAAAACAGGCTACCAAAAAATTCAAAATATAGGTTTCGGTTCATGCTCTGAAATCGGTTCCTTTTTGGTATACGGTGCTGGTTCGTATTGCAGTTTGATTCCCTGACAATAAATGGCGCGTTCAGCAGAGACACTTGATCTCTAATCAGCTCAATAAAACTACTCGTATTATTTAGCATACTTTTAGGAGGTCTTCTTAAATTGACATTTGGAAAACACATTTAAATATCACACAAGAGGTAATATCTAGCCTACTGGCTACGTAAATAACCAATAAATATATCAGTGATCAGAGAGCAAGTTCTTCTGCTGAACAGGGTCAATGTCTCGTCAGCCGAAAATGATAGATTTTCTATTTAAAAAAAACATTGCATACTTTACAGCATTAGGGTGTCTCTCATTTCAAAATTACCAACTACGTATTTCAGCGATTCCAAGAAATCTGAATTTATGGCAAAATCCAGTGATGAGAGGAGGCTACTGAAATAGCTATTTAAACAACCTGATATTTCCAAGTGAATCGTGCTTTAAGGGCCGTTTTCTCAACTTCATGATTTTCAAATCCAGATACTTTTTGCCTACTTTTAGGCTGTCTTTAAATATCTATCATAGTGTCTACAACGACGATAATAAACGCGGCCTAAAAGTAAACAACATACATTCAGGCCTGTTCCCGTTTAAAATTTCGATAAAATCAGGCGGAATCGGAATTGGTAAAAGTTCCTGTTTCCTAAAACCGATTGTGTTATTCGGCGAAGAACTTTCAATTTCTATTTATCTTCATTTCACTGACTTGATGGAAAATATTTTAATTAAATATGTAATCAACCAATTCCTATCGATCGAATTCGGAAACGTAAGCAGGACGGATTATTTCAAAAAGCACCTGAATTTGAAACTCATGAAGATGAGAAAACGACCCTTCAACAAATTTACGCAATCTGGCGTATACATTTAAAAATTTGTTCTCGGTAGCTAAAACGTAACCTAAAAGTTTTTTTCTTTGGATAATTCATTATTAAAACTTCTCACGGCTTATCTTACGTATAGTGCGCGCGAATGCTGATATCTTTCAAAGCTAGGTTTTATAACTCAAGGCAAAAAAAAGAAGGAGTGGTGAGAAAATTGGCAAAAATTCATATTCATGTTTGTGGGCAATTTATACGATTATCGTAAAGTTTTATTCACCAATCGAAATAATATGCGTTGCTTATGGGAACGTCAGTTTCAGCGTTGGTTTGGAAAATTCTGAAAAATGTGTTTGCTAATGTTCAGCGAAAACGATTACCAGAAAACCAGAAAAATGGACCGGATCAGACCACATTAAAGGCTGACATTCACCAGAGGAAAGTAAGGCTGTCTGGAATATTAAAGGTGTCAAATGAAACCATCATTGCGGATCAAAGAAAAGCATCACGCTAAAGGCAATCGCAAAAGTGTTAATTTCCATCATGATAACGCTCGACCGCTTACATCTTCGTTGTCTAGTCAAAAATGATTGGAGCTGATTTGGGCAGTGTGGACACATCCACAGTATAGATAGCCCTAACCTTGCACCTTCAGATAACATGGTCCAGTTTATAGAAGGAGTGTTGGTGATTCGAAATGATTTTGGTGTGCTTAACATGAATCTGTTTGGCAAAGTGATCCATCACGTCAGGATTTTTGGTAATTTGAGCCTTAAGTTTCTTTTTTTTTAGCATTTTAAGACATTTTTAAAAAGTAAGGCTGCGTTCACATTGTTTGACTCATGAGACATGATAATCTAGTAAGCCTGTATCGTTTGTATCGTTTTAAATGTCAAATGACAAAGTATTCTCAATGAAAACAAGTCAACAAAAGGGCCTATAGATTGTCATGTCTCATGCGTCGAACAGTTTGAACTCAGCCTTATTTCAATAAACTGAAAAAAGTTTTAATTTGTTGCCTTGTGTAATCTATCAATATTCTTTAAATAGTAAAACATTTGATTTTAATGGGGCTGTCTAAAAGCACTTGGTTTAGTTTTTTAACGATAAGAACAAGCAGTTTTAGTTCAGAGTTTTAGCAAACTTTGATAGTTGTGCTCCTCGAGAAGTCTTTAAAATAACGCTTTTACAAAAACTTTTTAATAGATCGCGTGAAATATATTCGAGGATGCCTTCAAGGAAAGAGAAGCTTAAATTGCTTTAATAGCAAACAGCGGGAGGTAAAATGGCTAAAGAAGTTATACTGTATTTGGCTTTTTATTTTTGCTTAAAGCTAGGTATTGACCTTCTTGAGAAATACTGGCATAATCAAATAACTTCATATTTAAATAAGATTTTGAGTGATTTTAGCTGGCAAGTTTGTCTTGATAGTTTATTCATATGTTCTTAACATTTCTGAGATTTCGCACACTTTTCGCAAGTAAGTCAATCCCTCGCTATAAGCATATATATTTTAAAAACTAGTTAATAAATATAATGAATTCATTTATGTACATATCAGTTATTTGTATGAGCTTTATCGTAAGTAAAGAACGCGCAGGGGACAGACAGACAGAGAAATGGTAGGGTGGCTATGGTAAATAGAAGAGAAAGTTACAAAGATGGGTCAGGGGCGGAGAGGGGCACCTAATACTGGTGGCTTCTAATGTTGTAGTTGTTGTTGAGGTAGTTGTTGTGGTTGTTGTTGTTGTTGTTGCTGTTGTCCAGACGCCTTTGTTAAAAATCATATTATTTCATACTGATAAACCAAAATGGTGAAAAATAAACTAAATTAAAAAAAAAACTTAAAAACAAACGTAGACTTTTCTTATTATCTTCACTCACAAATCAAACAAACCGTTTTGCACAGTTTTCACAGCTAATTTATTTACAAAATTATGTTGCATTGATTTGCATCGATTTCTTGGGGATTTGCGGAACGGTAGACCCTAAATATCTAAGGCCTAATGCTTCAACTGTACACAATAATGTGAGCTACTACAACAAACTAAACCTGCTAAAGTGCTTGTGTGAGAGTTGTTTTTGTTGTTGTTTTTTCTATATATATATAGATATATGGGTTACGGAATAAAGTTACCAACTAAAACAAAAAATTAATGTTCGACATGATGCTGATACTGATTACGATTACATTAATGCTGGAATTTGTATTGATACGATTTTCATAAATTTTACAAAAAAATTTTCCATCTAAATTGGACCGGTTGGTAAACACTTTTCAGCGCCAAATGACGCCGATTGTACGAGTATTTCATTATGCGTGGCTGCGGCATACAAAGTGGGTGCAAGCAAAATTAACGAGATGATTAGGTAAGTACATAAGTAGTAAGTGGAAGGAGTGGTTAATGTGTATTTGGGGGGTATCGTTTCGGGTTACTTTTCCACATAAGTATTTAAATTACAAGTACGTTCAAATAGAATAATGTTGAGTAAATTGAAATTGCAAAAAACGTAACTACTGCATTTGTATTGTTGTATGTATATCCAAAAAAAAAAAAAAAAACCATCTTAAGAAAAGTGTGAACATGTCTGCTCAAGGACTAAGTAGAAAAAAAAACAGAAGATAATATGCAGGTCAATACAGAACCAAAGCAGCAACTTGGTGTTGATATTTTAATAAACAAACAAACAATTTAACGTAATGCATCGTTTAGTAAACAAAAACAAAATACGAAAAAGGAAATTAATGAGGCAATAAGTGACGCTGCTGAAGTTGCATAAAAACTTTGCAAAAATTCGCCTTGGTCTATGTTTGTTGTTTGTATGTATGCATGTATGTATGTACAGAAAAAAAACAAAAGCAAACACAAACACAAAACGCAAAGGTGACTAGCGAAATAAAGAAACCATTTCCCAAAAGTCTTTAACCCGAAAACTCATCGAATTTTGTGCGCTTCTTATTCGCACCTCAACGCACACTGCAAATACTACGAAATTGAAAGTTGCATGCTTAAATAAATAAGCAATCGAAGTGGCAAAAATTTATATAAATCATTGAAACATTAGACAACAAAACGTATTTGGCTTTGCTCGCAATAATCTTTCCTGATGCATGATATTAAGTAGGTTTTAAGTCGAATTTAGGTAAAAGAATTTTCAATAACTTGTTTGCCCTTCAAAGTATGCTATGTTTATAAATATAAATAATTAAGAAAAATATTTATTTATTAATAGCCTTAACACTTATTATTATTTTATGCCTTTGACTAGTACGACAATCTGAGTAAATGCACAATGTGGATTATGTAAGATGCTGCCATAACTGACTTTAAATTATCTAGTTCAAAAAATATTAATTGAAGAAAATAAAGATTGCATACCTTGAAGGGCAAAAAAAGCATGATTTTTTATAAGCATAAATGTAGTATACGTTTATTTATTATCAAATTTGTATAATAAACCCCATTATATGTGGCGAATAACGCAGTAACTTAACGCGTATTGGTGCATATACCCTGTAATTTTTTGATTAGCCCTATACAGACCAGCGAACTAAGTAATTGAGCTTACTTCGGCATATATTACGTCAAGGTGGAACGTAATTCTAGTGTGACCAGATTAAGAAATTACACCAAATCTTGAATTCGTGGTATTTTGGTCACACTACTCGATTAACTATGTTGTTTCTGTTGTTTTGATAAAGATAACCAACTTCTTATTAAGCCTTGCTGACCAACAAAAACATAAAAAATTTACCTATAAATATATGCTTTGTTTTGAAATGCTACACACCAAGCAAATGCAATGTCGACTATTCAAACTTTTATACGACTATTTAAATTCTTTAAAGCAGCGTTTGATTTAGTCAAATTTGTAGCTTTTTGTTTGCTAAGTAATTTAAACCCTTGTGAAAACACGAATTTGCGACTGTATTTAAATTTTGATATTCCGTATTAAATTTAATTTCAGCTGTTTGCTGATGGCGGGAAGGCAGAAGTAGGAGGAACTAACATCGCTTCCCAGTTTTATTTAGCTCAAAACTTTCAAAAAAGCTTTTTTAACGTAAATAAAAAAATCAATGTAGTCAATTTTTTCTATCGATCGCAAAAATACATTAATTTGTCATCGAACAGGCTATCGTTCGTTAAAATCTTTGTTAAAACGGCCAAGTTATAGAATTTCAAGCAAGATTTACAAAATTTAATTTTTTTTTTTGAATTTTCCTTTTTAACAGTAGCTTTACGAAGAACTGTAGCCTGCTTGAATGCAGGTTTGCTCAAGTCGAAATATCTTGTTCATTTATCAACAGATTTTAACACACGATTGCTTGATTGACGCCTAATTGATGTATTACTATAACTACCAAAGAAAATTAACCACTTTATATATTTTCAAATTTTCACGAGATTTTTAAGAGAAAATTTGCATTACTTGCACGCAGATCATGTTTACTTAAATACGCAATGCAAAATATTAAATAATTCCCACATCTTTAGAGATAACATGCTCTTATTTTTCAATCACGAATATTTCTATTCTCATAACAGTCAGATTACATTTTTAGCATTTGCTAACATAATATTAACATTAATGGTCTGTTTATTGATATAAGTAAAGGCTATTAAATAGATCTTCCCCTGGGTACCGGATATATCGAGGTTGGGCTAGATCAACTTCTATTTATTCGAGGATTACATTCTCAGATTTTTAGACTTTACTTATTTTATTATTTGGCTTACAAACGGAATTAAGCATAGATCGGGCTGAAAGCAAGTTTTGGACTTAATCCGACCTTGGGTCTAAACCCAAATTGAGAAATTATTATTTAATTTATTTGGCCCGAAGTACCTTCAAATCGAATTTGACATAGATCGGATTGAAAAAAAGGATTTGAAGACTCAAATTGGTTGATCTGGGGCAGATTTTCCAAATTTATTACCGATACTAAGCATGCAAACTAAGTTTCAAGACGATAGGATTGAAAAAAAAAGCATCCCATGGGAATATAATTAAATTTCAACCAGAAATCGGTTTTTGAGTACAAGCGACTCAACAATTACTGCAGCAAATCGCTGACAGAGAAGCAGAACGGTGGTCCACTGAAGGTTGCTTTAACAGAAAAAACAAAGCTTATCAGTGGGGCTCGACCCGAGCAGCGATTCACATACTGTGTGCATATCGTTTTTGCAGCCGTCTGCTTGTGCACCAAGCGTGTAATTCACTCCGAAGCAAAGCAATTGAAATATATCTGAAAAATAACTCTCGGAACCAAACCAAGCATAGGCGTGCCCACCGCTGCTTTATGGCATTATTTCACGCCCTTCTATTTCAAAAAAGAACTCAGAAAGAGAATATGTGTGAGTTAAATTAAAACTTTTTAAAAATGTTCTACGAACCAATTAATTTATGTTTTATACGATTTTAGTTAAAAAAATCATTTAAAAAAAAGAAAAATAATTTTTTTTAGTATTTTCAATACGCAATGCAGCGTTTATTTATAGGGGTCCCTCATGCATCAGAAAAGTACTTGGAGCATTAGAATTATAAATACAGTTTAATTTTGTTGTCTAGTGTTGTGACTTCGACACTGTATTTCCAGTGTATCCACTTCTCTCCAGCCTAATGAAACGCACACACACAAAAATGAAGTAACAAAATTTTACAGAAGGATTTGGACCAATCGCAAATTACAGAGTTCAACTTTGCTTAATTGTTGTGGGTTTTATAAACTTTTGTGTGTGTGTTTTGGTTTTTTTTTTTTTTTTTTTTTTTGTAACTAAATACAGACACATGCCGCCAAGAAACCAATGCCTTTTTTGGAATATTTGTAGTTATTTTTTTTTTTTTTGTGGTTTTGATTTGCTTTATGAAAGTAATAAACTGAAATGTTTGGTAACCGCTGGCAACTGTTTTGTGATTCGCTGTTGTTGTTGCTGTCGTTGTGGATTTGTGTGCAGTTGCTGGGCAAAGTTAGATTTTTATGCAATTTCAAGTGACGTCAAAACTAAAGAAAATCAAGGGAAACGATACAACAAATAAAAAATAAAAGAAATGTTGAAGTTTAGTAAAAAGAAAATGCTGTAATAATGAATTCAAGTTGTTTTTCTTTTTTTCGATTGCTGCGGTGTTTTGGTTTTGTTGCTTTATAGACTTTTGTTATTTATTTTTTGTCTGTTCTTTTTTTTTTTTTTTTTTTTGGTGTGGTTTTTGTTTGTAAATTTTCTTTTAGCGGTACAGCCAGCAACGTGTTCGTGTACCTTTTTCTAGGATCCTTGCTATATGTTCCACCATATTTGCTTCTTTGGGCAGCCAGTTCAGTGATTTCTGGTATCCAACTAGCGAAAACGGCCTAAATTCAACAACACACATACACATTTAGAATTGAGACAGAGAGAGAGAGAGAGAGAGAAAGAGAATGGAGGAGGAGGAGTAGGATCGGTGCCAAGACAATTTAACTTCCGGTTGGTTTCTAGTTGGCTAACAAGTACGAAACGACGCAGAACAGTAGTGCACACTGAAGTCCGTTGAACCCGCACACTCACTCACTCCGATCCAGTCACTCACACAAGCACACATTTAAGTACATATACTAACTCACATACACACGGTGCTTATTTACACTCGCTCACAATATACTTTTATTAGTTCTAATTGTACATTACTTTACATTTATTTGCTCTTCCTTCGCATCTAGTTACTGTACGCAGCTAAGAATTTTACAGTTTTACAGTGCTGCCTAGACTTATGGTCAGACCTTAGGATCGGAGAGATCTTTTCAAAAACTGTTTCGGGTAAAATGTGTTAGCGGAATAAAGTGGATTTCTTTATACAAAGGTAAAATGATGCGCTAAATGTTTTGCTATGAATTTTTGCTGCATTTTGTACATACCTCAGCAAGTTTAACAATGCATTTTGACGTTTAGTAAGTAGGAATGAGATACGTGATGAAATATAACAAAAACTTCGGTATACCGAAGAATAAAGACAATTTCCAATTTTATACATTTGAATAGCAAATATTGAGTTGTCGAAAAAATCATGACAATTTTACAATTCTGCACCAAAGCTATCAATAAAATTTTACAGTCGATACTTTACCTTAAACAACAAACAAGCAACAAGGCGGCTATGGACTTTCTGGTGTCAACGATCGGTTTCAGACCGTTCAGGCCGTTTTCTCATTTTCTTGTTTTTCAAAACTAAGTGCTTTTTGAGAAAATGTAGAGTGTCCACTTTTAGGCCGCTTTTGAAATATCTATGCTTGCGTATGATTTTTAATGCCGCCTAAAAGTAGGCAACATAGATTTTCTCAAAAGTCACCTAGATTTAAAAACCATGAAGATAAGAAAGCGGCCTTTAAAGTGCTCGAGTGATCTAGACTCCCAGATTGATACTAACCCAAAGTTCTAGGTTGATGCTTCTCCCTAAAAAGTGATAGAATTAGATGCCTCGTAGTTTTAGAATGTTTGCATACGATCAACTAAAAAACTCCGATTTTTTTTAAACCCACAAGCTATACGAAAATGGAAACCAAACTTCAATGGTATCCATCTATATTTCAGGTCCTAGAATCAAACTTATTCCAAGATAATTCATTACTTATAATCATTACATCTTCGATAATTCATTTCTTTTAAGAACTATCACAATTTATCACGATTTCTCAATCATTCAGCTCGTACGTTGAGTACAATAAGCATTTTTTCTGACAGCTGGACAGCCATAAAAGCCCTTGGCTCAATACTGTTCAAGTCGGTATCGGTAAACGACTGCCGCAAGTCTCTTCAAAAGATAATAGAGCAGTTCGAAATGCTCCTTATTTCCTGGGCAGAAAGGCAGAGCACTTTCATGACGATTAAGAAAACTGACGGTATGCCCATGGTAATGTGCAGGCTCATTACACGAAATTTATACAAGCAAAAGCTAGGCGGTAGTGGTTACTGGCTGTTGGGAAAACATACCGCCAGAGTGAGTGTCCCCTTTAACGACTTCCGTTCTGAGTCGACGAAGACAAACATTTTTTGGCTCGATCTCTCTAGCAGATATATCTGAAGTTGCGGTCTGTGTGTCTTCCAGACAAATATCAGGCTTCATTAAAGCATCTGAATGGTCATATACTTTACTAAGTTTCTGTCTCTAGGAAATCAACTATTTTCATATAGCCCACCTATTAGGAGGAATGGACGGGAGCCAAGACCACAATCTAATGGCCTCATTGTATTGAAGGTAGGATACCCTCCAGCAACCGCCCTAACCTAACCTTACCCAAGTATTGTACTCTCCTACTCTCAACTAAACTATACTTCAAGTTTTCTCCGATTCAGAAACATCTCTCATGACTTTCCCTTTTTTTTAGGCATGAACACTGTTCATTGAACAGCTTGGATGAGAATTATGAGGGATTTGATCCCGACCTCCGAATTGAGGATACAAATACGAGTCGAACTTGTTTGTACTTGAAACAAGTACTTAAGACTTAGCCCAATCGCAGAATTATTGTATCAAACCGAATAGCTCATTCAAAGTTCGCATCCTACATGAAAATCAAATAATCCTGCAGCGAGATCAAAGTAAGCAGAGTTTTCTAATGTCAAAGAGCAAGTGCGAAAAGAAACGGCGGGCGAGTTCGCAATTGCTCCCTCGATCACTCTCCTTACATCAGGGTTCGGCAAGAAGAGCAAGGCGAAAAAGTGAGAATGTATTGGAGAGCAAATATAATGCGACGCAAAGCGGCTCTGACTTATCTCGTTGATCGATAGCCAATGAATGAATGAATCTTTACTCTTTTCGCGAAGGGCTCGGCATGCATTCATTACGCTTTGCCTATTTTGAGCAGATTAGAGTAGTATTTAGATAAACATCACACTCAAAACCAGAGGTGGCAAAATCACAAAGCGTATATTATTAAAAAAAAGCTTGGTTTGAGCTAAATTCAAGCTCACCCGAGCTAAAGATAGGATAAAGAGAGATTAGGGATCGAGCTACTTCGGACATCGTATAGAAATTATTTTAGTCCGGATATTATGGTTTAGTTCTGAAACTATTCAATAAATGGAGCAATTCCTAATGCTTATACTGGATTCACCCATGAATTGGGGGGCAATAGATTCTGCTTTTATTGAAGGGATACATATCAAACTCACTTCATTTTGTATAAAATTATATGCGTATCTATGTGATATGCCGATTGGTCGCAATACGCACACTATCAAAAGGTTGCCCAACACTGTTTTTAAATGAATAACCAAAATAATTAGTCATGATTTTTTTAGACATACCCATATTTTTTCTGAAGGAAAAGTTAAACAAAATCGATATTTTGTAACGCGAAAGATTTTTTAGAACATTATAGTTATTCTATCGGATTTTTTTGCGACCAATCAATGGTATTGTTCTGCCGGCTCGAGGTCATTTGACAATATAAGTATTTAAAAATTTATATATTCGAATTCTTATATCGAATAATATTCTATTTACTTGTAGATCAATTGGACTTAAAGAAGATTCGCAACATTGGGAAACTAGTAAAAAAAAGGGTTAATTTTCGACAGAAAGCTTCACATTTAAATTGCTTCTAAAACTGGATCATTACTTCCTTTATATAAAAATATATCAAAATTAATAATTGAACAGTAAACCAATTTTTAAAGCAAATATATTATCAATTTGATTTTCTCTTGCTTTTAGTATTGGAAATTGTCAGCATTAGAAAATATTAAACTATTTATGGTTTTGTGACGCAGACACACAAGTTTAAACTAAATTAGCAAATTTTCAAGAAAATAAAAATATAGAATAGAAAATATTATTTGCAATATGTAAGTGCCTTTCATTTGCTTTCATTGCATTAATATAAATTATATAATTTATACGTGTACATTTGAGAAACAAAATTTTGTACTTTTTGGCAATGCGTGACCGATGCTTTATTTTGTAGGTGAGTGTTACGACAATCCGCCTACATATGCTTTATGTATGGGGGAAAAAAAAAACAAAATTGTAACCTTTTAACTATTTGCAAAATTGTTTAACGCATATCTCTATACTTAGATCTGGTGTTAATACGAAATAACGTTGAAAGCATGGCAAAGTAAAACGATATTGGTTTGGCAAAACGCACGCCTACAAATTGTTGTTATAAATTGTTGTATTATGTATGAAACGCAATAAAACTGTTAAAACAAAATCAATAAACCATAAGGAGAATACAAAAAACAAAAATAAACAAAACGAGGAACCTAAGTGAATTAGACATAAAAACGTAGCATATACAAAATGGATCTAAATGTATATAGCTTTCCGGTCTGTTGACTGCGGCGCACGTTCGCCCAAAAGAAACAAAAATTAATCAACAAAAACATTTTGATTTGATGGCAAAACAATCAACAAATTGTACAAATTGTAAAGAAAATATTTGTACTTAAAGTTTCAAATTACGATTATTAGTTGGTTTTTTTTTGGTGATTTATCAGGACGCATGCGCCCCAATAACAAATGTCATGTATTTTTTTGTTCGATTTGGTATTAAGTACATACTATTTATTGGATATGACTGTTCTCTACTTTGCATGATAGTCATAAAACAAATACAAATCCATTTGAGAAATGAAAACAGAGTGAGGGAATTAAAGTAAAGGGTAACAGACTAAGTTAAATTCGACAATTAATTATCGACTTGAGCTAGGCAAATATGTAGAATCATTAATATGAAATGCTAAATATTAATCAAATTACCCTAAGAAAAAACAAAGTGTGTTGGTTTTTTTTTTTACAGAAAATTGTTGTTTTTTTGTGTATATATTAAAGAAAAGCTGACATGACAGAAAGCACATAACTCGAAATTTTTATGGACACTTTGGAATATAACTCAGAGGACCATGAGATAAAGTGTTAAAACTTAGGTATTTTTAGACATTTCTTAATTTAATAATATTATCTGGACTGGGCATAAATCAATGAACTATAGTGGAAAATCTTTTTAATCTTTACTTTAGCCAAGTGTGTGGGAATCAAGCTCTTCTTTAGTCTTTGAAAATATATAAGTCGCGAAATATGAGTGGTCGACAAATGTTTCAGAAACGGTTTCCTAGCAACTATATGATTATAGTTGAATTCAGATTTGAATACCCAAAGTAAAATCCAATTTTGAATCTGGACGCAACCGTTTGCCTCAACAACTCTTAGACTTTCTGGTCTAGGCTATAACTTTGGCAAGAACAGGATTTGTGGATTTCCAGAATATATTAAATTCAAAAGCATATTGATTTCGAAAAATATTAATTCAAGTAAGCTGGAGAAAATTTAAATAAAATCCTGTCTAGCAAACGCCTTGCCGGATTACAACAAAAGATCTGTCTGTTCAGATCTTTTTTCCAGTCATTCAAAGGTACCAAAAGTAAAATACCAAAAATTCCAAAACTACATTTCTAAACTAGGAATGTTAACTGGTTCTGAACCAAACCATACCGAACCTCTAAATCGTGCTGGTAGTCCGTACCACAAACCAAAACGGTGTTCGTTTGAAAATGCTGAACCAAACCGAAAACCGCAAATGAAAATGGTTTGGTATGGTTCATTTCATTAACTTGTTTGATTAAGATATTTTTTAATAAAAGATAAGTTTGCTGATAGGACGTTTTAAGGATCTTCAAAGAATACACAGCTAATCTGTTCTTCTTGTTGTTATGTGTTGTTAAATGAAAATCAACTTAATATTTTGGGTATCCAGAAAAAGCTCTAAATAATTGAATATTTGAAATTTTAATTAAAAAATTTATCAAACTTACTACTAAGGCCTATGGGTGGCCGAATTGACATTGCTATCCACCAGTTCAGGAAAGAGAGCTATGGTTAGATTAGGTTAGGTTGCAATGATCAGTTCTTCACTTAAAGTAGAGTGAAGATCTTCAGCCTTATGCTGAGCGCTAGACAAAGACAGATCCAGTGAAATGCAGCTTCTGCAGAATTCATTGTGACTGATGACGAGTACAGTAAGGGCCCCTGTTTATAGGGAGGTGTTGTCTCTTTCTATACGCAGTAGCCCCGTAGATTTCCATGTAAGCCTGGGTACTTTACATGTGTGAATTATTTGCCAACGATTCGTGGTTATTCGATAGGTAGTTGAAAACGCGAATATTTATGATCAAAAATGGTTTTATTGTTTTTCAAAGTATTCTCAATCAAGATTTATACACTTTTGCATGCGCTCAAACCAATTGTCGAAGCACTTTTTCCACTCCGATTGAGACACCTCCTAAACATGGTTTTTGAACTCTTCAACAGCATCTTCTGGCGACGAAAATCGTTGACCACGCATATTTCCCTTGATGTGCGGGAATAAAAAGAAGACATTGGGTGCCAAGTCAGGGCTGGTCAAAAGGCGCTGGTGTGAGCTGATGTGTGAGAGTTCGCATTGTCATGGTGCACAATGATCTGTCTTCTCTTGTTCGTTTTTCGAATTTCTCCAAAGACTTCAGGCAAACAAATTGTAGTGCACAACTCAAAATTGACCGTCCGTTTTACCGAAAAAACAGGCGACCATTTGCTTCGAAGTGCTTCTTCCACGAACGAATTTCGTTGGATTTGGCTCGTCTTGGAAGACCCAAACGGTCGATTGCTATTTTGTTTCGGGCTCATAAGCATAGATCCATGATTCGTCACCTATGACGATCTTATAAACGTCTTTTGAAACACCGCGATTAAATTTTTTTCAAAATTGCTTTGCACCAATCCACACGGGCCTTTTTTTAATCGATTTTCAAATTGTGCGTGATCCAACAGCACAAACATTTTTTACGCCCAGGTGTTCGTGCAATATCGAATGTATGCTGGTTGAAGAATTACACAAGGATGCCTCTATCTCACGGTATGTCTCATGACAATATTGCATTATCAGTTCACGCACGGCATCAATGTTTTCTGGCACAACGACTGTTTTTGGACGACCTTCACGAAGTTCGTCTACGAGCGAGCGTCGCCCGCGATTGAATTCATTAAACCAATTTTTCACAGTGCTATAGGATGGTGCTTCATCGCCATACAAAGATTTAAGTTCATCGTTGCACTCTTGAGTTGTGAAAAATGATTGCACGAAAATGTTCACGAGTTAATTCCATTTTTCTGACGAGGTAAGTTTTTGATTAATCGTTAATCGATATCAAACGTGGTCACTCATGAAAGAGTTCTATGGAGCTTTTATCAATAAAAGTCCAAACTTTTTTTGGCAAAAGGCCAATTGGTCCTAAAATGGCAAGAAGTGACCAAGGCCAGAAACTCAAATAGCAACCCACGTGAAACAAGAGCGAGTCAAAAAGGAAAGTGTATTAGTGTGCTTTGCACTGTTGCTCTGACCTACTTCGTTGAACGCTGGCCAGCGACTAAAAATTGCTTGCTGTGTAGGTGTGAATTGGGAGAATGTTTTCAGCCCCTAGCGGCTATGGGTGAAAAACACAGATATAAAAAGAAGACCTTACATTGTGTGAAATTGCAAGTGCTCCTTGAGGGATTTTTATGATTCCTATGAGGGATTTTTAAGTAGTTTTCAGTGTGACCTCTTTTTAACAATATAAGGTGTAGAAAGAGTCCTAACGTATTTTGATTCTCTTACTGTGGTGCAGAGTATCCCACCATTTGTGGTTTTATATTAAAAAGGATTGCCCATCACCTTACCATTTATTTTAGTGTAAAATCAGTACAAATCTGAGTTATTTTTTCCAAGGTACACATAAGATTTCTTAAGTTATGAGCTTTATGTATAGTAATTGGACAAAAACCTGACAGAAAGAATTAAACTTTGCCTAACACAACTCCTGGCTAAGCTTGTCTTTCGGATTTGAATAACTTAAATTTAACTTTATATATAATTTTTGTTATGCGCATGTTTATCCACAGTAATTTATGATTTTGTTTTTATTATTATTTTATATTTATGTATTTAGTTAAAATGTTGCTTGGTGTTTTTGGTTCTTGTTGCAGTTTTTTTTTTTTTAATTTTTTAATTTTTTTTATAATGAATATTATAGACTACCTCTTTCCGTGTTCCCTTTTCAGTTCACCGCCATATTTATTGCCACTACCAACGAGTTCAATTATCTCCGGTATACTGCTGGCAAACATTGCCTAAAATATTTGATATATAATATATATAGAGATATAGCAAATATTTAACAAAAGTGTTTGGTATATTGAAAGATAAGTTGTGTCTCTCTTAAAGCTCAAGTTAGTCCCCAGACATTCACACCCAGGAGGGAGGATGGCTATTAGTTGGTTAAGTAAGCTGTTAAAACCTAAAAGCGTTAAATATGCGGCAGCCAGCATTAAAGCATGCATAGAAATAGTTAACACCAAAATCTGGTTCCCTAACTGACCCTAGCCTCTGTGTGGGTGTGTTTGAGTGTGTGTGTGTGTGAGTGTGTGTTTGGTTTTTAGTGTCTACAAACCAAACTTAAAATTCAAAAATGGTAAAAAAAAATATAGAATAATAGTAGGCAACTGCATGCAAAACTATAAACGACTTGGATTTTTTTGTTGATTTTTTTTTGAATTGAATGGACTGCGTCAGCGTGAAAAATGAAACTGTCGAAACGCTATGAGCACCAGCTGCTGGCCTCTGAGTGTACAGAGAGATAGTGTGTGTCAAAAAACGCGTCAAGCTTTTTGATTTTTTTTTTTTTTTTTTTTTGGGAGGGTGATGAGTAAGCTAACAAAACTTGGGATGAAACGCAAATACGAAACTGAGAGTCTCAAAACGTAAATTTGGATAATTCAAATTGGTGCAGCGTTATTTAAGTCGTTCTATGTATTTACATAAACGTGGCATGTACTTAAATACATAATTTGTATGCAAGAGGTAGAAATATATGGGTAAATACTTATTGTACGTATGTAGTCTAAAAGTAGTTAGTTTTCAATTTTTGTTAAGAGAGACAGAGAGAGAGAGAGAGAGAGGGACAACGCTAGGAGATTTCGACTTTCATATAGATAGTTGGCTATACTAAATGCTAAAGCACAACTGTACTAGTTTTTATAATCATTCACACATCTTAACACTTCCAACCCCGCTGTGGCTTGGGCCTAAACTCAACTGGGCTTCAAGGCAGAGAGGGAGAGAAACATTTTCTATATAGTAAGTATATTATTAAGCTAAATCATTTCTTTTCTGTGTGGTTTTATAGTGTTTTGTTTTTTTTTTTTCTGTTTCGTTTGCGATAACTTACCAAGCCGACAAGCAGAAAGAACACTAGAAATGTTCTTCCCAGTACAGTCTCACAGTAAACGTCACCATATCCTACCGTTGACATGGTCACAATTAGGAAATAGACACAGGTCCAATAGGATAAACGATGAGCATTATTAAAATCCAGCGGATCGCCAGAGTTCTCCAGCTAAATTTTAAGTAAATGCAAATGCGACAATTGTTGTAGTGCCAATGGAACACTACTAGTCTGGTCACACCCCTTTCAAGTGATTTCTGTAAAAGTGTGCTGCATGGCGTATACTTAATATAAATTTTCTGGCTTTAACAGCACATGCGGCACAAGCAATCACAGAAAAGTGGCAGAGAGGGGAGCAACTGACTGAGTTTAGATGTGTGTGTGTATTAGTGTTGGGTTGTTCCTGAGTAAGTGAACAAATATGAGTTGCTGACATGCTCTTTTTTGTTCAATTTGACAGGCTTGAAACCAGCGGTGGGCAAGCATTTGCATCGTTTCGGAAAGAATAACAAAAACCAAATGCATAAAGCAGACGGCAGCAATAACAAAATACACGCTGCTCAACTCAAGCCTCGCTTATAAGGTTTATTTTTTTTCTGTTGTTGTTGGACTGCTCCCAAACTTAAATTTCATGCCCACCGCTGCTTTAAAGCTATACAATTTTGGATGAGGTTAGATGAGTAATCTAAGGGCTTGCTGGAACCCTCAAACCTAGGTTTACTTGAACTAAAAAAAAACTAAGTGTAAGTAAACAACTGAACAAAAAAGGTAGCAAAATGAACAACTGAACAAAGTTACTCACTTTGTTCACTCACTTGGAAATGCATGACAGTTTGTGTATATGTGTGTGTGTGTGTCTACATACCAGATGTATAATGCCCGCTGCTGTTAACCATACGGATATAAAAATTGATACTAGTTGAGCCAAGCGTATCGAGCTCGATGTTTTTAGTACGTTTAAATATTGTAATATATCTGGAACAGTCATGAGACGTAGCGCTCGAAGAAATCGAAGACCTGTTGTATATACACATAAATGTGGATTTGTTGATTTGGAGTAAGACACATTGCATGCATACAAATCGATCTGGACACTTGTTTGTCTGTGTGTGAGTGTGGGTGTGTATGAAATAGTTGGAATCTTGAAGTAACCGATTTGTATGCAGCTTGCATTTTGGAATTTTTAAGGGGATTCGTTTTGCGCTTACCGATCCATGTTCGATCTAAATATATTGATACGAAGGACGGGGGTATTGTAAAATAATCTACAAAACTGTACATTTCTAACATAAACCAAAGCTTATCGGACGCCGCTATGAACTGTAAGAAAGTGTCATAAAAAAAAGAAAATACAAAATTTAAAGAATCGAATTTTTTTTTTTTTTTGCAATTAAAAACTGATCACAGATCACAACCAATTTGATTAATTAGAGAAATCAAAACATTGACAAATCAAAGTGCTGGCATTGGTCTGTGCGTGTTTTGGGTGTGTAAAACTTACTCGTATAAAAAAGTAAACCATAAAAAATATATTGAATGCGAGATCGATCTGTTGAGTAATGTTATTACTCCATTTTTGGCATCTTTCGACTTCTTCGCTAGATGCATCAACAAAGTATATAATGAGGGATGCGATGCTGAGTATAAATACGAGTACGACCTGTAAATAAATAGATCAAAAAAAGAAAACGTTATAAGACAAATTGGCTTTAAAGAAAGTAAGTATATTAAAAGCTAATGTGGGTAAACTTACACCATAGCAGAGGTTAACAAGTTGTGTGAAGAATCATGAAACAAGCATTCATTTTGAAAATTTGGAAAGGGATAGTGGTGATTCTAGAACCACTAAACCTGAACCCAAAACTAAAGTTTGGGTCACAATAGTAAGTAAATTTTTCAACGAAAAAGATTCTAAGGGTCGTTTCTTATCTTCATGGTTTTCAATATATAGGTGCTTTTTGAAAAATTCTGTGTTGCCTATTTTTAGGACGAATTAAAAATTATACGCGGGTCGTTATAAACAGAGGCATAGATATTTTAAGAGCGGCCTAATAGTATGCAACATACATACAAACAGGAAGATGAGAAAACGGCTCTTAATGAGAGTATTCAAAATAAGACTTTAAATGACTTTACTTTGAAAGCGATAAGCAATTATAAAATCCGACAACGTTGTTGTAGACTCTCTCAAAAATGTAACAAGTCAACATACAACGCCATATCTTTTAAAATTTTGGAAAGGTCTTAAGAACGATCCTTGAAAAATATTGCGTTACTATACACCTGTTCCAGCAACCACGGGAATCAGTTGAACGAGCATTTTCAACACTTTTCTAATCATACCTTAAAAATTACTTATGTCAGCTAAATATATGATAATTAAAATGATTATACTAAAGGATATTATTTTTACTAATATGTTTACAAAAATAAATCTATTAAAATTTCTTGAAAAAATCTTTATTGTTTAAGTGAACCGGGGTTCCAAACAAAATTTTTGGCTCAAGGGTTTCAGAAAACGGTCCGTAAACCGAACTCCCGATCCCAACCCAACATTTTTGAGGTTGGCAGCAGGGTTCGTAAAATAACACTCATTTTTCTTTACATGCATGATATTAACACTAAAGTAAAATATACAAGCTGAAAAAAATAATAATTTTCAGACACGAAACTAAAATAATTTACATATGGCAAAAATTATTTTATTCATGTAACTAACACGCGCATTTTTGCCACGCCTGTATTATACTTGTGTGTGAATTATTTTTTCTGCCAAATGTAAGCAAAAAATAAGAAAAGATTTCATTCTTCATTAAAGGGGTTAACTCTTACCTACTTTGATTTGCAATTTGATCATTGGTCAGCAGGTCATTGCGAAAACAGCAGAGTGTTAAATTTTATGGCCCTCATAATTAAGGGACGACGATCGCGATTCGTCGTGACGTATTCTATTTTTTCCACCACCGTTGACGGCCGCGCACAAACGACTCTCAAATACACACACACAATACAAATGCAATGATAAAAAAAAATCAGAAATTCACATTATTTCTCACATGGGAGTGAAAAATTTTGTTGGCAAGTATTTTTTTCTTATTTTATTTTTGTCTGAATTTTTTTTTAGATTATAACAAATTTTGCTTATCATAAATTACTGAGTTGCACATCAGCAGTAATTAACAGTTTTGTCCGATTTTGTCCATTATCCGCATATTTGTGTGGTGTCATGCCATCCTGTCAAAAGTTTATAGCAATAAAAATCGGGACATGACGGCAATATCCAACTACTACATACAAACGTAACTATCAAAATGCAACAGAAAAAGGTCCAATTTCAATAAGAAGCATTTGGAAATGTTTTTCTTCAAACAAGACGACTTTATTGAACAGAAAAAGACATTGGGGCAATTGGTGCATTGAAAAGTTTGACCGTCATAAATCATAAATATGAATACTGTTAAATAAAATTACGCATACGCCATGTGGTCCCACATATGCGCGGTAATGTAAGGCTTGGACGCATCGTTCCAAAATTTTGTCTGAATATTATGCACAGTTATGAAATGTTACACATTTCAGCTCTGAAACTCCATTCTTCGAATTTAGTCCAAAAATATGGAAATTTATTTAAAAAATCTTTACCAAAGGTACAAAGTATAGATACGTCGAAAAAACGATATATCAATATGGGATATTTTACTAACGTGATATATCGTATATCGAATATTATTTTGCGATATTTTCGGCGATATTTTTAAGTTCTAAATGGAAGAGAAAGATTAATTGCTAGTGCTTCCGACTAGAGTTGTGCCGATTTTGATGAACCAGTTCGAATGAACTATTCATTTAAATGAACTTATGAACTAGGTCTCAGTGTTTGAACTATAGTTCATTTTTTTAACTTAAGTTAATTTTTTTAACTATAGTTAACTTTTTCATGGAAAACCATTCGTTTTAGAACGTTCAAAAATCAAATGAAAATTAAAAAGGGTAAGATTGCTGCAGAATTGGTTATTAAAATATAGTTCAAAATTGAAAAATAAACTATATTTCAAAATTGAACTATAACTCGAAATTGAATAATTCATCCAAAAATTAACTAATGAACTAGGTCATTAAAATAAACTAGATTCTCCAACTCTACTTCCGACTTGAAATTGGCATATGTTATTTCACCAGGCGCCATCGGAGGTGAAATGGCTTCGACCAAAAAAATATGTGGTTTTCGAATAACCGAAATCTGTCTAACGATTCTTTAAAAAAAAATAAAGGTCTTACCTTTTTGGATTTAACTGCTTTTGTTTTATTTTACGACTTTACAGTCATCTTTCACTATGAATTCTTGAACGAGTTTCCACAACATCTAATGTTATAAGCAAAATTTAATAAATATCTTTGTCATACTCTTAAAAATGTATTTTATCTATATTTTATTGGGTTTGGGAGCTCTGATCTGTAGATTTTGATGACAACTCGATTACCCCAAAAGACCTGTTTTTTTCTTAAGAAACAACTTTTTTTGATGAAAATATTTTGAATATCGATTATTTTTTCAAACAAAATATTATTGTCGAAATTTTCACTTTGACAGATGACGTTTGGATGCCACTACCAACTACTTGTGCTGCCAACCTGAAAAACTTAACTCTTAAAAAATCACCATTTAATCTTTGACAGGAACAGAGTATATTAAAGTCGGGCTAGATTGACTTTCTTACTTGATTTTTTCGTCTGGTGCAGTTACATTTGCCATATTTCCCAAGTTCTGCAAATGCGAATATGTCCTTATGCCGTAATATCCCATTCATGAATAAACTGTGATTTGCCTATCAAAAGTTGTTCCACTTTAATTTTTGGTAACTAACATTACAGCCCAATTATCAATACGAATCTTTAATTATTACATAAGAAAAACATTTTTGCCATAGCATTTCAAGTCCCCAACACCTCATACAAAATCATGCTCATAATTGCTACAACATTTGTGAAATGCTGCCAATAAAAACATATAAAAAAAGGGAAAATCTCATTTACATGAGTTTTCTTTTGGCTAGAGCCAGAGAGCACAATCTCAACATCTGGCACAACAATTGCGGGTAGCAAATTCGTTGCCATAAATCATTGCCATGTCAGCTGACACCCACCCAAAAATCCAACGCTTCAGTGAACTTGCCCCCAATCGACCAACAACAAAAAAAAAAGGACGAAGAATGGTGGGCAATTTGGTCGCCAAAAAAGGATACCGCAGTAATGTGCATTTTTAATTGCACTCTTTTGCAATTGGCTTCTGATCTGGACTCTTCGTATGGCTCATTTGATTCATTGCACCAACGTCCGGCGACACTGCGGCAATTAGTCGAGGCGCCCCATTGATAAATCTGCGGCAGTCATGAAAGTTTTACAAGGTAATTTCGGATTCAAGCCGCTTTATAAAGTGCAGCTGTGTGTGTGTGTGTGTTAAATGTCAGGGCTGCTTGCCAATAAAATTTTGCCAAAGGCCAATTGAGGTAATTCAACTTCAGTCGGCTGCACTTTTCATTACATTCGACAAAAATAGAATGCCTCATTAAATATACTTAGTATGCAAATTTTTGGTTCATATTCTCAGCCTCCTGAAAGTAAAAAAAAGAGAAAGTTCTGGATGGCGCAAAGAGACTTTACAATATTTTAATCACTTATACGCAGTGTTGCCTTTTTTTTTTGCACATTTATTTCGATTCAAAATTTAACATAAAATGTACTTCTGAATTTTATGTAAAAATTTAGAATCTGGTTTTACGTGTCATTTACGTAATTTCTTACGAATTTAACATTTTCTAGGTGCTAAAATCTACTTCATTTTACCTTTTTGAAGTCCGCTCTAATATACGTACGAGTATATCTTGTTATATAGCACTTAATGTCTTTGTAATTGTAATTGTTATAGCCATCGTTTCGTAATTATGTTGATAATCAAAAAAAAAAAAAAAGAGCAAGAACAAGAATGCAAAGGAAAAGCTAATTTTGGAGCCGGCGGCACGCAAGCCGAGTATTTATTTAGGGCCATAAATTAAAATGTCTTGGCCGGGCAAATAGCTTATGCGCTTTATGCAAATAGCAATCTTGTGGATTGCGCAACAAAAGTTGTTGGCAGACAAACTTTTCTCATATCTGGCAAAACTTAGAAGATTACGCATACGTCCTGTGGAGGTGTCGACTGACACTTTCATTAGTTTGGCTTAATGAAGTTGACGTAAGGATTTTCAAACTCTGACGTCAGGACAGCACAAAAGGTAATCAATGCCAATGGGCCAATATGGCGACAACATTTGTCTGACGTCTTAAGCATGCAGCTCACCAGAAAACTGGGTCAATCACTCAGCCAAGACGTTGCCTCCCCACCCTTGCTCCAAAAAAAAATCACTTAAGTTCACAAGAACTGACGAACTTGAGATATAGGTCGCGATTCTCCAGAGCTTTTTTCAATCATTTAATTTTTTTTAATAGCCATTAGCATGAAGGCCATCAGTTTAATGGCATCGCCAGCACTTCCGCAAAACACACACTTTAAAATTTTTATTTTCCTCATCAACTCTATGACGTGACCAAGTGCAATCGGATGCACTGGTTACGCCCACCCGGCAAGCTGCCATAAATGTGGCTTTAATGCTTTGGCTATTGCACAGACTTCCGCATTGAAGTCTTTGCAAGAATTTTTAAGCCAATTAGTTGTGTTCATGTGGGAGTGAGTAAAAATAGAAATGGAAAAAACAAGGAAATGGAAGTGATTACTAAGTTAAGTTTTTACTCAACGGCTTGATAACTCGCTAGCTGGCTTCAGTTTTGTGGTTTTTCGATAATATCGATAGAAAAAGCCATGTATATTTACTACAGAAAAATAAATTCCAATAACTAATCCGAAAACAGAGAGTGAATAAATTAAAAATGTTAAAAATATTTTAATATTTTGGGACTTGCATCCCAAAACTCATCTTATAGAAATTTGCTAGAATTGATTTGAAGTTTTAAGGCATAAAATTCAAAATGTTGATAAGTGTCGAAGAGGTAAAAATCTGCATATTAAAAATATAGTCCAGTCCAAATATGTTCCTTATTCAAGACAGAATTCCTCTTTTTTCACAGCTTTTGAAAGTCAGCTGCGAACAAAAGCTAATGATTCTTAGCGCTAAGCTCTGAGCTGAAAGCCGGATCTCGAGAGCCGGGAATCAGCAGCCAAAAAAAAATTGGGATGAGAAATTAATCCTGTCCCGTCCCGTTCCCGACCCCAAACCTTTATTTTAATCCCGTCCCACGCCCTTATCTCATGATACAATAATAAAAAGTAGCGCAACCGGAAGTGCCTTTTTGCTTGCGCGATAATTTCTCAAACCTCTGGGCTACAAACACTCAAAAATCAGGGACACACAGTCAATACTTACATTTTTGTCAGCTATCGATAGAAATTACTGGCTGTAACGGAAAATCCAAAGCGAACAGGTCGATTCGATATATTGGAAATTAACCTTGATTCATCGAACAAGGCCGACTAAAAATATCGATTTTGCGTCACCTTTGATTTTTACATCATGCCCTTTTTTGATGCATGTTTTCGATATTTTTTGTGTGCCGCAAATCTTTACTTAAGTGAAAGAACCTGTGAAATTATCAAAGCTTGGTAGCTGTAGTCCCGAATAACATTTCCTCATCAAACATGTTTTAATTTTCTGCCGTAACATAAGTATAGTATACTTTTTTGGGCATCCATGTTAATTCAAACACATTTAAATTGTATATTAGAATCAAGAACTTTGCTAAGAAATGTGACAATAACTTTGTTATCTAATTCATCGAAACAACATTTTATTATCGTTGAATTAAATAATAAAATTTAAGAAAACAACCCATTTAATAATTATGTTCAACAATTAATTAATTAATTAATTAATAATTATGTACAACACGTAAGAAAGCTGCTAGATTGTGTGTGTTTTTATACGAATATATGTATAAGTACACATGCTCACGAAGCCGACGCTTACGACGTAGCCCTAGCAACGCTGGCGACCCTCCCGCTGCATGTTGGGTGGCTAAGTAACATTTTACTTACAAAACTTCTTTGTTTTTAAAGATATCTTATTGTGCGTTTTAGAATAGATAGATATTAGGACCAGGGCTGCTAACCCCTCCAATTTCGATAGGGGTTCAGTTCGGGGATCGAGCCCTTACCCTACGCTGCGGGTTTGGTTCCACAACCGATTACCTTCAAATTAAGAACAGGGGTTCCGGTTCGGGTTCCAGATTGCGCTTTAAGAATTTATAAATTATGTATAAAATAATATGGGAAATGTTGATTTCATAACTTAATAAAATTTGAAGAAGAGATGCCTTATAAACTGCTGCAGTTTTTTTAAGTCATGCACATAAATGATGTGTCTAGATTGTGATTAAGTCACAGTGACTTGTAGTCACCAAATCACACTGTTACTTTTCATATGCAGTCACTGTGTGATTTGATTATTGCCAGTGACAAGTCACTGTCACAGATACTCCGGCATATCTCATCTTTAACTTATAGTGTGGCCGAACACGTTTATACAAAATTTCCGAGAATTGGTAGTCGAAATTATAATTTCTAAGAATGGAACCGCCACAGCACGGCTTTGCCTGGCATATTGTGAGAGTGAAATGCTAAAAGTATTTTTATTGCGACTATCAGCCATGTTCTGAATTCCACTTCCACAAAAATTTTGTGATACGGACAGACGGACATGGCTATATCGACTCAGCTATGGATGCTGATTAATTATATATTTATTTTAGGGGGTCGGAGATGCTTTCTTCCATGCGTTACAAGCATCTGCACAATTTTAATATACCCTTTGCTAAGGTATACAAATACTCAACATTTATGAACTACAACCTAAGGGAAGATGGGGTTTAAGCAGAGGCAGTAGTCAAAATTGTGGGGCACATTTCGATGGATTGGGAATGACACTTTCTTCCTCAAGCGCTGAATTTTTTGTTTGCTTTCCTTTTTGTTCCATGGAACATCTCACACTATATACTAAAAGACCCACACAAAAACTTTTGTTCTAATCTATGGTTAGTCTCGTCTGAGTATAGAACCCAGACACAGGCACTTAGCACGAAAAAAATCGCCATTCAAAGCGCTACTCCATCACACACGCCTGTTGCCAAACGTGTAAGAAGCTACCTATATTTCTTCTTTATAGCTGTCTCTCGGCTTTGGATCGATTGGGAGTAAAAATTGAAATCGGACAATCTGTGGGGAATTGGAGCAGTTTCAAATGATGAATTTAGCACTGATAAATTCAGTACTGAAGCGTCGAACAAACGAGTTGTGAGCAAACTTTATTGATTTTGATGGATTCTTCAATACATTTGTAGAAAAGCAATTGTCAAACAACAACAACCATTGAAACCGGTTATTGCCAAGCGCTGAGTGTGTGTATTCGTAAGTCCGGTCTATGTCTTGTTGCAGTACAAAAACAAATGTGCTACTACTACATCTAAACAATAAAATTCTAAATTATTTAAAATTTAGTCTGACATCTTTATCCAATCGGATAGATCAGTTTAAACTTTGGGACAGACAAAGCAACCTTTGCCTTTATGTTAGTAGTCCTTGGCCTCCACTTGCAATTGCATTCCAAGAATCTAACCTAAGCCTGTAGGGAAAGTATTATAAGAAACAGTCAGAAGCGGCAAACGAATTGTGTAATATCCAAATGGCGGGCCATTTATTTTGCCAGTCACTACAACGCCAACAAACGAAGAACGCCATTTATGTAAATACCAAAAGGTTTTGAAAAAATTACTACACTTGGGGAAAAAAGAAACTTTCCAGCAGTTGCTAGTTAGTTGGTCATCTATTTATAGCAAATATTCTTGTTTATTTATAGCAAACTTATTATAAATTCTATCAACAACATTTGGGCATATTCGAGTGTAACCGAAAATGGTTGGAGCAGCTGCACAGTCAACATTCGTCGATGTCCGCCTGTCAAACAGTCAGCCAATTGGCTGGCAACGTAGGCTTGGCAATAAACATTTACCCTACCCACCCACCTCCCTCTGTCCCATTCCTGTCCCACATCACCCGCATGACAAACAAAAGAAGAGTGGAAATGTGCGAGTTTCATCGATTTTCTTGTTTCTTCGGTTCTATCCTGGCAGTTGCCCAGAATATTTACTGGTATTTGTTGTGGTTACTTTGAGACCTCTTCCACCCCCCCCCCCCCTCAGCTCCCATATTCGTATGTACATACATATCTGTTGTGTTGTTACGCCCGTTTCTAGTTATTAGCTGAAAGTTTTTTGTGCCATTTCACTTTGGGTCTTTTGCATAGACCGAACTACATATAGTCAACTGAGCCAGACACTGTAGAAAAAAAACAGCATGTTGTGGGCGTTTAAGCATTGGTAATAACGGTTGTTGCCGTTGTTTGACGGCAAGCTGCCATGCAGTCCAAAAAAAAAAAAGAAGTAAAAAACACATTCATGTTAGTGCTTAGCGATAATTCGTGTCGTGAATTTTATTCAATTCCATATGAACAAACAGAACACATTGTTCAGATTTTAGATATATATACTATTAAAGACATTTGCATTGAATGGTTTCGATCGCCTTTGCTATAAGTGCTTCTTGCAATAGCTAAAATCGTCTCGAACAGAGCAAAAGCGGCACAAAAAACTAATAGTTAAAGGGTTATTGTCTGATATATAAATTAATTTAAATTATTTATTGATTTATAAGGGTTATAAATATAAATGAGGTTATAATACACGACCATACACTAAGAGAAAAGTAGGACGAGTACGAATGCTCTTGAAAAAAATTAATTTGATCTTATATTTTTAAGTATTTTGTTCTTAAAATCTAGATTTTTCCGTTCTCGGGAGATTCTTGTATCTGAGTATGTTCTTGGTTTAAGAATGAAAACTTCTTCGATTTAATACGTTCATTTCTAAACTCAAGAATGAGATATTCGTGGATTTGAGCATTTTCGGCTTTTAATTCAAGAATGGAAAATGCTTGGATTTGAGTATGCTCGGCTCTTTACTCAAGTATGAAAGACTCTTGAACTTGAGAATGTACAGCTCTTAATTCAAGAATGGGAGATTCTTGGTTTAAGGAATGTTCCACTTTTGAGTCAAGAATGAAATAATCTTAGTTTTAAATCTGTCAAGCAATTGATTCAACAATTTTCTACTTGAAATAAGAATTTTTCATACATACAGTTCAAGAACGGAAAATTCTTGGATTTCAGTACGTTCAACTCTAAATTCAAGATTAAGAAATTCTTGGATTTGAGATTGTTCAGTTCTTTATCCAAGAATGGGAAATTCTTGGATTTAAGTATGTTCGGCTCCTAATTCAAGAATGGCAAATTTGAAACAAGAATGAGATAATCTTGGTTTGAGTCTGTCAAGCAATTGATTCAACAATTTTCTACTTGAAATAAGAATTTTTCATACATACAGTTCAAGAATGGAAAATTATTGGATTTCAGTACGTTCAACTCTAAATTCAAGATTAAGAAATTCTTGGATTTGAAATTGTTCAGCTCGTTATCCAAGAATGGGAAATTCTTGGATTTGAGTATATTCCGACCTTAATTCAAGAATGGCAACTGTGATTGGGAGAGATGAATGAGAGAATCTTGGTTTTGAGTCTGTCAAGCTATTTTCTACTTGAAATAAGACATTTTCATACTTAGATCAAGTATGAAAACTATTCTTCCTAGAAATTTGAACTTTAAAATTCATTCTTGGGTCAAGAGTTTCTACTCTTACCGTACTATTGTGCTCGAATGCTCTTGATCCAAGTATGAATTTCTCAGTAAGAAGTAGAAAAGAAGGCTAAAGATAATTTATCTCTTCTTGTTTTCTAAGAACTCCGTTTCAGAGCTCAATAGTAATTCATCTGATCCGCTTCCAACCAGTTCTGTCGGGTTTAATCAATATTTCTAAGGGAAAATAGTATAAAGGCTAAGGGCCAATTTCTCATCTCCATGGATTTTAAATCTAGGTGCTTTTTGAGAAAATTAATGCTGGCTGCTTTTAAGCCACGTTTAAAATCATACGCGGGTCGTTTTAGACTCCAGCATAAATATTTTAAAGCGGCTTAAAAGTATGCAACATACTTTTACTCAAAAAGCACCTAGATATGAAAACCATGAAGATGAGAAAACGGCCCTAAATGGCAAACTTTACAGCAGAACCGCACTGGAATTTAGACTGGTTTGGTTCAGTGGATTAAAACCAACTTAAAACCACCAGTACGGTAACATGACATGTTTTTTGAAGCTAACCGAATAACGGTTATGGTTTGGTTCATTGATTCACGCATAATATTTAATCAGAAATGATCTAGTTCTTTAATTTCCAATTCAAAGATAAAAAAAATCGATTTGTCAAAAGTCTAATCAACTATTTTTATATTTAGTCGCTTCTTCTAAAGTATAGTATGTTTCATTTTTGTAAATCCAGGTGCTTATTGAGAAAATAAAGGTTGCCTACTTTAGAGGCGCTTTTGAAATATCTTTGCTTGTGTCTACGACGACCCACTTATGATTTTAACCGCGGCCTAAAAATAGGCTACATATATTTACTCAATAAGCACCTGGATTTACAAAAAGGAAACATTAGAAAACGGCCCTCAGTTTATTAAAATTCTAAATTAATTTTGATTTAAAATTCGCAGTTAGTACTCAACATTTATTGCAAAGTTATGAATAGACACAAAAGTTCTGTGCGTGAGTCTTCATCCAATGTAGGCCCATCACTTGACACACAAAACATACATTCATACGATTGTGTACATCCTTAAATACATATGTATATAGTATACGTGTAGACTGTTGTTCGTTGTTTTCATGTTGCAGCATTGAACTGTCAAAGAAGTACATATGTGAATAGGAATAAATGTTCACCATTTGACCCCATGCAATCAGCAAGTGCCTGACACACAAAAGGCCTAGACAAAGCCAGTAGTAAATATTTTTCATAGTCAGTGGGAGATCTAAGTAAGAACCTTGAAAAGACACAGTTGGGCATTTGTTTTGAGCATAAGAATAGAAAAGGGACTGAAAACTAAGCTAACTTAAATGAATTTTTACTAAATTTAACTAAAGCCTTTACCAAAAAAGTTATCAAATACTCAACTAAAATAATTCATTCTGTTTAAACTGTCGGCCACTTCAAATGTTTCCCATAGACTCTACGCTTAATACCCAATTAAATCCATGCAATAGCTTTCAAGTGTCTAATCCTTTTTGATGAATGGGCCGTGAAATCAGAGTTGGGCATGTTAGTAAAAGTTGTAGAACAATTTTTAGAGCATTATACACTTAGAAAAAAACCCGCGTCGGAATTTGAGTACAAGAAGAATTGAATTGAACTTGAAACAATACTTAATCCAATACAATTCTAAGAATCAATACTTAATTCCCCAAAATAAAAAAAAACTGTACTTATACTCCGTACTTACTTATTTTCAGTGGGGTTTTAAAGGCTTTAGTATTCAGGAAAGTCCTGAAAATCAACAGAGATTTTGGCCTCTGTTGGTTTGGCAAACGTTAAAAAAATCCGTCGGTTTCACAGAACATCAAAAGGTTTCATAGTTAGTCAGAAGGTTTGTGTCTAAGATAATGGTCCCTCTCATCAAACAGGGTTGCGTCTCTTTCAAATAAATTTACCCATTTTAAGCTAAGATTGTAAAGTTTATTATGTTTTTAGATTTATACAGGGTTGTCCTGGAAATCTCTAGAGATTTTGGCCTCGGTTTATTTGCAAAACGCTCGAAAAATCCGTCAGTGTCACAGAGAGATTTCATAGTTTGTAGCTTAGAAGGTTTGTGTAATTCAATTTAAATTTAATTCATTTTCTACAGTCGGTTGTTGGACAAAAAAGTACAGAAGTACTTTCTTTTCAGAAACATACTTTTTCGGCATAGACCAGCTAAGCTAAGGCGAGTGTGAAAGTTTATGTATATATATTCGTATGCAATCAAGTGAATGAAAACACACAAAATCAAGCGAACAGGGTATTTTGTAGAAGGGGCACTCGACTGCAGCGCTCTTACTTGTTTAATTCAAGAGAATCTTCTACCTTTGAACAGGGTTTTATGAGTGTTTTTTTAAACATTCTGGAAACAAAACCATGAGTTTAAATTTTTTCTTTTGTATTATTTATTAATTATATAAGAAAATAAAAAAAAGTTTGAAATTCGAGGGCTGATCAAAAAGTTATTGGCCTGCAAATTCTGATCTCCCAAAAAAAGGTGTAGAGGTGGTAGCCATGATTCCAGAACTCCAGGTTATCGATAACTAAATCGGTAAATAATGATTTTTTGAAATTTTAATATTTTTTTTTTTTTTTTTTTTAAATTGGCGGAAATTTAGAAAAAAATTTGATTTTTAAAGTTTTTTTTTTGTAGTGTAGTGTAGAAAAAATAGTAAACAAATGTTGTTCCTACCAGGTCGAAAACATGGTTTCGAGAAAAGCACTCTTAAAGTTTTGAGCAACGTAAAAAAAAGTATCTTAAAGATTAAAAACAAATCCAAAGTAATCTAAGAAAGGCTGAAAACCTCCCAAATTTTGGAAGAGGTTTGGTTTGGGGATTCGATCTCGTGATGAATCTTTGGGTTTGGTTAGCCGATCGGTTCTTGGAACCCCTGATCCCCTGATTTTGGTTTGAGCCTCGGGTCACGTTTTTTTTTATGTATTTGAAAGTTTATATTCGAAATTTTGTAATTCGATTGCAAAGAAATGACGATATACTTATTCGGACTACGACTGTTTTTTTTATTGAGTAAATTTTTGCAATAATCATCACACTCAAAACCAGAGGTCGCAAAAAAAAGCTAAAATCAATCCCGTGATTTTGAAATAAACCTATTTTAAGCTCTATTTAGACAAGAACTCCGGGATTAGAAAATCCGTACTTAGGTCAATTTTTTCGAACATGATTTGAGAAAATGTAGAATCGACCAATTTCTGACACCGGATGGAATATATCGATTTTTTTCCTGTTAAAACTTTGCATCTTACTGAAGCTGTTTCTGTCTTTAAAGTACTTCCACAGAGAAAAAAATTGATATGAAATGGCAGTCATTTCCACATTTTTTCATATCAATTTTACTCCGATATGACGAAGATTTACTTGATATGATAAAAAATATCAATACGATCTTTTCCAGAAAAAAAAAAAAAAACATTGACTTGTCTGGGGATCGAACTCGAGACCTTGCATGGAATGTCATCTCAACGCAGTCAACCAACGCACACATTTATGGGAGGACGTCTAAGAAACTATTTATATTAAGTATACAAAAATTGAAATTTTTAAAAGATCATTTTAACCAGCAAAGATTAAATTGATCATGAGCTTTTTTTTTCTCTGTGTAGATGAAAAAGAACAAACTTTAGTGTGGAAACTGCTGGTACAAAAGTTTGAAAATATTTATCGAGAATCTCTCCCGCGGGTCCCGCAGATCCCGGATTTAAATGCTTCCTCAGGCAGGTTAAAAATATTTCGCAATACTAAATTTAAAAATTTCCATGTGATTTCCTACTGAAAATACATCTTCTAAGATTGTGGATTTTTCGGGAAAATGCGGAATTTCCGTCCCGAGCCCAACTTTAATCAAAATACTATATGTATGTTCACTTGGACAATTTTTGAGGAAATGTTTAAGATGGTTGATAGATTTTTTTATTTGATAAATGTTTATTGCTTTCTATTGCTGTCATAGACTTCATTTCTAATACTTTTTATAAAAATTTCAATCGTTTGAAAAATTACTTAATATTATGAACGGAAACTTTTTTGGTCCGGTTCGGGTTTAGGATTAAGGGTTCAACTATATAAATGTTTCAAACCACTAAAAATCGGTTCGGGCCCATAGAAAAGCCCGAAAAAAGCCTATAGAAAAACCCGAACCAGTTTTTTAGGGGTTCGTTTTGGTACCGGTTTTCAGCCTTGGTTCTAAGTAAATCTCGAAAAGAGCTAAAACCCTGTTATTCGGTTTTTGAATCGATTATTTGTCTAGTTTTTGTGCTTTTCAGTTCGTTCGTTGGATTATACTTGTGTTGTGATATTTGTGAAATACAAAAGGGAGTGCTGTAGTTCTCTTTTACGTATCACATGGCGTATACGTAATACTTGATCTTTAAACAGATTTCAATTATTAACTGGCACAGTTGCGGTAAGCGTAATAATCGCAAGTCTAGCAAGCAGAATAGGACACCCCTCCTTCTTTCCCGTGAATAATCTGCCCCCACCTCCCCCTTGTGTGCATGTATATTTAGTGTACATGGAAATGGCACATTTACTTTGTTGCTTCCGCTGTTGACATGCAATCGTCGTCCCCAAAAAACTAACGAAAATAAACATTGAAAACAAAAAAAAAAAACAAAAAAAATGCCGCACTAAAATATGAATGCTAGCACGCAAAGTCTCTTCTGTGACATTTTCCCCAACAACTAATTAAAGGAAATTGTTAGAGTGTTGATACAACTTTTCCAAATGCATTCCGAACTTAACTTTGACCAGCTGCAGCCAAGGACAAGGACTCATGTCAATAATTCAAGTGGGTTTATTGGTTTTCCCTCAAATTTGAACATGTGTGCAAATAAGTGCGAACATGTATTAAATATTTCATTTGTTCAACTTACCAAAATTCGACCAGTTGTTGTTTGACCCGAGATAAGCTCTCCAGCCCAGTCTTTTGCTTCTGTCATAAATGTTCCCTCGAACTCCTGTTTGTTGCGCGACGCCTTCTGCTCCTTTTGTTTGGGATCGTTGGGTCCCAGATCCGGCTCCTTGCGGCAGCAAATGAATGCAAATGCCCGCCATAATAGCACAATAAGCAGGCCAGCAAGGAATGTAATGATGCTGGATAGCAGAAAGCACCAATACTTGCGAATTTTGAGACAATCATCGGCATCGAATGGTGAATCTGTTGGATCATCGGCCAATGATTCGACAGTGCTTTGATCACACCCCGACATCCCCTGCAAAAACGAGACGATCGAAAAGGGAATGAAGCATTAGAACGAAAATAATGCAAAGACTTGGCAACAACATGTTTGACATTTTCAATTACGAAAAAAAGCAGCAAAATGTGTGGATCATAAATTACAAAAACTTAAGTTGATTTTCAAAAATGTAAATGGCGGATCTTTCTTACATTTGTCAATGTGCTGGTGAAATTGGTGCCGATCAAATCGTTATTTGCCATTTTTGCTGTTTACATTGCGACACTCAAGCGCACACACACACACAAACACTGAGATAGATTAATAATAATTCTTAGTGGGCTTTCAAGTGCATACGAGTAAATGGCCCCAGACAATTTTCTGTACAAACGGAACGAAAACTTGGCCCGCCTTTTAAAAATAGCTTCAAACAAATCTGTTATTTTTAAAGTGATCTCGACACGCACGGCGACATAAGAGATGACAAAATTCTCCGCTTTTTATTTTTTATTTTTTTTTGCTTATACAAATGACGATCTTTAGCCGCACTTGTGCCTGAATTGTTGCTTTATATTGAACCAAAAGGCCAACGCACTGAGTGAATCACTTAATAGAATTGCAATAGATATGTATGTATATATATATATATTTGTGTATATATGTATCCTCATTTGACACAAACGCCGCGACACGCACGCCGAGAAATTGTCCCAAAAAGCAGGCCAAATGACGAAAATTAAAAAGGAGGCAACGAACGAACCGCACAAACGGGCGCCCACCAACTGAACGAACCATTTGGAAAATGCCGACGCTGAGCTGTTTTAGCTATCTCCTGCTCTCTCTCTCTCTCTCGCTCGCTCGCTTAAACAAACTCTCTGTCCGAAAGAGTCCGGCATTTCTGTTGCTGTAGCTGACCCCGAAAATTATCAACGCAGGCGACAAACTTGAATTTAATTTAAATGGCAAGAAAAATCCAACAAGCAAATTAATTAAATGCCTGCCTAATTCCACGAACTTCAAATACACTTTCAGCTAATAAAATTTGTCAATTTAATCCATTTACCTTAGCATACTTTTGGTATATACATTTATAATTTCGAATTTACCAACTTTTTTTTTTGTGTATACTTACAAAATGTACAAAATTTCCTAACATATTTTAACTTTAACTGTTGAAGATTTTGTTAGCAAAAATATCTTAGAGATGGTAAGAGGCTAGTGGTAATGGCTAGAGCTTTAAAGTGTAGGGAAAAAAGTCCATATATCTTCCACAATTTTCAAGATAAGTTGTTAGCACCTTCTAGACATATATAGTAATCATCATTATTCAAATATTAACCATCAGCCATGCTCCCATTTTCACTTTCGCAAAATTTTTGCGATTTCAAACCGGTTTTAGGAGCAAATTTGGTCTCTAAATCGCAAAATGTTTGCGAAAGTGAATATGGGAGCCCGGCTGCATATATCGTTTTCCAATCAGAAGAACTACAGTCGAGTTATACGCAAATCAAAAATGTACACTGGGCAGCACTGGCCTCATACCTGAAGGGCATGATGAATAATTTCGAAATTTCCAAAATTTATTAACATATTTTAACGACATTTTCTAAAATGACCGTGAAAACTTGTTGAAGATTTTGTTAGCAGAAAGATCTCAGAGATGGTAAGAGCTAGAGTTTTGAAGTGTAAGTGAAAATACCATATATCTTCAACAATTTTCAAGAAAGGTTGTTCGAACCTTCTAGACATATATAGTAATCATCATTAATTAACGATTAACCGTATATCGTTTACCGATCAGATGAACGATAGTCGAGTTATACGCAAATCAACAATGTACACTAGGCATCACTGGCCTCAACCCTGATGGGCAGCACCGGACAGAGAAATTAAATCAAATGCCAAACCAGACGCGAATGCAAAACTCCCTTAAATAAAATAAATTTTCTAGTTTTAGTCCCTCACCTAAACGTACGTTAAAGAGTTTCGCTCTAAAAACAAAAGTTAAAATATCATGTTGTCACCATTTCCATTGTGGCATTGTAGCTACCGCCAGCACCTGCTCAGGCTTTTAAAAAAGCCATCTTCTGGTTGTATTTTCGATAAAAGATGGGCGCGGAAGGTGGGTCTTCAGTCAGGTCGAAAAATATTTAAAAATCATCAAAAGATAAATTTAAAATTGCGAAAAAAGAAGAAATTTTAATTTAACTTTTTATTTATTTAAATTTTTTAAGGTTCGGGTTCAACGAAATTTGTTAAAATTCGAGAATGCATCTTTGTTCCCGATACTCATAGCTTATCAGACTCATCGGATTAATATATCATCAGATACAGTTAAGACATTGGGCGCGTTCAGCAGAGACACTTAATCACCGATCAGCTTAATAAAACTATCCTTATTATTTAGCATACTTTTAGGAAGTCTTGTTAAATAGACATTTGGAAAAGCTTCATGTTAATATCATATTAAACACAAGAGGAAAAGTAGGCTACGTAAATTACGAAAAAATATATCATTGATCAGGGAGCAAGTTCTTCTGCTGAACACGGCCATTGTTTGAAAAATTAAGTGTCCAATTTCTAGTTAGAAAAATCAACCTCCAAAGGGTCGATTTCTCATCTTCTAGATAACTGCTAAGTGTTAGATAAACATACATTTTACTCTGTTATTTGTAAGTTTATGTAGGAGATGAGAAATCGGTCCAACGTTTAGAGAATTATGTATAACCTTGAGTTAGGGCATATCTTTTATACATTATAGAGCTGTCCGCATCTGTATTTATATTTGTGTGTGTGTGTGAGTTGCCAACAATGAATTATTGTTACAACAAAGAACAACAACACCAAGGCAAATATAAATAAATAAATTATGACTTTTTTCTTGTCTCTCTTTTGTGCTGCTGCTCTATACACACACACACACTTTTTGCATTCCATTCTTGTAACCTGACGGGCCCTGGGCAACACTCAACGTGGCAACTGGGTGGCGGAGGGAGGACCAGCAGCACCAGCAGCAGCAGCAGTAGGTTAACGTGTAAGTTAACGCTAACTCAGCCTAGTCACGCCATGTTGCCAGTTAGCTGTCGTTTCATAATTTACGCGCTTTGTTTGCTATTTCCTGCGGGGAAGCAGCTCGAGCAGCCATGCCAACTAGTTGGCCCAGTTTGTTTGCACATTTCCACTATTTCCATTTGGCCCTCTCATAATTGCTCATCATCTTCATCAACGCCAGCGGCGTGCATTTTATTTTTAGTTTCATTTTCATATTAATGCGACGCTTAGGCGGTTAAGTTTTGCACTTCATTGCATTTGACCAATTAAAAAGAAAATGAAAATGAAAATTAAAATTGTAATTCAATTAAATTTGCTGACTATTTTTATGCTGGCATTAACCTTGAAATATAAATACACACTCGGTCGCGTATACGCAATTTTTTGATATGATTATAACAAAGGGAGCGTTGCGTTCACAAAATGACAATGACCCAGCTTAATAAAGAATTTTGTCGAGAAAATTATACCAAAATAAATGAAACTGTTATTTCTACAAATTGATACATTTTTTGCCACATTAGTTTTAGAATGTGCTTCAAGTACAAAAATCTGTCTACGTGTGTTGTATATTCGGTATATTTTGCTGTTTTATTCCCGCAAATGAAAAAAAGCAACCCTAATTTAAATGAAAGTATCTTATATACCGATGCAATAAGTGAACAACAATGGCCGTGTTCAGCAGAAGAACTTGCTCCCTGATCAATCAATGATCTTTCTGCTGAACGCGACTGATCCGGTATCATGATAGCCAATTTGAGGTATCATGATAGCGGAGCATGTATCAAAGAAATAGTATGCTCCTTTGAAGTGATACTGAGACCACCAGCTGTAATTGCATATCGATAGGCATGTTATCGATAGCATTAGCCGTATCTTGTGCACTGATGGCAATTATGAGCTTTTCAGTCTGCTGGAAAAAATAATCAAATATAATTAAACCTCATTTGGCCAATTTCTATACAATTTCCAGTGTACCACAGAATGCTAGCGTTTCTGCAGCGCCATTAAAAAAGATACGTAGTTCCGTATTATGATTTTCTTCTAAAGGCGTTTGCCAGAAATGTAGCACTTCGTTCAGCAGAAACTTTTTGATCAATCATTTTTTTCTGATACATGCTCAGCGCTCCATCTATCTGCTGAACACGGCCAATGTCAGCATTGGTTTGCCAAATTCCTATCCGGAGATTTTGAGGTGAAGAACGCACTACGTACTGACCGGCCTTTGGAGGCTGGTCTCTCCAAATCAAGGCAATGATTAAGGAGAACCGCAGTTATTAATAGCGTGGGATTGCCGAGAAGCTAAATGTATCACACACAACAATTAAAAACCTTCTCAAACTTCTTGAATACGTTAACGTGTTGGATATTTGGGTACCGCATGTTTTAAAGTAAATTCTCCTTACTAAGCATCTCAATATTTGCGATTCATTGGTCAAACGTAACGAAAAGGATCCGTTATTGAAACGAATCATACCTGGGAATGAAAAATGGATTTTTTACAGTAAGGCTGGGTTCACACTGTTCAACGCATGAGAAATGACAATCTAGTAGGCCCTTATGTTGACTTATTTTCATTGTGAATAGCTTGTCATTTGACATTAAAAAGAACACAGCATGAAGGCTTAGTAGATTATCATGTCTCATGCATCGAACAATGTGAACTTGGCCTAACAACGAGCGAAAGCGATCATGGAGCAAGACAAAGTTAATGCTGTATGTTTGGTGGAATTGAGCTGCTGCCAGAAAATGATACCATCAATTCGCATGTGTACTAATAAAAATCAAAGAGTAGCATTCTGTATTAGCAAAGAATTTTCAATACCTAGAAGCGACATCTCATACAAACAAATTTGTATGGCAGATCCTGCTGCTGGGACTGCCGCACTTTGCAACAAAACCCGCCAGCAATTGTCATTCAGCTCACGAGTCAACACAGAACAAGTAATAAAGTCGGTCAATCCCGACTGTAATATACTCTGTACCTGTTGCTACGAAACTAATAACTTTAAAGTGTGAGGTTTTTTCAAAATCTGGGGGTGGCAACTCTTTCGACTATCGTTCATCTGGTTGAATAGTAATGATGATGTAATGATAATGATGAGTAGAATTACCCTAGTACATAACTCGTAAAATTATAAAATTTGTATATAATTTCCTATTAACATAAACGTATCTATATTAGTCACGGGGGAATCACGCGTGATTTCTGACCGCAGGCCATCTCAATTACATCGCTACTCTCATTGCAAGGTCCAATTGGGAAATTACCAGTTAGCTATTGCCTTCTCGCTCTCTCTTTCTCGTAAGTTCTACCAATCGCTACGGTGTTATTGTTGTCGTTGGTTTTTATTTTCTTTTACGTATAGCTCTAAAATCGTTCATCTGATCGAAAAACGGCGGGTCGATTCAAAATAAGTAGTAGAATATATGTCTAGAATGTTCGAACTATCTATCTTGAAAATTGTGGGAGTTATTTCGTTTTTTTTAATTTGCGTGGGAGGCAGGGGGCGTGGCAAAAATTAAACCTAAACTTGATCTGCCTGCAAGTATAAGAAATATATGTTCCATACACCTCAAACCTCTATCTCTTACAATCTCTGAGATCTCTTCGTTCATACGGAGAGACAGACGGACAGACGGACATGGCTATATCGACTCGGCTGTTGATGCTGATCAAGAATATATATACTTTATAGGGTCGGAGATGCTTCCTTCTGGCTGTTACATACATTTGCACAAACTCAATATACTCTGTGTACCTTCGGTACAGAGTATAAAAATTACGGAGAGAGGAGTTTTGAAGCATCACTCATTTTAAAAATAGAATCAGAAAGTTAACCTTCTTTTTAGCTGTATTCCGGCATTATGCAAAATAAAGACGAGATTCAACAAATTTTGTATGAGATGTCGCTTCTAGGTATTATAAATTCTTTGGTAATAGCTAATCGCAATGGTGTGAGTTTCCATCTTTGGTCACTCGTCAAACATTATCGTATCTAAATTGGGAAGTGATAGCACCTTCATCATATAGCCCCGACCTTGCACCTTCAGCTTTTAATTTGTTTTCAATCTATTTAAAATTCTTTAAATGGTAAGTCATTCGTTCCTAATGAGGCTGTCATAAAGAATTTGGCCCATAATAGATTAATGTACATTCTTTTTATAATAAAATCTCTATTGAATTAAAAAAAAATCTGAGCATCTCTCAATCTCTTGGCTCGTGTATCTTTTTAATTTTTGCTCAAGAGAAAAGGGGACACCCCCTACAGTTTAACGCCGAATACGAACCCGCAAAGTTTTTAGAGAAGCTTTTTTTATGGTTGCATATAATTCACAACTAGGGGCCAACAGTTGGTAAAGGTGACCTAATGTGTAAAAGTTTTAAAGAAAAACTTTTTTTAATTAGATGTTCCGAGGCGGGATAGAACCCACAACCTCCCGCACAGTAGGGGATTACTATTTCCAGCATTGCAACCGTTATCTGCTTGAAAGATTTTAATAGGATTATGGAATATTGGTTTTGTAACGGTTAACGGTACGGTTAAGTATAGCTATCGGGTCAAGCAATTACACCCAGAGAAAAAGCAAATCGGAAAGATTAATACAATCATAGTTAATTTTACTATGCTGTTTTCAAATAGCAAATGTATTAAAGTCCAATAGAAAGAGCTTTGATTTAACTGAAAACATTCTTAACCACTGAAGTTAATATGAATATAGTAAAATCAAAGTAAAATTCACTTAAAATTAAATATTGCTGTATTCAGATTAAAGTAAAATCATATTAATTTCAAATATACGCAAATATGTATTGCTTAACTATGTTTAATATTATTTTTAAATATGAGTAATATTGCTTTTTATGGGTTTCTCATCTTAAAAATAAAGTTTTGTATGTTAATTTTAAAATTTTGAATGGTTAAAGGTTTTTACACGTAGCTGGTTTTGGGCTCCCCCAACCCAGTTAAGGCATTCGTGTCATTGGCTGTAGTTCGTCAGGCAGAAAACCAATGATGAAAAATAGTGGAACCTTCCGAAACAGCTGTATGGTTATCCATACAGCCTCATTTGTGTATTGTGTGTGTACTGTTTTTACAGTTATGCATAACTTATTTGACCCCTAAAAACTTGCTAGATTTAATTGAAACTATATTTATTTTGAGGGGGGTACTTTTAAATTAAAGTTGAAGAATGTTTATTTCAATATGAAATGGTGTTTATATTGAATATGTAAAAAATTTAAAGTACTATAAAGTATATTAAAGTTAAATAATATATTTATTTAAATTTAATATGAATATATTTCATAATTACTATGAAATATTTAAAATTACATATTTTTTTATTAAATTTAATAATTTGGCCTTTTTATATTTAATATGAAAAATATTAAATTTGACTATTTTCATATTTAATTTCGATTTAAAGTGTAAGCACTTCAGATTAACGAATTCCATATTTAACGCAAAATCAATGGCAAAAATATTTAAGTCAACGTGAAAATATTAAAATTTCACAGCATTTTTCCCTGAGTGTACTGATAGCATAACCATTATTCGTTTCGGGTTTAATCTCAGGTTTAAAGTCTTACAAACTTCAACTCGATCAAGAATGAAGTCACCAGACTTGAATTTACGCCTTAATTACAGTAATGGAAATCTCCATAGATTTTCGTCAAAACGATTTCGAACTTAACTTGGCCGACTTTATATGTAAAGTGACAAGAAAAGGTTTAGTTTCTAGATCATATGAAAGATTACGGAAGAAGACGGATTGGACTTGACACTTTACGTATGAAGTCAAACAGTTTTAATTCGAAATACATTCGTTCATACGAAATTCTTTACAGATTTCCGCCTAAAGTTCACATGACAGAATAAAAATTTTAAATTTAACAAATTTAAACATTTCGAATAATGTTCTTTATTCCTTAATAAGTATGATGACATCGATGCAGTTTGTCTTGGTACTTTATGATTTTCCTAGAGCAAACTATTTGAGGAGTGAAAAAATTTGCTCATATTGTTTAAGAGCAAATATTTGCGCATGTAGGAACACCAAACATATGTGCAAAAATATCAATACGGCATTTTTTTATAAAAATAAAAAATAGCATAAAAATTTGGCTTAGTAATATTTATGGTTATGGTGAAACAAAGCCTTAGGCTGCGTTCACACTATTCGACGCATGAGACATGATAATCGAGTAGGCCTTCATGTTGCCTTGTTTTCAATGTCAAATGACAAGCTTTTCAGAATGAAAACAAGAAAACACAAGGGCCTACTAGATTATCATGTCTCATGAGTCGAACAGTGTAAACCCAGCCTTACGTTCTTAAAAAAAAAAGAAGAAAGAAATACAAATATTTTGTAAGTTACCAACACATTACCTTGTCTAGGGATCGAACTCAGGACCTTAGGTTTAACTCAAATGGAATAACGTCTCAATGCGGTGAGCCAACGTACACGCTTATGGGCAAAAGTCTAAGTCGGGATTTACACGATGAAGCAAACTTCATGAAGTTTTCTTAGTAGGCGAGAGATTTATATGTATTTCTTTAGGATTCGTTTAAAAGGTCTGAAAGATTTCCTATAAATTCCACGCCTACTAAGAAAACTTCATGAAGTTTGCTCGACACAGTCTATCACGTTTGCTGTTTGGATGTACTTTTCATCTCTTTCTATTCCACGAACTTCGAATTCAACTTATAACATTTTGAGTATCAATCTGAAACTTTTTAATACCAATTCAAGATAACAATTTTATTTTGGATCGGAAAGATATGATTTTTTACCCAAATGACAAAGAAAAGATATTTTTTTAAAAGATCTGAAAATGTTCTTTTTTCTTTTAACATAAGCCTGTAAATTTAAATTAATCCTCTTACTGCTCTTTAAATTAGAATACAAGTTCTGCATTTAAGGTCGATTCGTGCTTAATTTAAGTACTTACTAAAACAAAGTATATTTTAACAATACAAATAACATACCGTTCATATTAGCATTCGGAGTGTCGTTGAACTTTATATAATTTACGTCGTTTTCTTTTCTACGGAAATTATTGTTGAGATCATGTCAATGAACAACATTTTTTTCACCACAACAAATTAAAATATTTATATCGTATTTGTCAATTTGCAGGCAAAAATATGCATTATTCTGTCGGCGCTTTGATTAAATTATTTATGTCTTTCACTTAAGTCCTCAGGTGGGTGTACTTTGGAATGTGTTTCGGTTGAAGCGCCTTAACTGTGGTCTTAAGATAAGTTCGACTACGCGTAGTCAGTAGCGGCAACCGGCTGCGACTAATGAGTTGTTAGCCCCCGGGTCGTTAGATAGCGAACGATATAAATTATGCCACAAGACTGAGCGCCAAGCCGATTTGGCTGTCAGTCGCCCAAGGAGGGATAGCAATCAAAGTGGATGAAGTCACACGGCATTCGACTTGATAATAATTTACATTGCAAACTATTGATTTTGGGGCGTGGGCGAGCCCCTGACCACCAACCAAGCACACAACCAGAATCAGATAACCTGACGCATGTCCGTCAAAGAAAAGTGAAAGACAAAGACAGAGCTACAGCTAGAAACAAGACACAGGCTGACAAAGCGACGAAGCTGACAAATACCCTTCGACATTTTGAGCAATTTATGGGTCGCACTTGGCCCAGTGATTGTCGCCGTTGATTGCTGGCCGCGTCGGCGTCGCGACTTTGCCACTGGCCACAGTTTCGTTTGACAAGGCCAAAGGGCTTATGCCGACCACCGAACGCTGCACTTGCTGTGTCTTTGTGCCACTTTTCCTAAGGTCACGCAAGCCATTAAAAGTATTTGTAGATGGAAAGTAAAAAAAAAAAAAAAAAAAACCCCCATTTATTAAATGAAGAGAAATTTTAATCTTTTCAGAAAAAGTTCAGTTTAAAGTTTTTAAGTAGAATACAAGTACACCCAGAGAAAAAGCAAATCGTAAAAATTAATACACTCATAGTTAATTTTACTATGCTGTTTTCAAATATAAAACGTATTAAAGTCCAATAGAAAGCGATTTGATTTAACTGAAAACATACTTAACCACTGAATTTTATTTGAATATAGTAAAATCAAAGTGAAATTCACTTAAAATCAAATATTGCTGTATTCAGATTAAAGTAAAATCATATTTATTTCAAATATACGCAAATATGTATTGCTTTACTATGTTAAATATTATTTTTAAATATGAGTAATATTGCTTTTAATAGGTTTAATCTTAAAAATAAAGTTTTGTATGTTCATTTTAAAATTTTGAATTGTTAAAGGTTTTTGCACATTGCTGGTTTTGGGCTCCCCAACCGGTTATGGAATTCGTGTCATTGGATGTAGTTCGTCAGGCAGAAAACCAATGATGAAAAATAGTGGAACCTTCCGAAACAGCTGTATGGTTATCTATACAGCCTCATTTGTGTATTGTGTGTGTACTGTTTCTACAGTTATGCATAACTTATTTGACCCCAAAAAACTTGCTAGATTAAATTGAAACTATATTTATTTTGAGGGGGGGTACTTTTAAATTAAAGTTGGAAAATGTTTATTTCAATATGAAATGGTGTTTATATTGAATATGTAAAAAATTTAAAGTACTATAAAGTATATTAAAGTTAAATATTATATTTATTTAAATTTAATATGAATATATTTAAAATTTAATATTTTTTTTTAAATTTAATAATTTGGTCTTTTTATATTTAATATGAAAACTATTAAATTTGACTATTTTCATATTTAATTTCGATTTAAAGTGTAAGCACTTCAGATTAACGAATTCCATATTTAACGCAAAATCAATGGCAAAAATATTTAAGTCAACGTGAAAATATTAAAATTTCACAGCATTTTTCCCTGAGTGTATGACAACATTTATTGAAGATAAGGTTTGGGTACGGGTTCCAGGTTGCATATTATATATATATATGTACAATGTACATATTTATTTTAACAGAGTTCGAAGACGAAATGCCTTATAATGCGTGATTGGGTACCTGTGACTGCATATTTATTTGACTCACTCACAGATATGCCAGTATGACTCATCTCTAACTAATAGTGTGTGGCCGTACACGTACATACAAAATTTCTGAGAATTGCTGGAAAAAAATATTTTTTCTAAGAATGGCACCGCAACCGCACGGCTTCGACTGGCATATTGTGAGGGGAAAAAAAAACTAAAATTAGTTGTGCCTAGGTTAAGAAAAATTAAGAAAATTAAATGACGAGCAACTTTCCCTTTCCCATGCCATTGCATCTCCATACAAACAAAATAATTCCCAGAAATACGGTTTCAGTTGCGATATTTATTTCCTAGCTTGAGGTTGAGTTCATTTTGTCCAGTCTGTTGTATGCGCATATGTATGGATGAATTTTTGATTGATTTTTGAACTGATTTAACCGATAGAATATATATAGGTCATAGATATCAGATATTTATAAATTTAAAATCATTGAGAATCAAAATTTTATCACTCTACCATAAAAAAAACACTTTTCTTACTAAATCACGTTTTCCGACCGATCGGTCCTATGCTAGCTATATGCTATAGTCATCCGATTTGATAAAACCTTCCAATATTGTGTGGAAGCATTTAAATCTTATACGTGGGTTGCTATTTAAGTTTCTGGCCTAGGACACTTCTAGCCATTTTAGGACCAATTGGCCTTTTTCCAAAAAATGTTTGGACTTTTATCGATAAAACTCTTTCATGTGTGACCACGTTTGATATCAATTAACGATTAATCAAAAACTTACCTACGCAGAAAAATGGAATTAACTCGTGAACATTTTCGTGCAATCATTTTTCACAACTTTCGACGTGGATTATCAAGACAAGAGTGCAACGATGAACTTAAATCTTTGTATGGCGATGAAGCACCATCCTTTGAAAAATTGGTTTAATAAATTCAATCGCGGGCGACGCTCGCTCGAAGACGAAGGTCGCGAAGGTCGACGAAAAACAGTCGTTGTGCCAGAAAACATTGATGCCGTGCGTGAACTGATAATGCAAGATCGTCATGTAACATACCGTGAGATAGAGGCATCCTTTGGCATTTCTTCCACCAGCATACATTCGATATTGCATGAACACCTTGGCGTAAAAAAGGTTTGTTTTCGTTGGATCCCGCACAATTTGACAATCGCTCAAAAAAAGGCTCGTGTGGATTGGTGCAAAGAAATTTTGAAAAAATATAATCGCGGTGTTTCAAAAGACGTTTATAAGATTATCACAGGAAATGAATCATGGATCTATGCTTATAAGCCCGAAACAAAACAGCAATCGACCGTGTGGGTCTTCGAAGACGAGCCAAATCCAACGAAAGTCGTTCATGGAAAAAGCACTTCGAAGCAAATGGTCGCCTGCTTCTTCGGTAAAACTGGTCATGTGGCGACTGTTCCGCTTGAGCAACGTAGGACGGTCAATTCTGAGTGGTACACCACAATTTGTTTGCCTGAAGTCTTCGGAGAAATTCGAAAAACGAAAAAGAGAAGACGGATCATTGTGCACAATGACAATGCGAGCTCTCACACATCAGCTCACACCAGCGCCTTTTTGACCACCCAAAACGTCGAATTGATGGGTCATCCGCCGTACAGCCCTGACTTGGCACCCAATTACTTTTTTTTATTCCCGCACATCAAGGGAAAAATGCGTGGTCAACGATTTTCGTCGCCAGAAGATGCTGTTGAAGAGTTCAAAAACCATGTTTTGGAGGTGTCTCAATCGGAGTGGAAAAAGTGCTTGGACAATTGGTTTGAGCGCATGCAAAAGTGTATAAATCTGGCTGGAAAATACTTTGAAAAACTAAAACTAGCTCTTAGAGCGATCGTTCCTAAAGCAGCTATATGCTAAATATATACATCCGATATATATATATACCAAAATTGGTAACGCTAAGTTTTTCTCACTAAGACCTATTTTTCGACCGATCGTTCCTATGGCAGCTGTATGATATAGTCATCCGATCCGGCCGGTTCCGACATATTAGTCGCGTGCAGTAAAAAAAAGACTCTGTGCAAAATTTCAGCTTGCTTAAAAACTGAGGGACTAGTTGGCGTAGAAACATTAATCGTGATGATTAATACTTGGCTAATTGTCAGCTAACTAAGATACGGGATGCAATGAAAGGAAGGGTTATAATTTTACGATTTGAGCGCACTTGTCCGATGATAGTTATCGTTTGCTGTTGCTTATTCAATACAATAGCGATTCTGTGCTATTTTAAATGACTATAAAATCTACACTAATGATGACAAATCGCACTAACTTTAATTGATTGATTGATTGAATGACGCGCGGGAATGCACATTCATAGCCAGATTACATGAGCTGCAAATGCGGCGATTGTTTTTTTTGCTAGCCATTTTTGGTTTTTGCTTGTACGAGAATATCAAAACACGTAAGACATCAAGGTGCTTTACCTTTGGTGAGATGGGTGGATAGAACGGTGGCAGTTCATGACAATTTGGACACCAGTTGGCCATGTTTGCTGTATCGGTTTATGTTTGTCTTTCTGTTGCCCTTTCCCAATTAGAGCCGCTGACGTAGTCGTTGTGGTGGTCGTTGAATCCGTTTTCATATTCGCTTTCTTCAAAATATGTGTGTGTGGTGGGGTGGAAGGTGGTGCGTCAGAGATAGGAAAGTGTTTTTGGTAGTTGTTGTGTGTTGCGGATTTTAAGGTATGTGTAAAAAGGGGAAATTGATTTGGACAAGATGTACTCACCTAGTACAGGCTAAACCACCGAGGCAGGGCTCCAGGGCTGCCAACATTCACACGCTCAAATCGCACATCAATGTGTAGACGATTTGTTGTTGTTGTTAGTTGCTTGAATTGTAGTTGTTTATTTGTTTGTTGTTGTTTTTGCCGTAGTAAGTAATTTTTGGTTCTTGATTCAGACACTTTTTTGGCTTATTATTTCATAATTGGTTTTGCACTTGCTTTAGAATTTGTTGTTTATTTCTTAGTTGTGGTTGTTGTTGTGTTGCTTTAGAATACCATTTGAATTATCGGCTTCATTGTGCGCTCTTGTTTGTTTTTGGTTTTTTTTTTTGTAACTTTGATCGATAGTTCTTGCAATATTAAAATTTAAATTATTTTCATTTATTTGGTTGACTGCAAAATTTTTAATCCGTTGCTTGAAATTGTGTTAAGCTGCAATAAATCATATTTTCCCTCATTTACAATTTTCAGAATTTACGAGGGTAGACGAAACAGTACACAATTTGTTGCAATGAAAAAAACGAACATATGGATCTGGTGGCTATATCAGTAAAAATAAGTCAATAGATTTTGCATATTTTCAGATTGAATATCATAAATGGGATAAATTGGTTTTTAAAGAACCTTTTGGTGATTTTTTTTTCTGCCTCTTCAACACATTCACCCTGACCTACTAGAATAAAATTATATTTAAAAATATGCCAAATACGCTGCCTACTAATAATGTCTGTTGGACAGGTTCAAACTGGTTACTGGAACTTCTTCAAAATACACAAAATATCTTCGACTTCAATTGTCATAATTATCATATTTTTCAATAGCAAAAAGGAATTTTGTTTAAAACAAACTGAACAGTTTGATGAGGAGCGGCTTCAGGTAAAGCTATTTCGTGGTGGTTCGGTTTATAGTAAAATAAAGTCGGAGTTCCAAGCCAGTTTTCAGCCCTGCTCATAACCACTGTAGAACTCCATTCATTCCTTCACAGTTTTCCAACTCACATGCACACGAGCCCACTGATTGTACTAAATACTTATATCACAAAAATTAAGCTTTTTTTGAGCGTTTGAAATGTATTCTTTCTAGTTTTTTTTTAGCCGTTTTTTCGAAGAGTTCTATCGGGAAATGTCATTACTTGAGTAAATGTCCAATGAATTTAAAAAAGCCTTCAAGTTTCTTAAAGATAATATATATAGTTACAACTTTGCAAGTAAAAACTATAGTTTGACATTTTGTCGAAGAAAAAAACATTTTTTTCGTTATTTTTTAAAGAAAGTTTTACGAAAAAATCTGAAAAAATTCGAGAACAAAATTCTGCATTTTATGCCAAGTTCAGTAAAATCCAGAATTTATTATAAATAAATTATATTATTATATTGTAATTTAAATTATATTAATAATAATAAGTTGTTAATTCAGTTAATAAAGGAAGGGAAAAAATCGTAATTTTCTCGATTTAGGCATGAAAATCCCAAAAATGTCTTAAAAATTTTACAAATCATTTAAAAAATAATGGCTTACAATATTGTTCTTTGTTATCTGTAAACCCTAATATATTAAAAAAAAAAAACAAGAAAGAAAGTCGGTCAAGCCCGACTGTGTTAATGCACTAGTCTTTTTATTAGTTTGATTTTTAAATAGTGTACATTTGAAAATATTAAAAATCCAAAGCAAATATACATTCTGAGCCGATAAGTGAAAGTTGACCAATCTTTGGGTAAGTTTAGCAACTATGTTTGCATTGACGTCGCACTTGTTGAAAAAAACGCGAATTTAATGGTTAAAAATCGAAAATGTAAAAATTTCGAATGTACATATATGTGCCAGTGGAAATAAGCTATTACCCTAATACAAAATTTTTCACATTTTACTGTTACTTTTAAGTAACTTATAATGTAGTGAAGTGTAAAATTGTACCTGTTTGTATGTAACTGATAACTTTAAAGTGTGAGGGTTTTTCAAAATCTGAGGGTGGCAACTCTTTCGACTATCTTTCATCTGATTGAAAAACGATGTAGGGGGCCTCGAAAAGTAATGATGAGTAGAATTACACCTAGTACATATCTCGTGAAATTATAAAATTTGTATATTATATATTAGTCACGCGGGAATCACGCGTGATTTCTGACCGCAGTCCATCTCAATTGCATCGCTCCTCTCTTACGTGGTCTTTGCCTCCTTACACAAATATCTATGGGAAAGAAGGTAGGGGGGAAACTGAGAGCGGCGCAGTCCAATTAGATACTGCGTCAAGAAAAGTCCAGTTGGGAAATTACCAGTTAGCTTTTTCCCTCTCGCTCTCTCTTTCTCGTAGGTTCTACCAATCGCTGCGGTGTTGTTGTTGCTTTGAATTTTCTTTTACGTATAGCTCTTATATCGTTCCTCTGATCGAAAAACGTTGTATGCCGGATCGATAAATAATTAGTAGTAGAATATATGTCTAGAATGTTCGAACTATCTATCTTGAAAATTGTGGGAGTTATTACGTTTTTTTAATTTGCGGGGGAGGCAGGAGGCGTGGCAAAAATTAAAAATAAACTTGATCTGCCTGCAGGTATAATAATTATATGTTCCATACACTTAAAACCTTACCATCTCTGAGATCTCTTCGTTCAAACGGACAGACAGACGGACATAGCTATATCGACTCGGCTGTTGATGCTGTTCAATAATATATATAGTTTATAGGGTCGGAGATGCTTCCTTCAGGCTGTTACATACATTTGCACAAACCCACTATACTCTGTGTACCTTCGGTACAGAGTATAAAAATGTTTAATAATTGTATTGTTCTGAGTAATAAAACCAAAGTCTTTAGAAACTGTTATTTATTTAATATTTTATAAAAGTCTTTTCAAAACTGTTATTATCTGAGTAATATTGTAAAAGTCTTTAATAACTGCTATATTCGGATAAATTAATTAAAGATTTGAATAACTGTTCTTAAAAAAATAAAAGTCCTTAATAACTGTTATTTGAAGCTTAATAAAATAAAACTCGAAAATGTTTTCCTATATTTGGACTTACCCTGTTAAAAATGTAAAAAAAAAACTTAAGTTGTTATTTATTTAAATTTAACTAAAGATGGAAGATCAAACTAATTTTGAAACATGGAACATTTCAAAATGAATTCCTTTAGTAGGAGGGCTTAATCAAGTGTTGGTCGTAGTTTCACAACAATTAATCAGTAATCATCACACACCTACACAAAAGTGGTTAATTGTCTTCAGTTCGTTAAATAATTTTCAGAAGAAAAAAACCCATCAACTCAAGTGCTGAAATTAAGGAATCGTTTAGTTTCAGCAGCACAATAGACGGCATTAGGCATTGCAATGATTTAAATTCAAATTGCTGGGTAGTAAAAGATTTGTTAGAAATAAAAACAAAATCCGTTAAAATTATTTCTTTTAACATTTTAACCAATTGATCAAAGCTGGCCAAAATATATTGGCAAATTTGGAAATTGGTAGAACGAGTATTTCTGTATTTATTAGCTGGGCCACACGACACAGTGAAACATACAACAACGTGCGGGTCAAGTAAATAAATAAATAAAGACGCGAAACAAACTACAAAAAGGAAAAACAGCAGCTGCTCTCCTCTCTCTCTCTCTCTTAATTACACTCTCTTTTAAGTCTCTCTCTCCCTCTCTGAAAATGCTCCTTAAAATTCTCTGACTGGGCCAAATATGGCGCATGTTTCTTGGGTTTGAAGTCCGAAATTCCTAAAAAAAAAAAAAAACCAAAAGCTTTTTTCTAGCGTTATGTTTGTGGGTTAAAAATATAATAAAATGTCATAGCAAATGTCTAGGGTTTATTAAAATAAATATTTATATATTTATTTGATATTTCCCCAGAATTTTCAAAATTGGAGAATTGTGAAAATGTCTGAAGCTTAAGCATACGTGTGAAGGGGGCAGCAGGTCCTGCTGATTTTGCTGCTCGTGCAAATGTGACCTGTCGTTGAAACGGAAACACACTGCCCTAGTTTTTAGTTTCACTTCACATACACACACACACACACGCAAGCACACACACACACATTCACTCACTCCTACAGTTACAGAATGGCAGGAATGTTGCATTTTTATAATAAATTAACTGGTGACACAATTTTGTGGGCACGCTAGGCCGTTGCAGTCAGCAATTACAGTTGCCAGGGCGAGTCATGTTTCGAAATGTAAACAGAGGAAAGTCCCTTTGGCTTTATTTCATTGTTAGGTATCTACTCCCTAACACACACACACACACACACACCCGCATGCTCGGGCCAGTGACTGACTGACACACATATACCACGAAGAAGAAGTACGACACGGACAACGACGAGTAGGAAACAACAAAAATAACATTGACGATGACAACGAACGCGCAAACGAACGATACAACTGTATCTCCGGCCTGGTCCATCGACTTTATCATCATCATCATCGTGTCCGTGTTCGTGCTCGGAAAAACTGGCTCACTGTGCCCTAGCGCCCATGTATATGTATGTATGTACATTGTACAATATATGTACATTTATCCCAGCAGCAGTTGCCTTTTAAAGAATTATTTATTTTTGGAATTTTGTTAATTTTTCATTTGCTAAGCTTTATCAACTTGACTTTCACTTTTGCCATTCATTTATTTATTACTTTCACACTTGACACAAATGTTTTGATCTGTTTTTTCCTTTTTCCTAGGGTTTAGGTAGAAAATTTGTATAGTTAATTGCTTAATTTTTTGTTGAAAAACTGCGCTTTCCTGTCGGTAATTTCAATAATTGGCAAACGCAGTTTGAAAATTTTTCACTTTCCTGTGTGCATGTGTGTGTGTGTGTGTGTATGTGTGCATGTCTATATTAAAGGCAGCTCTTTTTTTTTCTTTCTTTACACTTCTCACACACGCACACGACCCGACGACGCGTCACTAGACCAACCAACCAACCTTTCTCGTCAGCAGCGTATACAGTTCTGTGCGCCATGAACTCGATTGACTCGCGCCTCGGCAGGTCCAAGCTCAACTTTGAGCTTTTTTCGGAGTGCTAGGTGGTTGGGTGGGCGGCTGGGCGGATGTTGCTGGCTGGGATGGGTGGGACGGAATATTCAATTCATTAAAACTGGCGCCAAAATCCATTGAGTGTGTGAGTGTGCTTGCATTGTGTGTGTGTGTGTGTCAGTGCGTGTCGTGTGTTAGGCTGCTTGCGCACGTGGCGTATACTTAATATACAAAAATAAAGTGCTGCCTACTTTTAGGCATGTCTTGGACTTAGAATTATTTTAGTTAGTAAAAATCAGTTTAAATTATAAAATTGCTTAGGAATTATAATTCAATCAATTTAATCTATTGCTTACTCAAAAATGTTAATTTTTATTAAAAAAAACTCAGGCCATAATCATTATTTCCAGAGTGTAAAAATAAAACTCAATAAAAATTAATTATTTTGTGTTTATTATTTTTTCGCACAAAAATAATATTCAAGGAGCTGTGTCAAAATTGATAAAAAACAAATTTTGAGGTACAAAATATGTATAAAGAATAGTATTTTTTACACTGTTGCAATCGACGTAGAATTGGTGTAATTCTGGTCCGTACCTCAATCAAGAAGAAAAACATTATTTTACTATTTTTTTGCACTTAGCCAAGAAACGATAATACACGTACCTATCTGTGTCTGTAGGACACGAAACAGCAAAATGGAGGAGATAACGGACAACGAGCCAGCGGAAAAGTGGAGAAACACAACCGGCTGCAGAATATCCAAACCCATGTACAAGACAAAGGACAAACATCGCACTCACTATTTACTACAGCTCCAACCAAGGGACTGAAGACTTTTAATAGGCATATTTATATATTGACAAATAAATTTTTTTTTAAATTGCCGTTTTTTTTAAACGAAGAATTTTGCTTAACTTGTGCCGAAGTTAATTGAATTTAAAACTTTACTCCAATTGATTTAACTGGAAAAATATAGGATATAGATATCAGATATTTAAAATTTTTAAATCATTGATAAAAAAATTTGATACCATAAAAAAAATTTTTTCTTAGTTAAACACATTTTCCGACCGATCGTTCCTATGGCAGCTATATGCTATAGTCATCCGATTTTAATACATTTTTTTCAAATTATGTGAAAGCATATAAAACTAACATATACCAAGATTAGTGACGCTACGATGGAAAACAAAAAAGTTTTTCTAACTAGAACTTGTTCTTAGACCGATCGTTCCTATGGCAGCTATATGATATAGTCATCCGATTTTGATAAATTTTTTCAGAATTGTGTGGAAACATATAAAACAAATATATACTACGATTGGAGACGATGGAAATCAAAAAAGTTTTTCCCTCAAAGACTTATTTTTCGACCGATCGTTCCTATGGCAGCTATATGCTATAGTGATCCGATTTTAATACATTTTTCCAGAATTATGTGAAAGCATATAAAACTAACATATACCAAGATTAGTGACGCTACGATGGAAAACAAAAAAGTTTTTCTAACTAGAACTTGTTCTTAGACCGATCGTTCCTATGGCAGCTATATGATATAGTCATCCGATCCGGCCGGTTCCGACATAGTTAGTTACGTGAAAAAAAAGACTCTGTGCAAAATTTCAGCTTGATAGCTTTAAAACTGAGAGACTAGTTAGTAGAAACAGACGGACAGAAGGACAGACAGACGGACGGACGGACAAGCGGAAATGAACTCAGCTCATCGTCCTGATCAAGAATATATATAGTTTATGGGGTCGGAAATGAATATTTCTGTTCGTTACAAACTTTCTGGGCAAAATTAATATACACTTTTTCAAGTGTATAAAAATATTGATAAGAATTGCATCAAGTCTGATCATAACCTCGTTTACCGTTTTCATTTTTGATAACCTGAAGTACCGGAATCATGGCTACAACCTCTACAGCTTTTGAAGACCTGAATTGGCAGGCCGATAACTTGTTGAATAGCCCTCGAATTCCAAAATATTTTTTTCTTTTTTAATTTAATTAATAAATAACACAAAACAAAAAACCAAAATATAAAAGGTCCTATGGTTTTCTATCCAATTTAAAAAAAAAAAAAAAATCCGAAAATGTTGAAATTTGTATGGCATTTTGGAACAGAAGAGAGCTTTCAATAAAGCGTAAGTTGTTCACAATCGGATGCATGGATTACAAAAGTAAAATGATTATTTTGACTAGGTTAGAAAATTGGTTATTCTATAAGCTCAAATACAACTGATTCTGACGTATTTTTCACGCTGAATCCGAATCTGATTTCAGAATCCTATATCTTTATTGGTTTAGCTGCAAATTGAACCTTCAAATGCCGAAAATGGTTAATTTGTCCATTTTCCCCATAGACCTACTTCGTAGAATTGGTATTTTTATTCAAATTATATCAAAATTATACATTATTTAAATCGAAGCTAATATCAAAAAAGATATTTTTTTAACTTTTTGGCAGGAACTTTTTTTATAATTTTTTAATATCGAAAAATATGTTTTTTAAACTTTCGGCAAGGAAACCGGGACCCAGAGATTACTTTGTGACCCTTGGGATACATATTTCATTTCAGGGATAAGCTGAATTGGGCGGTATCTGGACTGAATGGCTTTTATATTGTCCCCTAAAATTTTAATAGGGATCAGAACGACTTTGAATCATGGATTAATCCCGAAACAAATTCCGGTTACGATACGTACCGAAATAATAATTTCGGTTAAAGGTTCTATTTCGGTTTTCGGTTCCGATACCGTACTCACGGTACGTACAGGTACGTACCGGTACTAGTATAATTTTTTTAATATAAAAAAATTAAAATTATTTCAGGATATCCCATAAATTAGGGGATGTAATAGAACTGAATAATTGTGTTCTAAGAATACGCCACATACAATTTTTTTTTAAATATTCAGATTTCTAGCCTTTTTTTACTTTTTGACGAACAATTTCGGTAAACGCTTCTGTCCACGCTTCCAGTGGTATCCCTACACTCAGAAATTTTTTTTCTATCTTATATATCTTAAAAAGAGAATTAGGTTGAGTTTTTTTTTTAAGGCCTCTTTCCAGATGACGTAAAAACTTCTTTCGGCACATTCCTTCATATGAATAGAAACTCATTTCAAAAGCTCTGAATGCTTTTGAAAAGCTATCTTATTAATATGAAGCATAGTGCTGAAATAAATTGTTATGCTTTCTGGAATGAGGACTTTAAGGGCGAATTTTTAAAATGTAAGATTTTTTCTGAGGGTATATATTGAAATATATATAAAAAATAATCCTAAATCAATCAATTAAATAAAAAGTAACTGAAACAATACCGGTATAAGCGTTTCGTATGGTTCCGATTTTTTCGGTTCCTATTGTAATGGTTAACGGTTTTCGGTTCTCAAAAAAAATGTAATATCGGTTTCCATTTCGACACCGGTACCTGGCTTTAAACGGTTTATTTCGGTTAACGGTTCCGATTTCGCTTACGGTATTATTCCCTGCTTTTAATACAAATTTTTGAGTTCGGAGTCGGGTGAAACTGAATGAAAAACATTTAGTGAGTTGGGGAAGGGTTGTAACTATCGTTTCCGAGCGCCATTTAAAATCAATTTAATTCCGATAAATTCCTAACGCGTTTGAGAACGAATTTTCTCCATTTGTCCGAAGGTCACACAGTTATTTATAAATAAGTTTACATTATCGACTCACTCTGACACAACGTTAAATCGCTTGGATGCCTTGATATTTGAGTCAGAGAAATATCCATTGAAATATACAAGGCAGCTGCATCATGACCACAGCTGTGCTGGGCGGTGGCATCAGTGGCCTATCCGCCGGCTATTACCTGTTGCGCCGGTTTGGCAAACCGTTGACCATCTACGAGGCCTCACCTCGGGTCGGCGGCTGGATACGCAGCGAACGGCACAAGGAACGTGGATTTCTATTCGAGAGCGGACCACGCACCATACGCCCTGTGGGTCTGCCGGGGGCCAATACATTAGAGTTGGTGGAGGATCTAAAGCTGCCCATACGCCCCATACAGCGCTCTCATGTGGCGGCCCAGAATCGCATGCTCTATGCCAAGGGTCAGCTGTGTCTGTTGCCCAGCAGTGCGAAGGGTTTGTTTGGCACTAAGCCACCCTTTACCAAGCCACTGTACCGGGCGCTTATACATGATCTACTTGCTCAAACCACTTTGGCCAAAAACGAGGATGAGTCTATCTATAGCTTTGCCGAGCGACGATTTGGCAAGGAAATAGCTGACTATGCCATCAGTCCCATGATCTGTGGCATATGCGCAGGCAATGCACGAGAGATTAGTGTGCGCTTTCTTATGGACAGCCTTTTCGAGAAGGAGCAGAAATATGGTGGAGTGCTCAAGGGTGTGCTTTATGCCCGCTTTAAGGACAAGGTGGATAAGAACAAACCGGGTTTGTTTGCCCAAGGACAACCCAAGTTATATGCACAAGCTCTAAAGGAGAAATGGGCCATGTACAGCATGGAGCAGGGCCTAGAGCAATTCCCTCGGGCTTTGCGTAAATATTTGGGCGAGCATGATGTGAATGTGCAATTAAGTAATGCCTGTCAGAACATAACCTTCAGTGGAACTGAAGCGCGTCTCAGTCTAAAAGATGCAGATGTGCCGGTGGATCATGTGGTCAGCTCACTGCCCGCTTATCGTTTGGCCACCCTGGTCAAGCAGCAACATCCCTCGCTGTCCGCCCAACTTTTGGACATACCCTATGTGGATGTGGTGGTGGTGAATGTGCAATATGAGGGAGATCATTTGCTCAAACAGAAGGGCTTTGGTCTCTTGGTGCCACCGGTGGAGCAATTGCCCATTTTGGGTGTAATCTTTGATAGCTGCTGCTTTGAAATGTCGGGAAATACGGTGCTTACCGTCATGATGGGCGGTCACTGGTTTGATCAATGGTTTGGCAATCAACCCAGCCCCAAGAAACTACTGGACATTGCCACGCATTATGTGCAACAGATGCTGAACATCAAGCAGGAGCCCAAGTTCAGTCGTGTGCACACGCTACACAAGTGTATACCCCAGTATACGGTGGGCCATAAGCGGCGGGTGGAAAACATACGCAACTACGTGAAGAAATATAAACTGCCTTTATCCCTGTGCGGTGCCGCCTACGATGGGGTGGGCATCAACGATGTCATTCTGTCAGCCCGTCGCCAAGTGGAGGCCATTGAAAGTTAAATTCTATATGTATATATTTAAGCCGTCTTGTGATTCCTTTTGTACATAAAAATTCCATTGTTCAACCATCGTCAGTTTCTCATTTACCAAAGCCACCCAGGCAAGGTGGACTTTTCTCGGGCTCCTGCTCGGGTTGCCATTGTTTTGGTGTCTTGGCCTCAATGGACAGAGCATGCATAAACTCAAAACCAGCTGCCTGGAGTGCCTTCTTTATTGTATCATTGACCAGGCGATGGCGCTAGAACCAAATCCATTTCAAATTAAAATTGTTGGCCACTTAAACTCTCTGCCCCCACTCACCTTAATTAAAGTCAGATCATTGAACTTCTCGGAGACCACTAGAACTCTGAAATGAGACTCAGATCTTTTGGGTACATTGTGCATAGGCGATTCATTGATAACCTCCAGATGCACCGGCTTCAGTTCGGTGTTCAAAGCCTTTCGCATAGCGCTCTCTATGGGCGGATACTGTGCCTCCTGCGACATGGCTGCCTTGGAAAATGTACCGCTTTTATAAAGCAGTTGAAGTTGATTTAGTTTCTGTGCAGGTGCACCAACTCCAGCCAGACGACGAAGTGTTGATTGAAACATAATTTCCAGTTAAGAGCAGCGCTCAGCTGTTCACAGCAAAATTACATAAACAAACGTGACAGCTGCTGGAGAGTTATCGTTATCGATATCGTACATAACAGAGCTCTGTTAACCACATGAGTGTAACAGTCATTTTAAATTTAAATTAAAAAACGATTCAAATATTTATTATGAATCGACTTAACAATTCTGACTAAAGAAATGTTTATAACGCTTAGCAGGAAGCATCTCCAATCCCTTAAAGAATATATTCATTTGACTTGTTAATCTAAATTCCTTTATTGAGAGCCAAAAAACAAACCCAACAATAAACGCTGCATACACAAATAGAAAAGTTACCTATTGGCTAGAAACAATTAAGCAATTAACGACTATTCCAAGTGATTCCCTAACTCACACACACACACTCTCTCACACTCAAGTACAAACAACAACACACACACACACACAGTTGAATCAATAGTCCACCAATTTCTTAAGCTTGGGCGGTGCCGATATGACCACACGTCCACGATTTGTCCCACTGTTACTGCTGCTGCTACCATGAGCATGCTGTTCCGTCTCCCGATCTCTTTCACGTCCGCGCGTCCTTTCATGCTGTTGTCTATAACGCTCGCGCTCTCGATTACGCTCCATGCTGCGCTCCCGTTGACGACGTCGTCGCGATTGGCTACGTCGACTGCGTGATCTACGCCGCTCCCGACTGCCACTGCGTCGCCGGCTATGCGAACGACGTTTGCGCTCCATACGGCTGCCGCTGTGCGAACGGGAACGCTGCCTGCGATTGCGACTGGGACTACGAGTGCGTCGTCTGCGACTGCTGCTACGCCGTTGCTGTTCGACTGGACTACGCTTGCGACTGCGCGATCTGCTGCGACTGCGTCGGGTCGTTGTCTTGGCCAATTGTCCCTCCGATGTCACCGACTCGCCCTCGCTATCCGACAGCTTGCCGCTGGACGGTGTGCCGTATTTGTGACGCAACTCGCGTCGCCTGTGAATATAGAGATGTGAGAGGGCCACCAAAGAGCCAATCACAACCAAATACTCACCGTCGTCGCAGCTTTAGCGCCAGCTCACGCATCTCATCCTCACGCTCCTGTTGCTGTTGACGCTCGCGCTCGGTTTTCTCAATCTCGGCACGCTTATCGGCCTTATCTGAAATAGGATTCCTGATTTAGTTACTGGCCAATTGGGGAAATTTCTAGGCATTCTTGGTAAACTTCACACTACACTTGACCGTGGCTTACATTGCCTATTTAGCAGATTTTGCATTTTCCGCTTAAGACGCTCGCGCAGATTGGGTCGTCCACTGCCAGTGGCCGTTTGTCCGGAGCCCTGTAAAAGTGATCGGAAAGCATATTTAGCAATGCCAATGATTAATCTTAATATAGGGGGGAGCAACAGTAGGAGTCAGTTCGGGGTCAGGGAATTTAGGACAAGTCCGCAAATTGACACTATCCGGATCAATTCCACTGTGGCGGGTCATGCAACTCAAAAGTAAAACCAAAAAAAAAAAGGGTGTTTCTTTGGTGTACCAAAGCTGAGATATATTCTGGCAGTTTTTTTAAACAGATATTATAACAAATTTTAACTATGGTAACAAGCAGAAGTTAAAGGAATAAGATCAAAAGCAGGTAATTTGATTGATTAACAGGAGAAAAATCATGACGGACGGAACGGCGTAAAGCCATGTCAAATGATTTACCAAAAATATTTTAAGCTTTTTATATTTTCCTAGACTTAATTTGGGAGATGCTCTAATACCCAAGAATGAATTTTCGAAATGTATGAGTTATTTCTTTAAGTGTATCACTGGCTGAAATACATAAGTAAATTGGTATCTAACCAGCTGAAATATATATTTGTAATAATCTAAAAAATCAGTAAGAAAAATAATAAAAGCTACATGGTTCCGGTTTTCTAAAAATATTCCGGAACCGGTACGAGGTATAAACTGATGTATTTTGTTAAACGGTTTCGGTATTATTCCCTGGTTTTGGGTAAAAACGATGTCAAAAGCAACATTAATTAAAATTCATTATCAAACCGTCACCTTATCCTCATATCATTCCAATAGTAAATATACTAAGTACCGATTTCTCATTATCCTTAAAGCTGCTATATGTGTCCGATAAACTTTCAATTTACTTAGTTATTTGTTAGTTAAGGTGTCAGATAGAACGGACAAAACGACATAATTCCGACTAAATAGTTCCACCAAGGAAAAACGACAAAATGTCGCGCTGAATTATGTGGATTTAAAACGTCCTAGCGGAAAAAATTTGTATTCGGTCTGTGAATTTTGTTTTGTGATTTAAAGACCAAATTTGGTCTAAAACCTTTTAAATCACAAAATTATTGTGGAATTCAGTACATGGCTGTATGTCTTTTTTTTCCGGCGGGATTAAGTCAAATAACCGGAAACCGGACCGGAAACGTTAACCGCCACTTACCAGTATCGAAACTGGAACCGATATTAAAAAATTATTGAGATCCGAAAACCGTTATAATAGGAACCGAAAAAACCGGAACCATACCAAAACGCTAATACCGGTACTGTTCCGATTTCATATTATCTATTATTTCAATTATATGTTTCCACCGGAAAAATAACAATATATCATTTTTTTTAGAAAAAAATGTCTAAAAAGGCGGAAAAACTTTTGTTTCGTAAAATAATCCCTCTAATTAAGTGTAAATAATTTCCAAGTCTTAGAAAAATCCTCCCTAGAATATTGGAATGTTTGAAAAATGTTACTATAAACTTTAGAAATGAAATTTCTTGATTTAAATCAAATTTCGCTAACAAATTTAGAAATATTATTTTCTATTTTAAGAAAGTTTCGTTTTAAAATTTATAAAAATAATGTAAGCAGGGAATCGAACCGAATCGAATTTCGGTTCCGGTTCTGGTACGCACCAAAAATAATGTTTCGGTAAAATGTTCTCTTTAGGTTATAGTTTATTTCGGTTCCGTATCGGTAACTTAGTTTTTATTTCGGTAAACCGGTACGTACCGGTATGTACCGGTATAATTTTAAAATCCTTTAATGCGAAGATATAATAGAACGGGTAACAACCCACACAACAGAAAGTAGTTATAAAGAAGGAAAATTAAACATAATAAACTTTACTCCAGAAAACAAATGTCCTAATAATACTTTTGTAACTGGAAGAGCAAAAAGAAAGGATAAATTAATAATATTTGGAAATTATCCTAACAGATGGTCCCTTAATCTAACATTTGTAAGTTTTTGCTAACGTTTACCCTGCGTTTTACCCTAAGGAAATCCCTGATAAAAGCAATATAACTGAAATAACAAACAAAAACGAGAAGGCAAAGCTAACTTCGTCTGCGCCGAAGTTTTAATACACTTGAAAAACTTTACTCCAACTGATTTAACTTGAAAAATATATATAGGATAAAAATATCAGATATTCAAAATTTTTAAATCATTGATAATAAAAATTTGATACCATAAAAAAAAAACGTTTCTTAGTAAAACACATTTTCCGACCGATCGGTCCTATGGCAGCTATATGCTATAGTCATCCGATTTTAATATCTTTTTCAAAATTATGTGAAAGCATATAAAACTAAATAACCAAGATTGGGGACGCTACGATAGAAAACAAAAAGTTTTTCTCACTATATTTTGAGACCGCTATGGCTATTTAGTGATCCGATTTTGATACATTTTTCCAATTTTAAACAATAAAACATATACTACGTTGAAAACCTCTAAATCAAAAGTTTTTCTCCAAAGCTTTTTTCGCCGATCGGTTTTAATACATTTTCCAGAATTATGTGGAAGCAAATAAAACTAACATATACCAAGATTAGTGACGCTACGATAGAAAACAAACAAGTTTTTCTAACTAGAACTAGTTCTTAGACCGATCGTTCCTATGGCAGCTATATGATATAGTCATCCGATCCGGCCGGTTCCGACATATTAGTTGCGTGCAGTAAAAGGAAGACTCTGTGCAAAATTTCAGCTCGATAGCTTTAAAACTGAGAGACTAGTTCGCGTAGAAACAGACAGACGGACGGACGGACAAGCGGAAATGAACTCGGCTCATCGTCCTGATCAAGAATCTATATAGTTTATGGGGTCGGAAATGAATATTTCTATGCGTTACAAACTTCTGGGCAAAATTAATATACACTTTTCAAGTGTATAAAAACTCAGAACCGAAACTGTACCGGTCCAATGTTTCGGTTCTTTTCGGTCATTTCGGTTCCAAAAATAAAGGTTTCGGAATACCGGTACTCAAAAAATAAGTAATAACGGTTCCGATTCTGGTTGTGAGTTTCAATCAGATTTTAGGTTGTTTTAGAGCGTTTTTAGAGCTGATGCAGCCCTATAAGTATTTTAACAGCATATTGAACCCTAGTCTTATAATATGGAAAAATAATCTATTCAAATGCCAGAAACTCTCTATTAATGCAGCAGATTTAAGGACAGATTATTTCGAATTATAATTAAGAAAACAATTTTTCTGCTTTTAAGAAAGATTTGATATAGGGCTTAGGTCCAATTTCTCATCTCCTAGAAAGCAGAAATTAAAGTTTATCTGACACATATTGGCTATCTTTAAGATGAGAAATCAGCCCTAAGAAGGATAAACTCAAAATTTACTTTGTTATTTGTAAGATTAAGTGTGGAAGATGAGAAATCGGCCCTATGGCGAGCTTGTCGGGACAAAAAAAAAAAAAAGAATTAATTAATTCTGGGTCGTTTCTTTCCGTTTCTGAACCGAACCGAACCAAACCGTATTGAACCACTTATTTGAGCTCGTAAACCCAACCAAGAACCTTACCGAACCGCCTACAAATACGGTTCGGTTCAGTTTATTCATGAGTTTAATGATTAGCAATTTTTCTAAGGTAAATTTAGCCTTTGCAGTACCTTTATGTTCTCTATTTTACGTTTATAGAAAGATTATTATGCTTTGTTTTCATTTAGACAATAGAACAATGCTGGCTTTTGCTAGGCTCTAGCTGGTAATCCAAATGATACGCACCGTTTTCGAAATGCTATATTGATTTTTTTCTTGAACTTATCTACGCCGCCTTTAAATTTATATTAAGTACATTTATAATAAGATCAGATCAACATGGCAATTATTTCTTATATGGACGGTACCTGATTTTTATCTATATAATAAATATATTTGAAATCAAAGAGGAAATTAAGAAATAGATTTCAGAAATAAATGGGAAATATGGTAAGTTTCATTTTAGAAAGTTCGAAAATTCGGAAAAGGAATCAGGCATGATACTATATTAACCTTGAACCACTGAACCGAACCAAAACCGCGGTTCGGATGGCTAAAAAAACCATATTAAGAACCGAACCAGTGGTTTAAAAACTCAGTGAACTCCTTATTTCTGAATGGTTTGTATCCCACTGTAAGCGCGGTCAGAAGCGTTTAGCAAAATTGTTTGTCCGAAAATAAAAACGGATAGAAATCATTATATTTAAAAAAACGTTTTTCTGAACCGATATCCGAAATTAACTGAAAACCGAAATAGAACCGTTAACCGAAATTCTCATTACGGTACGTACCGAAACCGATATTCATTTTGGGATTAATCCCTGCTTGGTACAATAAAAACTTGTAATCAATAGGCAAACTAATGTTTCCAATATCAAGAGTAAGGCTGGGTTCACACAGCATGAGATAATTTAGTATTTTCATTGTGAATAGCTTGTCATTTGACATTGAAAACAAGACAACATGAAGGCCTGCTAGATTATCATGCAGTCGAACAGTGTGAACGCAGCCTTACATCAAAAAGTTAATGAATGACATGAGATTGTTTTCAGCAACGCATAAACTGAATGGGCTGAGTCTGACCTTGGATGACCATATAAACAAACATTCCCGCTTGATTTTGTACACAAAATAATGTGTTTTGTTAAGCAATCTTTGGATCATTGGACGATAAGAAACGGACTTGGCTGGGTTTACACAGGGTATGTAAAGCAAGAATATATATACAAATTGCAAATCGTATGGAAATTGGTTCCATTTATCACAGTCTTAATCACAGTTTCTCTTTGTTTTTGTGGGTGGGGGGAATATTCTTTTTTTAAGTTAGGATTGAGACATGAAATTTTGTGGTGTACTCCAGTTTAGTGAGGCAATGGGACATTTGGCTTTGCTTACTGACTTTGGTTTCGGTAGCAGAACAATATTTGCCTGATTGATTACCCGTGCTGGATGACGACATGCCCGGCTGCTGCAGAGCATGCGATCGCTCTGACCTGCAAAAGATGTTTTGATATATAAATTCCGAATTGACCAAAATTTTTTAAATGACTTCTGGTGTCTACTTTACCGCTCATCTGGCATCACCAACAAACTTACGCAGTATCCACTTCCATTTCATCCGAATCTTCGCCTCTTTTGCTAGGCTGCGGCTGCGTCTGCTGCGGCTGTGTCGACTGCTCCTCGACCTCGCTATGCTCAGTGTTCTCAGCCGCCGATGAGGATGACGACGAGTCGTTGGCTCTTTTGCGACCATAGTAACGTTTTAGTGGCGGCGGAGGCGCTTCCACCACCTGCGGCAGCACTGGTATGGGAGCCAAGCTGACAGTTGGATTTGTGGTGGTGGTTAGACTCAGCACGCGCGTGGACAAAGGATAACTGACCATGGGCGGCTGAGCCTTGGGTTGCAATTTGATTGCGGTCAATGTGGATGTGGTTGTTGTGGTGCTGGTGGTGCTCAGGCAGAAAGCCTGATGACCTGTGGGCAAAGCAGTAGGCGGATGGTGTGCATGTGTGGGCGGTGATGTCTTTCTGCGGGAGCGAGAGCGACTGCGTCTTCTTCTGGACATCTCATAGGCGCTGGCACTGGAACTGCGCGAGGAGTAGGAGTAACGTTTGCGCGAACGCTTGTAGCTGGGGCTACGTGAGGTATAGCGCTTCCAGGAGCCCGAACGCGAGCGGGAACGGGATCTGGAACGAGATCTGGTATAGTATCTACGCCGGCGTCGGGAACGCCGACAGTAGCTGCGACTACGACTGCGGCGACTTCTGCGTCGGCTGCCACTGCGGGAGCGACTCCTGCTCCGGGAGACACTGCGAGAGCGGCTACGGGAGCGACGCCTTCCGCTACGCTTGACCGTCTCGTTAATTAGCTTCAGTTTATCTAGATTATCCTTGACTTTTTGGGCATAGGACACTGAGGCAGCGGCCGCTGCCCCACTGCTGGCATTAATGCAGGATTCGCCCAGCGTCAGGCCGGGCTTGTTCAGATTGATGGTGATTTTCGAGTGCGGCTGCATTTCATCCTCGCCACCAAATGAGGTAATATAGGTAATCTTCTCACCGCCACCTTCGGCCGGAGAGGGCGAACGTGACTCGCTCTCCTCATCCTTGTCGTGTTTGCCACCGCTGCCAACGCCACCGCTGCCCTTTTTATCCTCCTTGGCCGCATAACTGGGCGGGCTGAAGGGTCGATTGGCTATGCGGCGTTCCTTCTGAGCTCGACGCTCCCTCCTCGATTTGCGCCCACTGAGTAGCATCTTTTCCTGCTCCTCCTCGCGGGCTATACGCAAGGCATCCGCCTCATCCGCATCCTTGGTGAGATGCGAGAAAAAATCATTGCTCTTCATGCCATAGTTCCGGCCACAGGCGTTCAGCTCGTGTGCCTGGGCCGTATCCAGTTTGCCTATGTCTATGGACACATCCATGTCGATGTCCGAGTCCGATTCATCCGAGCCCTCGGCTCCCTTCTCGCCCTTGGTCGTAGCCGCTGAACTGGTGGCGGCTCCAAAAGGTTGTGGTCCTATGGCCGCCACTCCCCCCTCGCCCGCATCATCATAGGAATAGCCAATGGTGGCTCCGCCGGTCTTTTGTTTCTTTTTAGCCAAATTACGTTCCGCCTCCAGCTGTGCATTGGCCCCGAACTGCTCCTCCAAATACAGCTGATGCAGAAATTTATCCTCACTCACATTCAGGAAATCATTTTGGGCCAAAATCCGATAACGTTCGTAGTTCAACTGACGCTCCTCGATTGTCAGGTCCGAGTCGGCGTCACCACCCGCCTCACCACCCTTAGCCACCGGCGGTATATAATCCAAATGGGCACGCACATCAAATCGATCGATCAGATTATCCTGCTGTCCCTGCCAAGGTACACTGCAAGCGAAAACAGAAAAAAAACACACACACACTTAGTCACCACTTGAAACCGACGCCCAGGATGCTGCAGAGCGCGTGAGCTGCTCAGTTTCAATATCACTTGCATGATGGCGGCTCCATCGCCGGCTGCCGCTACGGCTGGATCCAAATAGATTTTGCTTCTACGCCCATGGAGCTGCAGAAACTGTGTGGGATCCGCTTGGATTTTGTCATAGAAATATTGTCGACGCTCGGCCCGCTTGCGATAGTCCACAATAAGGCCGCGTATCTTGCGCTCCTGTTTGCGAGCCTCATGCCACATATTGTGCAAATGCGCTAATGTGCTAAATCTCCGTTTTGGAGGGCGGACGCAGTTGCAGTGTGACCAACAGTGGTGATAAGCAACCGGCGTGCTGGCAATGTGCCCGTTCGGCAAGTGTTCTTACGGCAGTTCTGCCTGCCAGTCTGGTCACACTATATTTTAAAATCACATTTAACCCTTCACCATAACACCGTGTCAATATATGCACAGACTGCCAATAAATAAATGTTCAATCAACGTAATTTCAAATGGCATACATCAAAAGAGATTTTTTACTCAGGTAAATACAACAAAATAATATTTTGAAAATATTTTCAAATTATTGTTAAATTGATAAATATATCCTAAAGATTTTCTTTGTTTACATAGATTGTAATAGATTTTTAGGCTGACGGCTAAACACAGCCAAGCCACTAAATAAAAATGAAAAATACTACATACATACTTAGATTGTATTTGTATATTGAGTTTTTGCAAATGTAAAAGCCAGATGGGTGCATTTCCGACCCTATGAACTATAGATCACCATCATGATATGAAAATATATACTGATCAAGAATAAAAAAAAAACCTCATATCTTCTACAATTTTGGAGTTAGGTTGTTCGAACCTTCTAGACATACATTCTCCTCATCATTGCGTATCGAATCCCAATACATCGTTTTCCGATCAGATGAACGATAGTAGAGTTGCCACCCCCCTAATTTTAAAAAATCTCAAAACTCCCACAATTTGAAAGATAGATTGTTCGAACCTTCTAGACATATATTCTACTCATCACTACTTATCGAGCCCCCATACATCACTTCCCAGTCAGATGAACAATAGTAGAGTTGCCACCCCCACAATTTATAAAAAAAAGTCAGATCTCCTACATATAGTTTAATTCATTACATATCGATTCACCATACACCATTTCCAGATTAGATGAACGATAACAAAAAAGTAGCGTGCATCGTGAAACACACGGTACGAGTAAAGCTCTTTACGAAGAAAAATCAGAATCAAAACATAAATATAATATATTTATTTTTTTTTATATAAAGTTATTTTATTATTATTATTTTATATCAAATCGTGTTGGAAAATAGTGTATCTGTACCAGTTTCAGATCCCTGATCCCAGATCCCTGATCCCAGATTCCTGATCCCAGATTCGCGATCCTTGATCCCTGATCTGAGATCCCAGATCCCTGATCTCAGATCACTGATCCCAGATCACTGATCCCAGATCACTGATTCCAGATCACTGATCCGAGATCCCTGATCGCTGATCCCTAATCTCTGATCTGAGATTCCAGATCCGAGATATATCCCAGATCCCAGATCTTTGATCCCTGATTCCGCATTCCTGATCCCAAATCCCTGTATGTGTATGTGTGCGCATGGTTGCGCTTGCTGGTGCTTATTCAATGCAAACGAATATCAGCACAAAAAATGGAGTGTGTATCGTGGAACACACGGAACGAGCGAAGCTCTTTACGAAGAAAAATCAGAATCAAAATAAGAACTCTTGCATAGGAATATAAAATTATTTTATTTTTATTATTTTATATAAAACAGTGTTGGAAAATAGTGTACCTGTACCAGTCCCAGATACCTGATCCCATATCCCTTATCCCAGATCCATGATGGCAGATCCTTGATCCCAGATCCCACACCTGATCCCAGATCCTGATCTCACACGACCGATCCCCGATTTCGATCCCTCCCGATTCTGATTCAGATTCCTGTTCCCAAATCTCGATCCTTATCCCAGATCCCACATCCTTGATCCCAGATCCCTGATTCCAGAGCCCCAATCCCAGATTCTAAATCCTGGATCCCAGATCCCTGCTCCAAGATCCCAGATCCCTGAAAATAGTGGCGCTTTATCAACAAAATTATTTTTCGGTAATACATTTGGTTGTTGGAGATTTCTTTTTTAACAGGTTACCTATTAAACAAGTTGTCCTGAATACCCTAGATGTATTACTACGATCAAAAAACAAAATGAGTTCATTTTGAATTTTTTTCGAATTTTTATGAGTTTTTTAAGTCAAAGTTTTGAGGGGCATGAAAATATTCTGATTATATTCATACGAACCAACGTAATCAGTACCGTTATTTTGCATGCTTCTCGTGTTTCCAAAATTCAATAAGCTTTGGAAAAAAGAGTTAAATACAAATGTTTGCTAAGCCAAAAGGACATGTTTTTGAAACTTTTGAGCTTTGTTGGAGCTTTAAACTTGAGTTTTAATGTGAAGATTGGTAATATAGATTTAGATACGGCCTGCTATGGCAACAAGATGCTATAGCCAGTTGTACAGTAACGAAAACAATAAAACATTTATACCAAGATTAAGTTAGATAATTTTTAGACTAAAACTAGGATAATAGAAAAATAGTGTAGAAACATACAGCCATACTCCCATTTTCACTTTCGCAAATATTTTGCGATTTGAAACCGGTTTTAGAAGCAAATTTCGTCTCTAAGTCGCAAAAAGTTTGCGTAAGTGAAAATGGGAGCATGGCTGATATATACTTTTAAGGGTCGAAGCTGCATAAAGCCCGCGGTAATATTTATAAAATGATCCGTTATTATTACCCAGGGCAATGACCTTGTAAGGGTTAAAGTTGCTGCCGATTGTGATGAAAGGATGCAAAATTTTTATGCTGGAATTTCCATTCAGACAACTTTGATCTAATTAATATTTTCAAATTATGTTAATTTTGTTTAATAATTATTAGCTCTACAAGGAACACGTTGCTCACATTATGTTTTTTTTTTAAGGGGCTGGCAAGGATGCGTTCGCGCCCGTGAACTGGCATGGCGCCTGCGCTTTGGTGGTGGAAACAACAAAAGGACAATAAATAACAAGCCAAACTGGAATGAGCCACAACACAAAACAATTGTCTGCCGCCTGAAGCGGCATCGATTTTAAAAAACGGACACATCCTGACACGCATGTCCTTAGCGGAAATTTTGCAAAGAGAAATCTAGTCCAGCCCGTTTTGAGGAACCAGTTTCGCCAAAGGACGTGGCCTGGTCCAATGTCTGATAGACGTTACTATTTCACATCCGAACAGCGATACAATGTGGACGAACGAGACAATGAACGAGCTGATGAGGGACTCTTGTATCTGGGCAATAACAACAACACCAAACCGGATGTGGATGCCGACAAGGACGATGACTCGGAGTTTTTGCAAGATGTGCCATATTCATCCAGCAGTATTGATCGCAGCTCAGTTGGCTCCATACCCTGGGCAGACGATGCGATCAAGAAGAACAAGTTGGACTGGGAGCGGGTGGAACGAATGCTGAGTGGAGAGGAGGCGCTGCCAGAGCAGGAGCCCGAACTGAGGCATGAGTTGGCCGATTGGCAGCGCAAGTTTCCCAGTTTGGTGGGCAGCAAAGTGAAGCCCCTCAAGCAGCAAAGTTTTGAGGACCAAACGAGACTTAAAGATGACCCAGCCGATGATATAGATTCTATATCCAATCTTAGTCTAAACTCTCTGGATGACGATGACGAGGATGGGTTTCTTACGCCCACCGCCAAGCGTCAGCAGCAGCAGCAGCCGCCCCCACAATTATATCGTCGTTCGGGTCAGAATTTAGTTGATCTGCTGGATCGAGATTTGCGCATCACCTCCGTCTCAGTCAAGTTGGGCAAGCGTCAGCGTTCTCAGCCGCAGCAACAGCAGCCACTGCCACTTCAACTTGGTTCAGCCACCACCACCCCACATGCTGACCGCCTGCGTATGCCGCCCATCCTGAATGTTCTGGACTCAAATCGTCGATTTCGTGGCCTACTTAACAATCGCAGCTTTGTACAGCTAACACAGGTCCAGCAACAACAACAGCAGGCCACCAAATCGGCTGCCCTTACCCATGCCAATAGTGCCGAGCGTCGTCCCTATCATGCTGGAAATCGCTTTGCCTGGCACATGCCCACGGCAACCAATCGATTTCTTAACAATAAAAATGCCATTGTATTGCCCTCGCTGAATCTAAATCGTCAGCGAGATGTAGTCCGGACAACGGCACTGAACCCAACAACGGTCACTGCTAGCCGCCAACAGAGCCAGTGCAACAACAGCAGCAGCAGCGGCGGCGGTGCCCACAACAGTCACAGTAACAGTAATAGCAGTCACAGTTCCTTACGCACATCATCTATGCAACCGTTTGGATTGCCGACCAATTCAAGTAATACTCCGTCCACGGGCCGGTCCATATCGGCGGCTGTGCACCATCATCCGCGCACGGAGTTTGCCACCAGTAGTGCCTTCTACATACCGTACAGTGCCTCGAAATTCAAAGCCTTTAAGTAACCTCAATCGAATTATGTATACAATAAAGTTGATCTTAGAAATGGCATTTCATTTTAATTTGAATCAAATGAAGGAAAAGTAGTGTCTATTGCAAACTTAAGTTATCCAGACGCAGGCGGCCGTCGTGCTCGGTTAGATACAGAGTGTCGGCCAGACACTGTTCCGTGATGAGCTCCTCCACACGATCGTACATCTAGGGAAGGAAGATAAGTGAAGGAGAAATTAATGAAGCAGACTTAATGTTATTATATCTCATAAGCGACAACGGTTCCCTGTGATTCGGCAGAACTGGTACCGAACTAGCGATTTCTCCCACCACCAGTGGAAGGGCGCTGTCTATTTTCTATATACTTTCAACAAAAGTTTAGCATACCGTTAGCTAACGAAAGCACTCGTCACTGGTGTTTAGACAAATCACTAGTACCATTTCCATAGTTTTATTTTGACATAAGGTTTGCATGCTGGCAAATAGATGGTACTAAATAGAGGCAAGCTTTAAAATAAAAATCGGCGATGGACAGGATTCTCACGAAAATCCCGAACATTAAAAGATTTATTTTTAGTAGGAAATCACTTGGAAATTTTGAAATTTAGTAAATTTAAATTCATCTTGTGACGTCACAAAGATTTTTTTAAATATTTCTAACCTGCCTGAGGAAGTATTTATATTCGGGATTTGTGGGATTTCACTAACGTATACACACGCTTGGCCAAAATTTGACCGTTTTTTGTTAGCAATATGATATTGTCATCCTATGGGAAATTGTCATCCGATTTTGACCAAATTCTCGGAACTGTTTGAAAGCATAAAAAATTATGAATTACTGAGTTTAAGAACCAGAGATTAATTTTTTGGTAAAAAATAAGACCACAATGAAACCTTGTACAATTGATCAAAAAACAAGCAGTTAGTGTTGCGATTTTCTCAAGTCTTGATATCTTTAATATTGCTTAGTATTCCCCTAATAAGAAAAAAAGTAGAACTGCCCGTGAAATGGTTCTCATTATTTTGTTTTTTAAATTTTTTTATGGATTAAGAGCTTAAAAATGCGAACAAAAAAAATAATAGGGCCACTGTCGCTATATTTTGCTGAATTACTTTGATGAAAAGCACGTGGTTAATTGATTTGACTTTGATTTTATTATTTTGATCATCAAGAGTAAGGTAAATCAATACCAAGGCTCGTGTAAAACACTGGAGTTCGGAAAATAGCGATATCATCAAAAAAAAAAATCGATATTGATTAGAAAATCCTTCAGAGAAGTTGTTCGATTGGTTGGGTATTCAAATAAAATAATACTGAACTCAATAAACTACAAAGAAAGAGCTCAATAAAGACCTAAATATAACTGCGTCAGTGCAAAAAGTTCACACTTGACCCAGAGAACAGAATTTAAAAAAACCGGAGGCCCAGGTAAAATCCCTCTTTTAAAAGCCACACATATTAGTAAACGCATGAAATTCGCAAAGGAAAATCAAAATTGAACATCCCCAAAATGTTGGAATATTTTATAGAAAGATAAGAGTTAAGTTGTAATGATTCGTGGAAAAGGTTCTCGTTTATACGTCAGGGTCCTCTAAACTCAGAAAACAATACAAAATACACTGGAAAACTCATTAAACATGAAAGCTCAAGTGTAATAGTATTTGGTTGTTTTTCTTACTACGGAGTAGGTCGACTATATTGTATCAAAACCTTAATGGATCAACATGTATACGTCCATATTTTTTATATTTGATGCTTCCTATCACAGAATAAGAGATGCCGCTAGTTTGGGTCTTCCAACAAGACAATGACCCCAAGAGAAAGCAAAGGAATAGTTAAGAAAAAATTCTGTGAAAGTTTTGGAGTGGCCTGCGCAGTCACCAGAGCTCAATCGAATCGGAAATTTAAGGGCTAATGTCAAACGGCAGTTACTACAGTTAAGCCAACCAGCAACGGATCAGTATGGGAAGTCTTTCAAAAGTCCTGAAGCAAGATTCCTCTAAAACGTTGCCAGGACTTGGTTAAATCGATTCCAAGACGTTGCGCAGCCGTTATAGCCAATAAAAGTATCGCAACTAATCATTAAATTTGTTTAATATTCTTAGCTTTAATATACAATTATCTTTCAGTAAACATTTAAGTGATTTTTGTAATTTTAAGTGCATATTTGAAAAGTGGTCCTATTATTTTTTTCGCCTTATTTTCTTAATTTTTTCATCAGATTCCATAAATTTGTTGATAACGGTAAAGAAAGTTTTTAAATAAATAAGATTTTTTCCTTTCATAATTATTAAGAGTTTTTTCATTCTAAAAACGTATTCAAAATTTGCTTGTGAGGGTGGTCCTATTTTTTTTTTCACAGCTGTAAGTGCGACCCCTTATTGGCGGTCACCCATCATAAAGTAACCTAACGGAAAATTAAATAATACTTTTTTTGAAAGAAGGAGTGCTTGTGATACGATACGATCTATTTCGTTAAGTTGATTTTCCTGATCTAACTTTCAAAATTTACATGTTTATTTGAACCTAAAGGCCGATTTCGTTAAATATGTCGATGCAATACACCGATTCTATTTGCGGTTTTCGTTTCGGTTAAATTTTCGGTTTACGAGCACAAAAAGTCGGTTCCGTTTGGTTCGTTTCGATTTAGAACCGGTTTGCATTCCTGGTTTAATCGTTTAAGAACGCTATCAAGGAAATCAAAAAAGGTTTTCTTGTTAAGACCCATTTTCGAAACGATTGCTCCTATATCAGCTATAGGATATTTATCAAATTCATAAAGTCTGTTTTAAAGCATGTAATATTCATAATTTCTGAGTTTAGGAACGCTATCACAAAGAACATAAAATTCTTTCTCAATAAGAAACATTTTCCGATCCAATGGTTCCATGGCAGCTATAGGAAATAGTCATCAGATTTCGACAAATTTTTGAAAAACTATTTGAAAGCATGTAATATTCATAATTACTGAGTTTAAGAACGCTATCATGAGAAGAAAAAAAGCTTTTCCTACTAAAACCTATTTACCGACCGATCCTATGTCAGCTATAGGAAATAGTCATACGATATTGACCAAATTTTGCAGAACAGCTTAAAATGATAAGTTACTGAGTTTAAGAATGCTATCATGAAAGGAAATAACTTTTTCTTACTAAACCACATTTTCCGACCGATCGGTCCTATGTCAGCTATAGGATATAGTCATCCGATTTTTACCAAATTTTGCAGAACTGTTTAAAGGCATATAATATTTATAATTGCCGAGTTTAAGAAAGCTATCATAAGAACAAAAAAGGTTTTCCTACTAACACCCATTTTCCGAGCGATCGGTCCTTTGGCAGCTATAGGCAGCTAACTGTTTTAAAGATTGTTATATTAATATTTACAGAGTTTAAGATCGTTTTTAAAAAAGTTTTTTCACTAATATCAATTTTCGGACCCGTCGGTTCTTTGGCAGCTATAGGATATGGTCATCCGATTTTTACCAAATTTTGTAGAACTATTTGAAAGCATATAATACTTATAATTTTTGAGTTTAATAACGCTTTCATAGAAAGCAAAAAAGTTTTTCTTACTAAGAACCTGCTTCGTAAACCTGAACCAAAAAAGGGTTGCGGAGTGAACCCCCAACTTATTTTTGAGAGGTTTTCGGCCCTGATAAATAGACAAAAACCGAAACTATCTCGAAACAGTCTGTAACTCTAACCAATGTCTTCTTCCTCTTTGTTATCTGATGCCTCAGCTTATTGCAACTTACCCCTTTGGCCTTCCGCTGGCTAATCACCTCGGGATACTTGAAAGCCGGTCCAAAGTTAACACTAACGGTGGCGCTTTTATGTATAGATATAGCTGGAAAATAGCTACCAGCATAGATATCCTCGAAGGCTACACCCTGCGATTGGCCATTCTTGAAGAATTCAATGCGGCTGCCCTGCAATATGTGCATATTCTTCAAGGTTTCAGTAATCTTATCCTTGTCCTCGTAGTACAAATGCGATTTGAACTTGACCAGTGGCTAGAAAGGAATTGAAATGAAAATCAGCTTAATCTGAGTGTGCCCCAGACTTACTCGATCTTTGAATGTATTTGGCAGGTAATCGATTGATGATTCTTCCGGCAGCTCTATGAGCAGTCCCAGAGTGTCGCCCTCTACATAGGCATCGCTATAATGCTTTCCATGGCTCTCGGTGAATCTGGTGCCCTTGCGCGATCGCCAAGAGTAACCGAATTTGTCATAGCCCAGCGGTGCTTGCAGATTGCCATACTCCCGACCCCAGCCAAGACGTGTGGCGGCTCCTTCGGGCATTTCCTCAATGGTGATCTCAAAGTACCAGCGACCACGATTTACGGCTACAAAAAAAAAAAAAAATTTATTAGATTTATTCCGATTAAAAGCTGGGATATTAACTCACAATGAGTGGCCCGCACCATGCAATAGCCACGCTCCCCGGTCACTGCCAGACGATCCTCGCTGATCTTTAACTGTGGCGCACGATCGTGCAGGGCCAGCAGCACGGAATGCGGCACCAGAGTGCGATAGAGCCAACCGGGTATGGGCTTGCCAGCCCAGTCAGAACTTTCATCGAACTCCTGCCGGAAAGGTGCATGCGGATCGGGCTCGGCCAAGATATAACGATAGCCATCCTTGTTAAACGGATGTTCCAGCGGATAACCATGCGGTGGCAGCTTCACATTGGCCGAAATATCCGAACTGGGGCGGCCTTTTTTACCCGTTGGCCCCGCATCCGTTCCAGGAAATTTACGCTTTTGTCGATTGTTCTTGGCTAAAGCAGCTGCGGTAAAGGGGAGGGGAGAAGGAAAAGTCGTACGTGACTAGCTAATAGTTCCAAAGTTCGATTTTTCGTCCAAGCTTACATTCCTCCTCGCTGCTGGCAAACGTTGACGTCATGACACACAGGACACAAAGTTAATAAATTGCGTTGCGCTCAAAATCAAATCAAAATCAATTCGGCTGCCCAAGCCAAAGCCAAAACACAAACAACAAACACCAACAAAAAAAAAAATTCGCAATCGCAACTATTTATTGTAATGAATGGAGAGCTATGTGTGTTTGTGCTGGTACTGTTTGCCCCACCCCGCCCACAATCCACTGACGACGTGGGGCTACCAGATGTGCTGAGTGCCAAGAGAGAGAGAGAGAGTGTGTAATAGCAAATGGCAAAAACTATGCGAAACGATCAAAGTGCTCGAGAGGCAGGGAGAGTGAGAGAGAGAGATACCGCAATGTTGTGGTTGTTGTTGTTATTACTGCTGCTGCCGTTTGTTTTGTTTGCCAAGAATATGCAAAGCGAAACTGAAACTGATAAGTACCGCAACCAAATGGGGTCAATTTGGTAGCTAACTTGACAACCCTTGAACCAATGTGCACACCATCAGCTGGCTGTTAGTGTTGACATTTTAGCATTTTGTCACATTTTTCAAATTTGGGTCAAGGGAAAGTGCAAATTCATACACAAATGCAGTTCCAACAATTGTCAACCCTATAAGTGAGAGCACCAGCACAGGTCCCAGCTCAAATTAGCCAAATTCAAGTACAGTGGAGGCTCGATAGGGAGAATGTAATGTGTTTCCGATTAAAGTTTTTATCAGGGAATAATACCGGAACCAGAACCGGAACGGGAATAAACCGTTTAAAGCCAGGTACCGGTATCGAAACCGATATAAAATTTTTTTGAGAACCGAAACCCGTTAAACGTTATAATAGGAACCGAAAAAACCGGAACCATACCGGTATTGTTTCGGTTTCATACTATTTTATTGTTAAATCTTTATAGCCCTTAAAAAATAACCAGAATTAAATTCGTTTTTTGAGATTTATAAGATAAAGAAAAAAATATTTAAAAAAAACGGGAAAATTATTGTTTGGTAAGAATAAAACCTCTTATTAAATGTAAAAGATTTCTAAGTCTTAAAAAAAATCTTTCCTTAAATATGGAAGTGTGTAAGAAAAATATTAATATAAATTTTAGAAATAAAGTTTCTGGATTTTAATCGAATTTGCTCTTTTAATTTTTCGAAAAATGTAATAAAAGGCAACGCAGATTTTGTGTTTCAATCTGTTTTAGTGTTTTTAATAGGGGTATATCCCCTTTGAGTATTTTACCAGCGTATTATGAGCTACTTTGGACCGAAGTCTTACAGTATATTATGGATCTCTATTTTTGATGGAGATACGGCATATTTTAGAGCAGATTATTTTGAACCATTTTTAGGAAATATTTTTTTTTAGCTTTATGAAAAATTGGCCCTAAGACGAGTTTGTCTGGGCGACATAAGAAAAGAGAATTCCTTAATTCTGGGTTGTTTTTTTGTTTTTTTTTTTAAATTGTTCGTCCAAAATTAAAAAATGCTACAAATCGGTATATTTTAAAATCGGTTTTTATGTGGCATATTCTTCGAAAATCATTTTGTTGTTCTATTACATCCATTATAATTTTAATTATCATTTTTTTAATATTATCAAAAAAAAAATACTTGTACCGGTACGTACCGGTATACCGAATTAAAAATCAGAGTACCGTATCGGAACCGAAAACCGTAATAAATTGAAAACCGAAATAGAACCTTTAACCGAAATTCTTATTTCGTTACGTACCGGAACCGTTACCGGAACCGATATTCGTTTCGGGATTAATTCCTGGTCTTTATATTAAATAGCAATTTTCAAGAAATTTGTGTTGATAAAGAAATCGGACATACCTTTCGACAAATGTAAGGGTATACAAATGCACCTTTGAATTGATTTGGTTTTGAACTACATTGAAGCTTTTGTCATTCACCAAGTGAGGTTACAAAAGCTAGGGCTACAAAATATTTTGACCAGAAGGAAACCACAAAAGCGTAAGCACCAAAATACAACATTTTCAGGCGTCATCAACAATGGCCACACAAATGCTCATAATGAATCTTAATCTGTTATTTATAGCACTTAATCCTTACCTTGCGAATAGCCCTCCTCGGTGAGCCTTAGGGCTCCAGTCTTGCTCATGCTCTCATAGTTCGGTTTAATCAGTCGCAAATCTTGATGGAACAGTCCATACATGGCGCCATGTTCAACATGCTCCTCATAGGTGAACAGCGTTTGCACATCCTTGACCAGGCAACGTTGTACAGTGCTATACCAGGATTGTGTAAGACGTCGCGGCATGGTAGTCATGGCTTCCCAATATTGATCAATATAAGGTATAATCTCCTTGTCACGGCTAAATTGTAATTGTCTTTTACCCTCACGCAAAGCGTTCTGCTGCATATTGGCTAAGGCCGAGTGGCACATTTGGGTAATAGCTGAAATGAGTATGGAATGGTGAATGTGGCAAACAGCTAGAAGAGTCTTGCATTTTTCACTTACTGGCCTGACTTTTGCGAAAGTTTTCTAAACCCGTGGCGGAACAGTTTTTGCATACAAACACATAGTTGGTAATAAAGGGCACCAATTTACCCTTGCCCAGTTGATAGCTAATACAGGACTCATGAATCCAACGCGAACAGGTGGCACACAACAGCTCCACCAGATTCAAATTGCGCTCCTTGCCACTGTAAATAGGCGGGAATGGAGCAAGTCAATATTGTTTGTTTGTTTGTTTGCCAAATGCCACCCATACCAATAACAAATGCCGGCTGCCGTCTGAGTCTGCTTGTCGCCATCCACCGAGACAGAGACAACGCTGCCGGCACGTTGCTCCAGAGTTTTCTCTTCGTCCAGATTAAAGTTGAGTTCGGATGTGGTTTCCGTGGGTGAACTGGTTTCCATAACCATTACACATTCGTCCATGGCTTATAATAAATATGATATATAATTTTCTATCAATTTTCGAGCACAAAGCAGCGCATGTAAACAAAAGCAGGGCTAGAGATGGCAAACAAATCGATAACCATATATCAAAACTGTTTGAGACAATATATCGAACATTTACAGAAAATATTTATTGACAAGCTATACATAGCTTAAAACCGTTAAAACAAAAGTAATTTAATTTGTCTAACATTTTATGACTTTCTTGATTATATTTTACTAAACCATTTGGGTATGAATCTAAAAATAAAACAAGCCCAAAAACAATTTTGCATCAGCCGTTTAACATTGTCATATATACTTTATGGAATATAATATCAATTGCTAGGGTATTTTATTTTTTTTTACTTCTATAATTCACAAAACAATCACACTAGTTTACAAAAATAAAAAAAATAAAGACCCATTAAAGCTGTTATTTTGTTTTGATGTACTTTGGAATACTGAACTCAAAAATTAAATTCAAAAATTTTTGTATGGATACATTTAAGCCATATCTCGAGTTAGAATCTTTAGATGGTGTCAATCAAGGTATTAATCTAAAGGCATGCAATTTTTAATAATTTAGTTGAAGATCATTTTCCTATCGGTTTAGTAGTTTGAATGCTACAAGCAAAAATATGTCGAAAACCCGATTTTTTTCTCAAAAATCTGATATTTATCTAAAGATTAAAGGCCTATTCTCAGATGACATAAAAATTAGTTTCGTCACAATGCTTCATATGACTAGAAATACGTTAGTAGCGCTTTGAAATCAGGGTGCTTTCGAACAGCTATCTTATTTATATGAAGCATAGTGGCGAAAATAAAATTGATGTCATCTGAGATCAGGCCTTAACAGATTACAATGGTGAAACTGAAAAAAATATAGATTTTTTCTTTTGTTCTTACGAATAAATAAGGTATTGATAGAAAATTGTAGTATTTTTTCTTCGTCTTTAGCCTTAATTTTTTTCTGTTATTTGGCTTCTATTGATACTCGTACATTGAGCAATAAATAAGTTAAATAAAGACGTAAAATAGTCAAATTTGACCACTAGTTGTTTCACACAATTACTCACAACTTCGCTATTTATCCACAGATTTTCGTCATCAACACCTTATTTTCTTCGTAATAGTGCAATTTGTAAGTCTAAAAAAAAAAACAATTTTTTGATTTTAATTCTCAACCATTTACAGATTTTAGGAAATTGAATTTTGCACATTTTCGTGGAAAAAATTGTTTTTTTCTATAGCATTCAAACTACTTAACCGTTTGAAAAATGATCCTTAACTAGATTATTAGAAATTGCGTACCCTTTTAACTTATACCTTGCTTGACCCAATCTAAAGTTTCTAACTTGAGATATGGCCTAAAATGTAAGGGTACCTACCGAAAAACTAAAAAAAAAATCTATCTCCAAAATCCATATAAAAATTTTTGAAATTCCTTTTTGAGTTCATCATAAAAAAATAATGGCTTCGATGGGTCTTTTTCGCTGTAAACTAGTGTAATAAACAAAATGTCAAAACAATTAGTAACAAGTAAGCATTTTTGTTTTGTAATGAACTTTCAGTCTCATCACAGATATTGAGCATAGGATAGGACACGATGAAACTGAATCTGCTGAACCCTTAAAACACAATAAACCGAATTTTCATGAAAAGTTCCAAAAACGTTTGGTCGAGTTGTTGTTACCAGAATATAAATTTTGGCTGGAAAGTTTTGAAGTGAAAAACTACCGGAAAAATAACTGGCAGTATTGCCGGTACGATTTTCATCATGATCGGATAGATTTGATTTCTTCGGAATTCGCCTTTGATGCTAGGAACTTTCTACATTTGGTCTGGGAACGGCTCAAAGATAAAAAATGGGTTTCAAATCAAAATCGAACTGCCGCTGAAATCCAAAAAAGTTATAAAATACATTCTTTATAGGTTAATGCATGTTTTGAGAAGGATAGAAGACGAGCATATTTTTTTTACAGCAATTATAGCAACTATATAGAAATAGAACTTTATTTTAAAACCTCGTTTGACTTTTTGTATAGCCTGGTATTGCTTAATTTATTGTATAATCTTTTTTAGCGTCAATAATAATAAAAACAAATGCCGGCCGCTGTCTGCAATGCCGAGACAATGTACCGGCACCCTGCTATAACGTTTTCTCTTCATTCAAACTATGGTTAGGTTTGGACCTGATCTCCTTCGGTGACCCTTGACCATTATTACACATTCTTACGATTACTATAAATTTAAGAAAGCATGTAAACAAAATTAAGATTAGAGATGGCAGGCCAATCGATAACAATAAATCGAGTTCTCAATTACTCTCATCAAACATTCCCATAAAACGTTAATTCATGCTCAAACTATTTATTCCTTTCGTTCAGCTTTAAAATCGTGCTATATACATATAATTAATAATTAAATTATTTTCCTAAACTTCCTTGACTCATATCGATAGTTGTGTTTGCATGTACCTGCCGTGGCCGATATATCGGTTAGTTACATCGCCTGGACACAGGGTTGCATTGCGAAAAATGTCAAAAAACCGAAGGGAGAAAGAAGAAGAGCAGCCAGTGATTTTTTGCAAAACTATTTATTAGAATTTTAAGTTGAACAAACAAATGTTAGACAAGTGGCGAGTGCGTGCACGCGACAGCATTTAAAACGCAATCATAAATGGAATTAAACAGCCGTGCTTGCAGCCACCCACCGAAAAGAACGACAAAAAGCGCACCAACAAATTCTCAGCAGCAGCAGCGACGGAGGGAGACAACGAAGGCGAAGACGACGACGACGCACGGATCTAGAGAAAAAGTAGCCGCTGCTTGAAAAGAAGAAATCGCAACGCGGCTTAGGGCCCTTGTTGGCCCAAAAAACAAACAAAAATCAACATGTGTGAGGTTTGCGCCGATTTCCAAAATCTCCTGGAGTTGTGTAAGTATACAAAAGATGAAAAAAAAAAATGGTACCTAACTGCCACCCCGCCACCAAACACCCGCCCGCCCACTTTTCCACCTTTTTTCCAGATGAGGTGCGCGTGGCCAGCTCGGAGCTGAAGTTCCAGCTTCTGCTCAAGAGCGAAATTGAGACGACTTTCAACTATATCCAGTCCTGGCCGCAGCGGCAATGCATGTGCCTGTATCGCGATGCCAAGAACTATGATCGCTTCAATTTGGTGGTGCAGTCCCTCATCTGTCTCACGGTGCAACATCTTAAGCACATTGACCATCTCATTGAGAACTACAAGCGTCTGACGGCCAGTGCTGCTCAGGTGGTGGCCCAAGCCCAACAGCAGCAGCAGCAACAACAACAGCAGCGAGAATCTCACAATGAGTCCGAGCTCCAGCCGGATGGTGGTGCCGAGAATAAGCTCAAGGAGGCTACCATTACGGACGATAACAACAAAAAAGAGGAGTCTGGCCATGAAGAGAAACAAGGCTCGGGCGATGGGCCACTGAAAAAACCGGCAGTTGGTCCTAGCACACCGCCACCACTGCCCACACCAGCTTCATCCCATGCCAAGGCGTCTCACATGCAATATACCGAAGAGCCCTGGATTCTACCCGAAGTGGAGAAACTGTTGGTGCTCGTCTCCAAGGTATTTCTGCTCAACTTTCCTCTGTACATTGCCCACAAGCATGGCATGCACTCGCGCCTGGATGATCTGCAGGCCGAGGAGGCTCATCATCTGGCCCTCATCTGTGATCTACACGACAATGATCTTCCCATTTATTTGCTGCGTAACGTGAGCCTGTTCTGCAATTCAGGGGGCTTTGGTGCTATGTCCATTTGTTTCGAGCATCCCGATTTGCCCGTGTCCACCGCCCATTCCATGACCGCCACGGTGTCAAATGTGAAGCTCTGGCTGAACTATCATTGCAATACGCAGCTATTTGTGCCATTACGCAGTCGCATACTGCAGTATATGTGCAAGCTCTCGGATCAAAATCTACGCTCAGCGGCCACACGGGCCATGGCAGATTTTGTATGGTCCTCCATGCGTGATCCACTCGATGTGGCTGTCAATTTTGATACGGAGGGTCTGGCGCTGGCCTTCAAGTATTTCACATCCACCACATTGACTATGCGGCTAGCGGGTAAGTTGTCAAGATGGATAGTTGATGGATTGAAAAGTTTTCAATACAAATATTGAGAGAATTTAGTAGTTTTGTTATACAAAACTAATCTCAAGGAATCGTGTTAACTAATCCATTTTAAATTTATAAGGTTAACAACTTTAGCATTTAAGTTACATAACGGCCAAGGCTGAAAATCTCTGAATTTTTCAACTTTTCAAAGCAAATGAATTGATTTGAATTTACTGCTAAACATGACAAGCTCTTCCTTCTCCCACAACCACCAATATCAGCTATGTTTCAATTAAATTTTAGCAAGCAAAGCTTAACCTACCACCTCTCTTTTCAAATTTTTGGTTGGGTTCTTTCACCAATTCCACCACCCACCTTTTAGAGCAGAGTTTGTCACTACAGCCTGACGGACGAACACATTCGGCAATTCACACTGACACAATCATTCAATCCACTCATTCGCTGCGTTTGATAAAGAAGGTCAGAGCCGATTTTCGTCGCATTATATTCGGACATCAATTCACTAAAACTTTTTCAGCACAAGCGAAACTAAGACACTATCCTGAAAGAAAGCTGTCCCAAAAACAAGATTTACAACATTTTTGGCGATTTAGTCGCCCAGCCGAACGTCCGTTAAATTTTAGAATTTATTTGAATTATACATAATTTAAGAACCAAGGACTAAAGACCGGTCCGCGAACAGTTCCTTAATCTTTACGACTGCTTTGAACCTGTACGCCGATCCTTTTTGGGAATTTCAAGGGGTTTGCTGCCTTGATTATTTTACATTTTTGATAAACTAATACATAATTTTCATTCTTTAAGTCTCCAATCATAAATAAACCTTTTTTTCCGAGCCTCTTTCTGTTGAAAATTTTTTTAAAAACTTTAAACCTCTGTAAAAACTAAAGCGTTTGACCTCTCTTTTTTTCAATAAGTTCAACAATTCGATTGGATGGATAGTATCTGCCCGTGTATTCAGAAAATTTGGGGAAAGTTTTTCCCATGCATTAATTATTCTCAATTTTAGCTTTTGGAGAGAATATTTTTCGAATTAATAAAGCTTACAAGTTCTACATAGGATTCATGTCAGGAGAACATGCTCACCTTTCACAAATGACGTGCTTTGATGCATTTTCTTGCGCAAATATGGGAAAATCTTTATTTTTAGGATCTCCGTGTACTTAGTAGAGTTCATGTGAGTGCTTGGAAATGCCAACTCCAACCAACCAGACTCGCTGTGAGCACCGCATACCATTAAAGAAACACCTTCAAAATGTATCTTTGAAAAAGAAAGGGGATCTCTCCTCAAATCCTTCCAGTTGCGGGAAAACCAGTTAGGACCATCCAAATTAATTTTTCTTATCCAAAAAAATTAGCTACAATAATTAAAACTTAATATTTTTATTAATTAATTTTTTTTTAAATAATATTTCCTTTGTCTAATCAGTTGACATGTTTTTTTCAAATTAGACCCGGTCGACTTGAATGAATTTTGAGTTATTTTGCAACAGTCCAGCGTGACACCTGTAAGCCATATTCAGCCGATTAGCGCTCTGCAAATCTCGCTTACTTAGCTTTGGCTTGGGTCCCCCCTTTTTCCGTTCATAATCATCTTGAATGTTCCAAAAATTTCGAACCTTTTTTTTACTCCCAAAATAAATTATTTAATCCCGATACGAATATCGGTTCCGGTACATACCGAAATGAGAATTTCGGCTATACTACAGTTTTAAGTTTATTAAGGTTTTCGGTTCCGATAAGGTACTCAGATTTTTATTTCGCTATACCGGTACGTACCTTACATTTATTGACATATCTCGAGTTAGAAACTTTGGATATCGACTAGCGAGGAATAATTCTAAAGGGTATGCAATTTTAAATCATCTTGTTGAAGATCATTTTCCAATCGGTTTAGTAGTTTAAATGCTGCAACCAAAAATATTTCGAAAAAATAGATTTTTATCTCAAAATCGTGTAAAATTTTATTTCCTAAAATCTGTAAAAGGTTGAAACTGATAAAAATAAATTGTTTTTTTCTTTTGTTCTTACGAATAGCAATTCTACGAAGAAAATAAAGTATTGATGAAGAATATCTATGGATAAATAAAAGAGTTGTGAGCATTTGAGTACAATTACCAACAGTCAAATTTTTTCAGTATTTTATGTATTTATTAGAAAATATTTTTTAATTTTTCTTCGTTTTTGGCCTTGCTCTTAATTTTTTTCTGTGATTTGGCTTCTATTGGAACTCGTAGATTGAGCAAAAAGCGAATAAAAAAAAATCTTTTTTAATAAACACGTAAAATAGTCAAGTTTGACTCTCAGAACTTTCACAAAATTGCTCACAACTTCGCTATTTATCCACACATTTTCGTCATCAATACCTTATTTTCTTCCTAGAAGTACAATTAGTGAGTGTAAGAGAAAAAGCAATTTTTTGATTTTGATTTTCAACCATTTACAGATTTTAGTAAATCAAATTTTTCACATTTTTGAGAAAAAAATAGTTTTTTTCGAAATATTTTTACTTCTAACTTTTAAACTACTAAACCGATTGAAAAATGTTCTTCGACTAGATTATTGGTAATTATAACCTTTTGATTAATCTTTTGCTTGACTTTATCTAAAGATTGTAACTTGAGATATGGCTTAACTGGTATGGGTACCTACCGAAAAACTAAAAAAAAATGCTAACTCAAAATCGCATCCATACAAAAATTTTTGAAATTCATTTTTGAGTTTAGCATTCCAAAATACATCATTAAAAAATAATGGCTTCAATGGGTCTTTTTCGCTGTAAACTAGTGTAATTTGTTGTTTAATTTTAATAAATTTAAGTTATTTAAAGACATCTATAAAATCAATGATTGTAATAGAACTAAAAAGATAAGATATAGTTCAAAATAGCTAGTAAAATGCTGGTAAAAAAATATATCAGCTCGAAAAAACACAAACACAGATTTAAAAATAAAATCTGTCTTAAATTTTTTATACACTTGAAAAGTGTATATTAATTTTGCCCAGAAGTTTGTAACGCATAGAAATATTCATTTCCGACCCCATAAACTATATATATTCTTAATCAGGACGACGAGCTGAGTTCAATTCCGTCTGTCCGTCCGTCCGTCTGTCTGTTTCTACGCGAACTAGTCCCTCAGTTTTGAAGCTATCGAGCTGAAATTTTGCACAGAGTCTTCTTTTTTCTGCACGCAACTAATATGTCGGAACCGGCCGGATCGGATGACTATATCGTATAGCTGCCATAGGAACGATCGGTCGGAAAATAAGTCTTAGTGAGAAAAACTTTTTTGTTTTCCATCGTAGCGTCACCAATCTTAGTATATATTAGTTTTACATGCTTCCACATAATACTGAACAAATTTATTGAAATCGGATGACTATATCATATAGCTGCCATAGGAACGATTGGTCAAAAAACTAGCTCTAGTGAGAAAAACTTTTTTGTTTTTCATCGTAGCGTCACCAATCTTGGTACATATTAGTTTTATATGCTTTTACAAATTTTTGAAAAAATTTATTAAAATTGGATGACTATAGCATATAGCTGCCATAGGACCGATCGATCGGAAAATGTGTTTTACTAAGAAAAGATTTTTTTATGGTCTCAAATTTTTATTATCAATGATTTAAAAATTTTAAATATCTCATATCTATATCCTATATATATTTTACAGGTTAAATCAGTTGGAGTAAAATTTTTCAAGTGTATTAAAATTTCGGCTCAGTCGAAGTTAGCTTTGCCTTCTCGTTGATAGATTAAAATACAATTTTATTAGGGCGAAATTTTATTAAAATCCAAAAACTTCATGTCTAAGCGAGGATTTTTTTTTTACATTTAATTAGAGGGTTTATATTGACCAAGGAAAAGTTTTTCGGCTTTTTAGAAATTTTTTTTTCTGTATCTTTTATTTCTTAAAAAGAGAATTTAAATATATTATAATACGGAAATACTCGTTTCTGAGTTGAAATATATATTTCAAATAATCATAAATTAATAATAAGAAACCGAAGCAATACCGGTAATAGCGTTTCAGTAGGGTTTCTGTTTTTTAGGTTCCTATTATAACGGTTACCGGTATTCGGTTCCAACAAAATTTTAATATCAGTTCCTGTTTCGATACAGGTACCGGCTTTAAACGGTTTATTTCGGTTAACGGTTCAGGTTAAAGTATTATTCCCAGGTCTAAGGGAATTATTTTCCCTTTTTCGACAACGAAAAGCAAAGTTTTCCTTGGCGTGTTGTTTTAGTCCACATAAAAATAACAAATTTTAATTATAACTGAAACAACATTATCACAAACCAAACACAGAATGAGAAATCAAACAGTGCGGCTATAGTTATTCACCAAGAATAAAACGAAAATTAAATACGAACGGTAAATTTTTTTTTTTTTTTATTCCTGTTTACCTTATTCTTGGTTCTCTTTTTATTTATAATCGCAAATTGATAATTACTCTCTCCCGCACTAACTACAAGTAAACTGAAAAAGTTGGGTGCGGTTATAGTTATATAAATAACGATACAGAAAAACCAAACACAATGTTTGGTTTTGTTCTTGGGATACACATTTTTTGATTTTAATGTGAAATATTTGATGTTTTTTTTTAAAGTTTTTAAGATTTGATTTAAATGGATTAATAATTATCGATTATTGATTTAAGATCGTAAATGAGATAAATATGTATCAAGTTTTTAATGCGCATTTTCTTTTTTTATTTTTGCTTCTAACCCCTTCCCGCCCCTTAAATCCAGGCATGGCCCAAATAAATGCCCACATTAATCTATTCAATGAGATTTGCACCACCGAAACAGTAAATGAAGTGGAGCTGTTTGGACAGCGCATTGCCAACTGGTTGACTGAGAATCACATTGTACAGCATTTGTTTGGACCAAATTTGCATGTGGAGATTGTGAAACAGGCCCATGTCTTACTTAATTTTTTGGCTGTCGAAAATCAAATCTCGGAGGAGGACATTAAGCTTATCTGGCAGGCCACTCAGCTGAAGCATTGCTCCAAGACCATATTTGATATATTGCCATCGTTGGTCAAAAATCTGGCTCCACGTCCGGCCATGCATTTGTATTCGCTGCTTTGTCGCATGGATCCTAAGGAGCATACGGAGCAGAGTATATACATTGCATCAGCATTGACCAAACTTCTGTGGACACGTGATTGTTCACGCAGCCAAATGAATCTGATGCAGGATCACCTGCTGGGCTCTAATGTCACGGCCTCCAGTTCGGATAGCGGCAGTATTGAGGGCAGCAATACGGAGGATGATCATGTGGGTGCCGATGATAGTAGCATAGCCAGCGGAGGTGGCGGCGTTAGCGGCCACAAAAGTCCTATCGATGGGGTCACACCCTGTAAGCAGGCCCGACACAGGCGGCATATCTGCGATCCTACTACCGAAAAGGGCAAACAACTGAGCGCCGAAGACTTGGCCAAAGTGGACTTAAAGTAAGTAGAATATTCCACTCACCATTCGAAACATGATAACCCTTTGCTCTTCTCTAGAAATCATCGCATTGTTAACATCATTGACAACACCAGCAGCGAGGAGGAGCTGCAGTCACGTGCAGCTCTTGAATTGCAGATGCATCGCAATCGCAAGAAGTCCAGCAACAAGCGACGCCGCCAAAAGGCCAGCAGCAAGCAGATTCTATTGCCCCACGAATTGGTCGAGATTTGGGACGGTGCCGAGGATGTACCCAGCAGTGATGATGCTGATGCCGATGGTGATGGCGATGGTGAACTTTTGGCTGATAGTGATGAGTGTAGCGATGGTGCCGCCAGCCAGCTGGTACCTGCAGCTGTGCTCAAGCATCTGCATGGCGAGGGTCCCTACATACGGGCCATTGCCGAGACCAACATCAGTGAGCTGCTCAGCGGAGCCGAAAACGATGGCAGCTACTCCTCGCCCATGAGCAACAAGTCTGAAAAGAATTTGGCCGATTTCGATGATGAAGATGTCTCGCCCTGTGAAGAGGAGCTGGCTCAGCTGGTTAATGCACATGCCGGCCGAGTGGCTGGAGGCAATTGTCGTGAAGTACCGCCAGCATTTGCCGCCGCTGCTGCCGCAATGATGGTGGCTCAATCTGCCATGGCCATGCAAAAATCTGGCGAAACAAATGTGGCAGCCGCTGCGGCGGCTGTTGCGGCTGCTGCTGCGGCCACGGGAACGGCACAGCAATCTTTGGTTGCCATGCGACAGCAGGCAAATGCAGCAGCTGCTGTTGCAGCTGCCGCTGCAGCGGTTGCCAAATCCAAATCGGATTCAGATTTAGATCTATTGGATTCATCGGGAAGTAAGCAGCATCATTCGCCCAAAACAAGCAGCTCGGCTTCGAGCATTACACCAGTGCAGCCATCGTTTAAGTTGAACGATGTGTGTCAACCGGGAAATACGCTACTCTGGGATCTGCTCCAGGATGACAAGATTGTAAGTGGAACATCAATTAGTAATAGATTATCAATACAAATAGGCAATGAAGAAAGTTCTATATTCCATAAGAAATGAAAAGGTTGTCCAGGCGATTGCTTGGAAAACAGTATTAGAAAACAGTGCTGGAATACAGTGTTGGAAAAAGGTGTTGAAAAACAGTGTTGGAAAACAGTGTTAGAAAACAGTGTTAAAAACAGTGTTGGAAAACAGTGTTCGAAAACAATATTAAAAACTGTGTTGGAAAATAGTGTTGAAAAACAGTGTTGACAACAGTGTTGGAAACCAATAATTAAATACAGTGTAGGAAAACAGTGTTCGAAAACAATATTAAAAACTTGAAACCAGGGTTTAATCCCGAAACGAATATCGATTTTAGTACAGGTTCCGGTGCGTTAAAGGTTCTGTTTCGGTTTTCAGTTCATTTCGTTTTTCGGTTCCGATTCGGTACCAACATTTTTATTTCGGTATAGCGGTACGTACAGGTATCTCAACACTCAAAAAAAAATCGACCTGGAATTAAGAATTTCTCTGTTGTCGCCCAGACAAGCTTGCTTAGGTCCGATTTCTTATCTTCCACATAGAACTATCTGTCACGTATTTTAACAAATAACAGAGTAAATTATAAGTTAAACTTTTTTATTGCCGATTTCTCATCTTCAATGTATGTGACAGATAATCTTTAATTTGACTCTGATGTTTGTTAGTTTATGTGACAGATATCGGATCTAAACTTAAAAAATATTTCCTAATTATGGTTCGAAATAATCGGCACTAAAATCTAAAATCTATATTAGCTCTCTAAAAACGCTCTAAAAAAGTTAGAAATGGAGATTTACTTACATTAAATTTTGTCAAATATTAAAACAAAATTGTCTTAAAATAGGAAATAATATTTCTAAATTTGAGAGCGAAACTGGGCGAATTTATATTAAACATTTTTCAACATTTCAATATTGCAGGAAAAAGATTTAGAAATCTTTTAAATTGATTTAGAGGTTTTAGATTTACAAAAAAAAAAGTTTTCTACTTTTTTAAAACATTTTCTCTATGTTTAATATATCTTCAAAAAAGAATTTGATTCTGGTTTTTCTTTAAGAGGCGAATTTTAAAAATGTTTTACTTTTTTTTGAAATAATCATAAGTCAGTAAGATAAATAATATAACCCGAAACTGTACGGGTATAAGCGTTTCGGTATGGTTCCGGTTTTTTACCTATTAAAACGGTAAACGGGTTCAGTTAAAAAAAATTAATATCGGTTCCGGTAACGATACCGGTACGGGGCTTAAAACTGTTTAAAAGCAGTGTTGAATAACAATGTTATAAAACAGTGTTGGAAAATAGTGTTTTTAAATTTTAAAATAATGTTATAAAAACAGTTATGGAAAATGGTATTGGGAAACAGTGTTGGAAACCAATATTTAAAAACAGTGTTGGAAAACAGTTTTGAAAAAACCAGTGTTGTACAACAGTATGGGACACCAATGTTTAAATACAGTGTAGGAAAACTGTGTTGAAAACAGTGATCGAAAGCAATATTAAAATCAGTGGAAAACAGTGTTGGAAAACAATGTTGAAAATCCAGTGTTGGAAAACAATGTTGAAAAACAGCGTTGATAATAGTGTTGTAAAACAGTGTTGAATACAGTGTTGTACCTGTACCTATTCTAAGACTGTACCTATTCCAACACTGTTTTCAACATGGTTTTCCAACATTGTTTTCCAACACTGTTTTCAACATTGTTTTCCAACATTGTTTCAACATTGTTTTCCAACACTGATTTTAATATTGTGTTCGAACACTGTTTTTCAATACTATTTTCAATACTGTTTTCCAACATAGTTCCCAATACTGTTTTTCAACTCTGCTATTAAATACTGTTTTTCACATAGCTTTTTAACACTGTTTTTCACATAGCTTTTTAACACTGTTTTTCAAAGGTCAACTAGCCTAGAACATACTAATACTAAGTACATACTCACACAACTAGTTTCGGCTTAAGTTCCTAAAAATATTGGAATTTTCGATTGTAATACCGATCGGTTGATTTTGGATCAGCTACTTAAATTGACCTATTTATCCTCTTTCGTCTCCTAGGGTCAACTGGGTGAATCTCTAGCACTGGAGGCGGAGAAGGCTTTGGCCACGCTCCTCTGCTTTAGCATGGACCGCCAGCTGAGAACCAAGTTCATCGAGGGTTGTTTATACAATGTGGCCAATAACCGCAGTGTGATTGTCAGTCTACGGCTGCTACCCAAACTCTTTGCCTCGTTCCAACAGTTTCGTCCCTCAGATACGCACTCCATGACACTGTGGGCTGAGCGTAATCATCGAATGATGCAGTGCTTCTTTACCAACATTCGACACTATGCCAGACGGCATGCAGAGTTGCTGGTGAACCAGAATGGAGAGCAGCCGCAGCATCAGCTGGTCGGACAGCTTTATTCGCACAAGACGCAGGTTTCTGTGCGGCTGCAGTTTCTTTCCTCCATCTTCTCCACAGTAGGGTCGCCGAAAAGTTTTCGCCTGACACTAGAACAGCTGGATGCGCTTTGGGAGTGGCTGGCGCATGATCCCGAGTGTGCCGACTGCTATTTCTCGTGGTTGCAGGCTCAGGCCAAGGGCGGGGATCAGCATGCGCTGGGCATTGATGCACTACAGCATTTGTATTTGAAAAAACTGCCCGAACTAAGACCCGAGGAGTTCTCTATGGTAGCACTGGGGTTATTCCAGCAGCTGTGTAGTTTTGCCCGCATTGCCATGGCCGAATATGACAAGCACCGCGATCAGATCTCGTCCAGCGCCAGTGCCGTGGGCATGTACCATTTGTGGAAAATTGCTTTGCGTGCCCAGAGCAATGAAGTCTCATTGGCGGCCATACAATACATTAATATGTATTACATGGGTCAGCAGCTGCGCCTGGAAAAGGAGTTTGTATCCCAGTGCATGGACAATCTGGTGCAGGCGGCTGCAGCCTTGGAAAGGTACGTTAGGTCTTTGCTTGGCAAACCAATTTATGTTTAATCATTTGTGTTTTTTTTTTCACCAGTATTGAGGATGAGAACGCTTTGATGAGGGTACAACGAGGTCTACTCCTGTTGAACACGCATTTGGATACATTCCGACGACGCTATGCCTTCCACTTGCGTCGCTGGGCCATCGAGGGCAAGGGCATTGGCTCGCATAGTAATCTTAAGAACGAGGGTGCTGGTCCCCCGCTGCGCATTGTGCTGCAACAGGCGGGTCTATCCGAGAAGAGTCTGCTTCAGATGCATGCCTGTGATCTAATTGCCGATTTGAAGGCGGAGGTGTCCAAATGGTGGGAAAGTTTGCAGACGGGCATGGCAGCACCTGTCCTGGGTCTACTGTTAAGTGATGGACCATTGCGCATTATAACCCAGGGTCAAGAGCTGACCTCAGACTATGATGAGCGTAGTTTGGGTGATGCCGGCTTTAAGGATAATCAGATTGTTTACGTATCACTGGGTGGACGTGGGGCACGTCGCAAGGAATCGAATCTGGAGCATCCTTCGATGTTGCCACCGCCGCCCAAGGAATGCCTGCCCACCGTGCTGCTGCTCCAGCCCAAGTACTTTGAGAAACTGTTCTGCCTGATGCAAACGCTGGGCGATATGAAGCCACAAATCTCGGCAGTGAATCTGCAGCATCATACCAAGGCGCAATTGCTGTCACGCCGTGTCTGGGATATTTTAGCCATGTTACCCACCAATCCCCACATACTGGATGCGTTTAAAAGTCTCTTGACTGATCTCAGTGAGCTGGAGCAACTGGACGCGGGCTCAGCTGAGGACAAGGAGGAACAATTGGCCAATAAGCGTAAGCAGATTAAGCAAAAATTCTGTGAGCTACTCGATCCCGGCAATTTGCAAAAGTTCATGTACTCCCTGCATATTGTGGAAAGTCTGGCCTTGAGCAGTGCACGCCGGGAGTCTAGCAATGGCAATCTTTTGATTACGGAGCAGCCGCGTTCGAAGAAAACAGCTGGTGGTGGGGCCCAGAGGCGTAGGAATAGCAACGAACAGCAGCAGCCAACGCCGCCGCCAGAGCCCAAACGTAGCAGCAGCAGCAGCGAGCAGCTAAGCGAAGACCTACTGGAGGCTCCACTCACTCCCACGGGAGTGGCTGCTGCTTTAGCCGTGGCCGAAGCTGATACCGAGGCCAGTAGCAGTGGCGGTGATAAGGAGAATCAACCCAAGCAGCATAGCAAGCGGCACAAGAAGAGCGATAACTTGGAACAAGAGCGACCCGTGGGCTGTGCCACTCCCCCTTCGCCACCACCTCCACCGCCGCCATTTATACCCTTGGGCCACACTTCGACACCCTCTACGCATTCCCTTCTGGGGGACAACAAATGGAGCGAGGCTTTCATCAAATGCGGCGGCTTGAGGCATCTCTATGAGATCTTTAGCTCTGGCCAATTGCAACAAAGCTCGCATCCCAAAGAGCTGGCCCTCAACGAGTGGCGTCACGATTGCCTGGCCAGCCTTTTGCGCATTCTTTGGCTCTTGGGCTTCGAGGAGTTGCAGTCGCAGGATATACATGTGCTCATGTCACGTCCCCATGCATTTATGCTGCAACTAATGGAGGTATCGGAATGCCTGCGACGCCTATCCAGCATACTCAACGATGAAGTGCATCAACATGGCTCCCCCAATTCCCTGGTGTTCCCCTATCAGTTCCATCAGCTGCGCACCGGCTTTTGGGGACGAGCCCAGCTGGTTCAGTTCACCATGAATATATTGGTGAGCTTTGTGCATGCCTCGGCTGAGGCACGTCGTTTGCTGTGGTCACAGGCGGATCATTGCACCTGGCTGCAAAAGTTTATTCTAGAGGATCCCGAACCTTCGGTACGGCGTGAGATCTGTGCGGGTCTTTATCGCATTTGTTTGGGCAATGCACAGAGCTATCGCCTGCTATTGGCTCCCTTGCTACACCGACTTATAGCTCTGCTGCCGCTGGCCGAGCAGATGAGCTCCACGGCCCAGCATACCCAGTTTCTGTTGTCGGAGGAGGGCAAGGAGCCCTATGGACCCGCCTGTCGGGATTACTTTTGGCTCCTAGCCCGACTGGTGGACACTTTGTCGCCGGAAATGGTGGCCGAGGAGCACATCGATATAGAGCGGCTGTGTGAAAGCATTTCGCAAAGTATTCTAACCCGCGACTACTACGAGCTGCGTCATGGCTTCCAGGATGATGGCTTGGTGGGTCTGCTAAATCTCATGTCCAATCTCATCAAATACGACACCAGTTTCAAGTACACGCCCAAGGCATTGAGTTTCATCGAACAGCTAATGGGCTTCCTGTTCGACATGCCCTCGCCGGCGGATCGCCAAAAACCCAAATGTAAGTCGGGCACGTCGCGAGCTGCTGCCTATGATCTACTTGTGGAGCTATGCCGCGGATGTGGCACCAATTATACCTACTTGCATGGCAGGCTGTTGGCCCAACACAAATCCGGACCAAAGCAACCCTACCCCTGGGATTATTGGCCACGGGATGAGGGCAGATCGGAATGTGGCTATGTGGGCTTAACCAACCTGGGTGCCACCTGTTATATGGCCTCTTGTATACAGCATTTGTACATGATGCCACAGGCTAGAGCAGCCGTACTTCGTATACCGCCCGCAGGAGCACAAAAACATGGACCCACCTTACTAGAACTCCAACGGATGTTCGCCTATTTGCTGGAGTCGGAACGCAAAGCCTACAATCCCCGAAGCTTCTGTCGCGTCTACCAGATGGATCATCAGCCCCTGAATACGGGCGAACAAAAGGATATGGCTGAGTTTTTCATTGATCTGGTGTCCAAGCTGGAGGAGATGACACCAGATTTAAAGCATTTGGTGAAGCGTCTCTTCTGCGGTACTCTCAGCAATAATGTGGTCTCGCTGGACTGCGGACATGTGTCCCGTACGGCTGAAGAGTTTTATACGGTGCGCTGTCAGGTAGCGGATATGCGTAATCTTCAAGAATCCCTGGATGAGGTCACAGTCAAGGACACCCTGGAGGGTGACAACATGTACACCTGCTCGCAGTGTGGCAAAAAGGTGCGAGCCGAGAAGCGGGCTTGTTTCAAGAAGTTGCCACAGATATTGTGCTTCAATACCATGCGGTATACCTTCAATATGGTAACCATGCTGAAGGAGAAGGTCAACACACATTTCTCCTTTCCACTGCGCCTAAATATGTGTCATTATGTGGAGAAAACGTTAATGCCGCAGCAATATAAGGAGGAGCGCGAAAAGAGACAGCGGGAGAACGAAGAGGCGACTGGGGATGAGAATGAAAAGGCTGAGGCAACGCTGGATGCGGATATTGAGGAGTGCTATGAGTAAGTGCCATTTATAAACGTCCTTTGAGTCAGTTAAGGCCCCACGTTGGGCGCCAAGTTTTTATATATTATCCAGAGGAGTGCTGTGAGTTGTTAAGGCCCCACGTTGGGCGCCAATTTGGTTATATATTACCCAGAAGTTTGCAACGCATTTAAATATTCATTCAATAAGCAGGGAATCAAACCGAATCAAAATTCGGTTCCGGTTCTGGTACGTACCGAAACTAATGTTTCGGTAAAAGGTTCTGTTTAGGTTCTAGTTTATTTCGGAATTCGGTTCCGTACCGGTACCTTGGTTTTTATTTTGGTATACCGGTATGTAAAGGTTCCGAAATACCGGTTCTCAAAAAATAAATAATAACGGTTCCGGTTCCAGTTCTGGTTCTGAATTATAATCGGTTCTTTTCGGTATACGGTTTTTGTTCGGGTTCCGGTTTGACACCCTGCTCCTAACCCCATAAATTGCCATTTATATTCATCATTTAAGTTGTTAAGACCCTACGTTGGGCGCCAATTTTCACATATTTTACTCAGAAGTTTGCAACGCATGCAAAAATATTCACTTGTGACCCCATACAATTGTATATATATTCCTGATCAGGAGGATAAGCTAAGCCGATTGAGCTTTGGTCGACTTCAATCAAAATTGGCTATCATTATCCTATATCTATAGCAGAAAATATGTCTTAATTAATTATCACATCTATTTCATCTTAGATATGAGCTGGTCGGGGTCACCCTTCACAAATTCATCATTTGAGTTGTTAAGGCCCCACGTTGAGCGCCAATTCGGTTATATATTATCCAGAAGTTGCAACGCATTTAAATATTCACTCCTAACCCCATAAATTGTCATTTATATACATCATTTGAGTTGTTAAGGCTCCACGTTGGGCGCCAATTTGGTTATATATTATCCAGAAGTTTGCAACGCATTTAAATATTCACTCCTTACCCCATAAATTGTCATTTAAGTTGTTAAGGCCCCACATTGGGCGCCAATTTTCATATATTTAACCCATAAGTTTGCAACGCATGAAAATATTCACTTCTCACACATCTATTTCATCTTAGATATGAGCTGGTCGGGGTCACCGTTCACACAGGCACTGCAGATGGCGGCCACTATTATAGCTTCATCAAGGAGCGCACCAAGAGCAGCTATCACCCGCACGAACGCTGGTTCCTTTTTAATGATGCCGAGGTCAAACCCTTTGATCCGTCTCAAATTGCAGCCGAGTGTTTTGGCGGTGAAATGACGGTAAGTAGGGATTGTTTAAGAGATCAACAGAACAGTGAACTTGCATTCGGAATCTTTCTAGAGTAAAACCTATGACTCAGTGACTGAGAAGTATTTGGACTTTAGTTTTGAAAAGACCAACTCTGCATATATGCTATTTTACGAGCGTCGCCTGCCCGAACATCTGCAGCGTCGACATTCCGAGTTGTTGGTTACACCCACGCCCAGTCCCACCGTTGAGGATAAGCCCGAAACAGAGGAGCCCGCGAAAATGGAGATAAGCATAAGTGAAAATAAGGAAGATGAAACGGAGGAGGAAAAGACAGTTAAGTCAGAATCTATAGACACATCCAAGGAAAAACAACCAGTTAAGGCAGCGGAACCGGAGGAAAATGAACCGCTAGTGATTGAGAGCGAAGAACAATCGAAAGATAAGCAGCAGAAGGAGGAGCAGCAGAAGCAAGTAACAGCCAATTGTGATAATTCTAAGCCAAGCAACAATGAGCCGCAAGCATCCACATCAAAGGCTGCCTACAAGTTGCAACTATTTCGTCCATTATTGAACAAGGAGTTGGAAGATTGGATCTGGCAGGACAATCGACAGTTTTTGCAGGATCGTAACATCTTTGAGCATACATATTTCAAGTGAGTGTCCACAGATTAACTTACCAAAATGTTTGGCCAAGTCTAAATGGCGTTTGTTTGTTTCTGCAGCTTCATGTGGCAGATCTGCGGCCATATACCACAAACGTTAATCTCAGAGACGGATGTCACTTGCATGGCTGCCAAGTTGTCCGTGTCATTCTTCATTGAGACCTTCATACATGCCAAGGAGAAGGTGAGTCATATATTATTTTTGTATACCAAACAAACCACTTTTATAAACTTGCAAAGTGTGTATTAATTTTGGGAAGAAGTTATCAACGCTTAGAAATATTCCCTTCCGACCAGGGAATACTACCGCAACCGTTAGGATAATCATCTCAGTTCTGACTTTAAAAATGTTTGATATCGTATGTGGTCTTGAAAATAGTTGAGCTTCTTGAGGTTCAGTTTTAATTGACGAATTTGACGTGCAGATATTTCGAAGTTTTTGGATCTATTATAGATTGCCAGAAGCCAAACTCGTTGTGCGGTGTTCCAGGTTAAAGGGCCTGCCTAAATCGAAGTCTATACCATAGTCCTGCGATAGGTTTTCCCATTCATTCACAAAATAATTGCCCTAATTTTTATGCAAAGTTGTCCAAATGGGCCTAATTTGCGGGTGGATCTATAGCTTTAGTTTAAAGTCCTGCAAAGTCTAAGGTCTAGCTCTGGGTTCCATTTAGAAACAAATTTTTTAAGTTACATTCATATATTCTAAATCTGAATTTAAAATATTCCGATCAAATATAGATTGGCCCTTTCCAAGAAAATGAAAAAAACTGAATTTTTCTTCAATAAACCGTCTTTAAATAACTCTTAGGGCCGTTTTCTCATAGTAAAAACTATTTTGGAAAAAACTTATAAAAATTTTTTTTTAAAAAATCCTAAAATTAAATCAATTTGTATACCCTTGCAGAGGGTATATTAAAATTGCCACGATGTTTGTAACGCAGAGAAGGAAGCATCTCCGACCCCATAAAGCATATATATATTCTTGATCAGCATGACGAGCTGAGTTCATTTCCGTCTGTCCGTCCGTCCGACCGTCCGTCTGTTTCTATGCTATCTCCTCCCTCAGTTTTAAAGCTATCTTGACCAAACTTTGCAAAAAGTCTTTAAATACAAATACGCTGCACATTTGTCGGAATCGGCCGGATCGGATGAATACAGGGTTGCCCATATTCGACGGACCCATGTTTTTTTTTAAAAAATCAAAGAAAAAAATAAAAATTTGGCGGTTGGCAATCTTAATCATTTAATTTGTTCCAAGTAGATTTGTTTACATCAATTTTTGAATATGATATCTCTCAAATGGCCGCCTCTGGCGTTGATGGCGTATTGTGCCCTTTTTGCAGCATTTTCCATCGTTTTCGCCAACATTTCGGCCGGAATAGCGGCTATTTCTTCACGAATGTTGTCCTTGAGCTCTTCTACGGTCCTTGGCTTGTTAACGTAAACCTTTGACTTCAAATATCCCCACAAGAAGAAGTCAGGCGGCGTCAAATCGGGCGAACGCGGTGGCCAGTCCAAATCACCACTTTTCGACATCAAACGGCCCGGAAACAATTTCTTCAGAAAATCTATTGTTATGCGACTTGTGTGCGGTGGAGCGCCGTCTTGTTGAAACCAGAACTGCCTCATACGCTTTCGACGAATAATTGGCATCACAAAATTGGTCATCATGTCGCGATAACGCTCCTGGTTGATGGTAACAGCATGGCCATTTTCATTTTGGAAGAAAAACGGCCCAATGACCGTTTTCGCACTAACGCCGCACCAAACTGTGACTTTTTCGTCATGAAGAGGCACTTCTTCGGATTAGAAAGAGCCTCACCAGTCGAAAATTTTTCGTATAAACGCTTAATGGTGTTCTTAGAAGGCGCACTTTTCACATTTTTTAATTTTTTAAAAGCACGTTGAGTTTTCACAATTGACTTGTTCTGTTGAATGTAAATTTCAACTATTTCAGAGCGCTCGCGTGGCGTGTATTGTTCCATGGTAAAAATCTGCTTGGACTGACGCTTCAAACGCGGTATGTCATTAAGCGATCTGACATCTCTGTCAAAAGTTACGGCGTTGCCAGATGGGTCCGTCGAATATGGGCAACCCTGTATATCATATAGCTGCCATAGGAACGATCGGTCCAAAAATTAGTACTAGTGAGAAAAACTTTTTTGTTTTCCATCGTAGCGTCTTCAATCGTTGTATATATAAGTTTTACATGCTTCCACACAATTCTAGAAAAATTTATCAAAATCGGATGACTATAGCATATAGCTGCCATATAAACGGTCGGTTCAAAAACTAGTTCTAGTGAGAAAAACTTTTTTGTTTTCCATCGTAGCGTCTTCAATCGTGGTATATATTAGTTTTAAGTGTTTTCACACCATTCTGGAAAAATTTATCAAAATCGGATGACTCTAGCATATAGCTGCCATATAAAAGGGCGGCCCAAAAACTAGTTCTAATAGGAACAACTATTTTGTTTTCCATCGTAGCATCACCAACCGTGGTATATATTAGTTTTTTATATTTCCACACAATTCTAAAAAAAAATTTATCAAAATCGGATGACTATAGCATATAGCTGCCATATAAACGGTCGGTGCAAAAACTAGTTCTAGTGAGAAAAACTGTTTTGTTTTCCATCGTAACATCACCAACCGTGGTATATATTAGTTTCATATACTTCCACACAATTCTGGAAAAATTGATCGAAATCGGATGACTATAGCATATAGCTGCCATTGGAACGATCGGTCTAAAAACTGGTTCTAGTGAGAAAATTTTTTCTGTCAGCAATGGTAGCGTCTTCCAAAACTGCAAGGGTATTTTAAACATCGGCGTAGCCGATGTTAGCCTTCTATTTTTTTTAATTTAAATTTAATTTGGTCTGCTTTCAGGTAGAATATCTCGAAAACTAGGTAACATATCATCATAATTTTGATTGATGTATTCATTAAGTGTATATTACAAAAAAATTACTGTTTTATGAATAGTAAAAACTATTTTGGAAAAATCTTATAAAACAATTTTTAAAAAAATCCTAAAATTAAATCAATTTTTTTTTAATTTTTGGTTAATAATTCTAAATTATAGTAACGTTAAAAAATAAACAAGCAAAAAAATAATTCTTAAAAATAATTTTTTTTGTTACCAAAAAATTGATTTGTCTACAAATTTGGTTTTTTATAACCCATATGTAAGCATCTAGTAGGTGTAATACCCCTTTCAAACATTGGTTTCATATCATTTGCTATTTAAATTGAGATATCTGGTTGGAACTTTATAATCAAAAAAATATTTACCATGTCTGAAAAACTCATATCTGGAAAATAATCGTAATATTTTAATACCTTATGATAACTATAGGCTTAAGGTTTTGACCTTTGTCTTTATAATGTGGATCTGACTGAAGATTCTCAACTTTAGCTTTAGAAAATGGTTTAAAATAAAGCATATCCGAAATGAGATTTCATGGAAGCAGAACTTAAAATAATAGCTTTCTACTCGCGCTGTATAGATTTATTTCATAAACAAATTTTAAAATATTAATTATATATTTGTTTTTTCGCAGCCCACTATGGTGCCTTGGGTGGAGCTGCTGACCAAGCAATTTAATGCCAGTCAAGAGGCCTGCGAATGGTTCCTATCGCATATGTCACTCGAACCCTTTTGGCCCGTTCAGGTGCTTATACAGTGTCCCAATCAAATGGTGCGTCAAATGTTTCAGCGTCTGGTCATTCATGTCATACAGAGATTGCGGTAAGTTTAACAAGAAAAAAAAAATGCATTTAAATTGAATTTATTTTATTTTGACAGTGCCTCACATGCTGATCTGTATTTGGATGTGGAAACAGATGAGGATGACAAAGAGTTGATTGGTCAAGCCTCGTGCGTGACCCGATTTATAGGTTCACTCATCTCGTTGCTGGAGCATGGAGCACGCTCTCATTTGCGTCATCTGTCCGAATATTTTGGTTTGCTGTGCGAATTTTCGCGTATGGGCGACGAGGAGGCCATGTTTCTGTTGCGAATTGGCATACTCAAGAGTTTGGTGGACTTCTATTTGGGTCACAAGCAAACGGATAGTGTTAGTTTCATACCCAAATTGGCAGATTGACATGCTAAATTTACCTCTCTATCTTTAAACAGATTGACATCAGTTCCGACAACGAAGATAACTCATCGGACGAGGCGCTGTCAGTGGAGAAAATGCGACCAGCATCGTTGGACAAAATGATTGCCCTTTGCGCTAGTCTGGTTGAGAGATCACGAGGCGCTGACTTTCGTCTTCGCCTCTCGCCCAAAGACTTTAATGCCATAGCCGGTGGCAAGGTGATACTCAAAAAGCTCGAGAGCGTTGTCTATTCCATCTAACCAACCATACCAAGAACCAAAACATCCTTCAACCTATCAACAATCAAATAACCTCCAAACCAAACCAAACCATAAATCCACAACCATTCCAATAATCCCATATTGTGTTTCTCCACCGTGTTCATTGTTTTTGTGTTACTTTGCTTATGTGTTAAATATTTCACATATATTTCGTAGGGATTTCCATTTTTGTATCAACAAATAAAGGACGGCATTAATCCGCACCAGACCAAGCATTTAATCCATGCGCTCTGCCGCTGGGATGAGCGTCTAGCCACACAAATCATCAGCATGCTCTTCGCCTCGGTCACCAAGCACACCGAACTATGTGCGCCCTTTTTCAAGCTGCTCACTCTGCTCACCGAAACGCAAGGCGGTCCCGTGGGTTTACCCTGTTTTACGCAGCTCATCTTGCCGCGCATGTGGGATGCGGCCGAATACTGTCCGCAATCGGTGCTCGATTGGCTGTCACTGCAGGCCACCAAAAATAAAATAGCCCATGCCTGGATACTACAATCGGCCGAGCAATGGGTGGAACAATTTCTGCTCGCTCACGATAATACGCGTGTGAGAAATGGTAGGAAGCGGTTAATGCACTAGTGTGCCAGGATTCTTAAGCGATTTCTAATCGGTGTTTTTTTTTTATTTTTTCTTCCCATATTTCAGCTGCTGCCTGTCTATTGGTGGCTTTGGTGCCCTCACAACCCTTCCGTGCCAATTTTCGCGCTCATTCACAGCACAAGCTACTGGCCCTTAATCCACACAGCTATCGGTAAATAAAGATCAATATTTTTTTAAACTGTTAGATATTAAGTGAAATCCTAGTATTTCTAGTTAGAAGGGAGCCACATCCATTTATTAAATGTTGAAGTCTTTGCCTGAGAAGATGGTTATTAAGAATAATACCAATATCAGGGGTGCACTAGCGGTTCTTATAACAAAACAAACGCCAATATTCTTAGTATGTTTGTTTGGCGTCTAAGCCGTTGAACCGATCTTCTTGATATTTTCACTGTATATTCATGTTAATCAGGAAAGAGTCATAGCATAGGTCCCAAGTCTGTGAACTGGTTCAAAAGTGGTTCAGAGCTATATCTTAGAAATTATTTAAGCTATGAACTTGATATGAGTTTTGTAGATTTTTTTGTCTGATCAAAACCGTTTCCAAAACGGTAGGTTCATTATATGGTATAAGATATTCCTCCGCCTTAAACCAGGTTTCGTACCAGATCGAACCAGATCAAAGTTAGGTCAAAGCCAAATCTCAGAAACTATTTAAGCTATGAACTTACAATTTGTGGTTTGGGTTGGTAACAGAGGTGGGCGCGTGACGTGAATTTAAACGTGTCACGGTTTATCACGACGAGTCACTACGTGACACGGTTTATCGTGAGAAATCACAGACTTTCGTGCGTGTGCATCCGTGATCTGTGCATGATTCGTGCGTGGTAAAGTTATATATCGTGAATATAAGTCATGCAGTATTCACAAATATTTGTTTCTTGTATATTTGATTAATAAAAGTATTCCTAGAACCGATTTACTTTTGATTACTGGTCCATACTAGAGTTGGGCCGATTTTCACGAGCTAGTTCGATAGAACTATTCATTTAAATGAACTTATGAACTAGTTCTTAGTGTTTGAACTATTCACTTATCACATCTTTAATTTCGGTACGATGATTTTCTAGTAGGGGTAAAATTCAATTTGAAAATAACGCATAACGCCTAACGCATATTGCTCACTGGCATACACCAAGCAATTGCCTGGCCTGGATTTGGGTTGTTTGGTCAGGGACCAGGGATGGGGGATATGGGATCAGGGGTTTGGGATGGGGGGGTCGGGAATCTCGGATCAGGGATCTGGGATCAGTGATCTCGGATCGGGGACCTGGGATCTGGGATGGGGGGTCAGGGGTCTGGGATCTCGGATCTGGGATCACTGATCTGGGATCTCGGATCAGGAATCTGGGATGGGGGATCAGGCAACTGTGATGGGGGGATCAGGGTCTGGGATCTCGAATCAGGGATCTGGGATCAGGCATCTGGGATCAGGGATGAGGGATCTGGGCTCACGATTCTGGGATCAGGAATCAGGGATGAGGGATCTGGGCTCACGGATCAGGGATCTGGATCAGGGATTTGGGGTCTGGGATTAGGGATCAGAGATGTGGGATTAGGGATCTGGGACCAGGGATGGGGGATCTGGTATCAGGGATTTCGGATGGGGGATCTGGGCTCAGGGATCTGGGACTCTGTTTCCAACTCTGTTTTCCAAGCCAGTCGTGGCTTTTCCCACGGTATATATAAACTATTTCAATTAAGATGTTTCACATCAAAGTCTTGTGAGTGTAAAGCACACTCACACCTTTTTTTTTTTAACTATAATTCATTTTTTTAACTGTAGTTCATTTTTTGAACTATAGTTCATTTTTGATAACTTAAGATAATTTTTTGATGAACTATAGTTAAAAAAAAATGAACTATATTTCTAAAAATAAGCTATAACTCGAAAGTGAATAGTTCATAGAAATATGAACTAATGAACTAGGTCATTGAAATGAACTAAATTCTCCAACTCTACTCCATACAAAATTCGCAGTGTGGCCATAATTGAATTAAGGTCACTTGAAGCCAGGGTGTCAAACCGGAACCCGAACCGGAACCGTATACCGAAAAGAACCGATTGAAACTCAGAACCAGAACCGGAACCGGAACCGTTATTATTTATTTTTTGCGTACCGGTATTTCGGAACCTTTATTTTCGGAACCGAAATGACCGAAAAGAACCGATACATTGTACCGGTACAGTTTCGGTTCTGAGTTTTTTTTTTTGTTATTTCATTTTTATTGTATCAAGCAGGGATTTCTTCAGGGTAAAACGCAGGGTAAACGTAAGCAAAAACTTACAAATGTAAAGTTAAGGAACCATCTGGTATATACTGAAATTTTCAATAAAAATAATAATTTCATCTGATTTCGTTGCATATATTTTGGTTCAATAAATTGCAAATATTATTAATTTATCCTTAATTTTTGCATTTACAAAGGAAATGAATTAATAATTGGCCCAAATGGACTTAACCTAATAGCAGAGTTAAATTGTGATCGGTAACGTTATCTGAAAACAGTGTATTTAACATTTCATCAGATATGAAAAGATCTTCTTGCTCTTCTATTATTAGGACATTTTTTTCTGAGGTAAAGTTTATTATGTTTAATTTTCCTTCTTAATAACTACTTTTTGTTGTGTACCATTTCTATTATATCTTCGGACTAAAGGATTTTTAAATGATACCGGTTCATACCGGTACATACCGGGACGTACCGGTATACCGAAATAAAAACCAAGGTACCGGTACGGAACCGAATACCGAAATAAACAAGAACCTAAACAGAACCTTTTACCGAACATTAGTTTCGGTACGTACCAGAACCGGAACCGGAACCGAAATTCGATTCGGTTTGATTCACTGCTTGAAGCATTGCAATTGATTGTTTGCTTAATCGCCATGCAAAAATTGGTACGGGCACACTTAAATTAAAGGAAGACAACAGTTCTACGAATCAACAATTTTGTTTGCGTTTCCACAAATCTGACTTGAAATATGTATAAAGAAAACTCTTGAATAAAAATCAAATGCATTTTTATGCATCCTTAACTCGTGCATGAGTCGTGCGTGAAGCAAAACGTTCAATAAATTGTGTACGTGAATCGTTCGTCAAGAGATTTTTATTTCGTGAAAACTAGAAATCTATTAGAAATATTAGGACTTGTATTCATTTGTAGAATTTGTGAAAAAAAGTCTCATATCAGATATCAAACTGGTAGTAGTACCAATAGTAATTTGCTCATGAACTAATGCTGGTTAACGTCCTCTCTTTTCAATGTAGAACATGTCTCACTGTTAACTGTTCTCATGAGAGTTCGGTTTTCTATGACCAGCAAGCAGAGTCTGCCTTAAGTTGTTGTAATTGTTTTTAAGCCTCTTTGATTGGTTTCTCTTGCAGTAACATGATGAGCAGGCTTAGCCTAGACCATTGCTGAGAGATCTGTCCGTGTTTATTTTTTACCCCTATCAAAAAATCTTCTTTTCTTAATTTTCCAGCGATATCAACGCGGATGCCCAGGCAGTGCTACATCAGGTCATCACATTACTTCTACGCCTATTGCGTCCGGCTCGTGTCTATGCGGATATCGGAGCCCATGGCACTACCAAGCTGACTGCCTACTTTAATCTGCTCAGCTATTGTATGGTTTCAAAGACTGAAAAACTAATGGCAAGTTTTGCAGCTCTTCTTTTTTATTCCATTTGGATTTTTCTAAAAAGTTGGAATCTCTCTTTTGTAACTTTGCAGATAGGTTCGTTTATGCGTTCCCTGTGGGAGCTCTTTCATCCTCGACTTTCGGAGCCCAGTGTGCCGGCCCATCACAACAAGCATGCGTTGCTCACCTTTTGGCATCATTCGCTGGTGGATTGTCCAGAGAATGCTGCCCAGGTGGCCAATTGTTCAGAGATCACACGGAACATTGCATTTAACTATATATTGTAATTGAGTTTAGAGTCTAGAAATTGAATGTTGTTCTAAAGTTGTTTTATGCCCAGGGCCGACCACGATGATGCCGAGATAGTCACTTACAATCGGTCCATGCTGCCCGCCTACTATGGACTGCTGCGTTTGTGCTGCGAACAGAGTCGTGCCCTCACCCGCCAGTTGTCGCAGCATCAGAATCTTCAGTGGGCCTTCAAGAATATAACCCCACATCCCACCCAGTATGCGGCCGCTGTGGATGAACTGTTCAAATTGATGGCTTTGTTTGCCACCCGTCATCCCGATGCCAGTGAGCAGGAAAAATCGGATGTGACCCAATTTAGACGGGCAGTCATTGTGTCCTATACCAGTAGCCTGGATGCACGTGTCTCCTGGTCCACTTTAATCAGTGCATTAAAAATACTTGGTAAGTGATGAGTAAGCTCAAGAGTCGGAATATTTTAATTCTTCTTCTAGTGGACAACGAGGACGATCGCATGCTGGTGATCTTCAATGGCGGCATTGAGATGTGCTGCGAGGCACTGCATACGTTACATTCCATGCACCATGAGGCCACCGCCTGCCATGTGGCCGGTGATCTGTTTGATCTGCTTGGCGAAATGCTGCTCCTGTTGGCCACACTTCGCACCCGCACCGACACACCCGCCCAGAAAAAGCAACAGCAGCAGCAGCAACAGCTGGAGCAACAATTGCAATTGCAGCAGCAACAATTGCTGCAAAAGCAACAACAAACGCAGTGCACCCAAGCGCCGCAGACGCCGCAACAGAAGGAGAAGCAACTGCAGCAGCAAATGCAACAGCATCTCCAGCTTCAGCAACTCCAGCAGATGCAATTCCAACAGCAGCATTTTCTGCGTCAGCAGCATCAACACTCGGCCCTGGCCAAGGCACTGCCGGATGCGGTCAAGCGATTGGCCACACTACTTAACACCTTCAACTCGCCGGAGATTAGCCGAATGGCCTTGGAGGTGCTCAAAGAGCTGGTGCGCAACACCAGCCTGGAGGCCACCAATATACTGGCTCCCATTCTGATCAACTGCCATTTGTCGGTGGCGAATGCACCCAATGCCATTGGACCGCTGGGTCCATATTTTCCACGTCGGGGCGCCAAGCACACATCATGGCCATTGGGTGCCAAGAACTCACCGCGTCCGCCTCGACCCATGGTCCAGATGTGCATAGCGCTGTCCGAGCTGACGCCACGCGGCTTAGATGCTGAATACGATGCCCATGTGGAGGCCTTTTACCGGCCCTATCATGACTTTATCGATGTGATGATGCGCATGTGCATCAATACGGGCACATTGAACGACACGCTGGTCAAGCTGCACTGCCTGGTGGCCATCGAGTCGACACCGCTGCATTTCAACTACTTTCCCAAGTTCTGGGTGGGCATACACAATAATGCCCTGACGCACAAGTGAGTATGGTGGAATAATGGGTGCAAAAATTTGAAAATTGTTCTGAAAATCAGTAAACCTAGGTTTATCATATTTTCGAACAAAACCCGAGCTGTGTGGTTAGAGATCCCAAAACGGCCCAAATCGTGTGGGAATAGGGTCGTTTTTGGGGTCGAAAATTATTTGAAGAACACATGGGAATAATGCACTTTTTAGGGGCAAAAAAAAAAGATTCAATAAATTTTTGCACCGAAACCAGTATTTTTCAGTTCAAAAACATTTGCTGACACAAAACTGAACAATGAAAAAACTTTTTTTTCAAAATTAAAATCAATCCGAAAAATTTCGGAATTGGAAAATTCGTACTCAAGTTAATCCCTTCGTACTTGGTTTGAGAAAATATGGGAGCGACCACCTTCATCTAATATCGATTGGGATTGCTTTTAGTTCGAATATTTCAGATTATTTCTTCGGTGTAGGCATTGTTTCTACCTGGAGCTGTTCAGCTTAACGCGAACTGCAAATTATTGATGTCGGATATTTAATAAAAATATCGATATAATATATATATGTTGAAAAAGTATCATTTCAATATTAATATTTTATTGATAATATAATCAGATCAAATCTCCCAAACACAAAAAATAATAGATAAACTGCATCCTTATAAGTTTAACACAAATGGGAATCCCATTCCATTTATAATTTAAGATGTGGAAACTCATTCAACAAAACGAATTTTTTACCTGTAATCGTTAGACAGATAAGACTCGTTGAGTTTAATCTCAACGAAATGCGAATAAATTGTCAAGTGGCGACTCACAGTCTTGCTTACGGTTTAAGAAATTGAATTACGTATATAACAAAAATTCAATCAATATATGGGCATTTCCATGATGTCGAACGCGGACGTTCGTACGACATAAAGTAAAAAAAAAGTCAAAATAAAAGGCATTTTCAATTCGTTTTTAACTTTATAATGAGGGTATTGAGTAGCACTATAAATAGTGCTAAAGCGAATGACAGGTGAAATACTGATTCCAAAATAATGGCAAAATAAGAAGCGATTTGAACGGGACAAAAACAGAAGTTGCTTTCGGGGCCACCTACTTATAGCCAGAACTTAGCGAAACCTGACGCATTTCTAAAACCCAAAATGATTTAGAATCTTATGCATGAATGGTACTTTGAAATGGTTTTTAGTTGGTTCAAAAATCGTCAGTACTTTTTTTTTTAAATAAATAATAAACTGATTCGTAACGGGACATTGCGAACGGGACATTTTTTCCAATATGATTCAAGTGGGTATGATTATGTATATATTTATGCATTTTAACTATAATCAATAACTAGCACTATTCCCGATGTTGCTCGGGTCTCTACAATTCCATCGAAATGTTTTTTGCACAATACACAAAAAATATTAGAATGAATTAATTTTTAACCACTAAACTTTACCCTTACGGACGCGAACGGGACCAACTTTGAACGACATTAAAATATAACAAAAAAATTTTGAGCAATTGGGATTTTTTTTATTAAATTGCTTATAAAAAAATCTGTTTGTGCTAAACTTTCCATGCATTCACTTCTTCAATTTGTGACACACTGATAACTAATGTTCTTTTTCGGTATCGAACGGGACATTGAAAAATGGACTAAATGAAACCAAAAATTTGCAGTTAATCGCGATTGCATTGTACCCTTTGCTTTTTTTTTTAGATAAATAATGATGTAAGAGACATTTTGTAGAATACTCTTTATCATGTATGATCTTTCTTAAAGAAGATAATAACAAATAAAGCATGCAATTTAAAATGGCAAAAAAAAAGAAAATGCACTTTTGCAACTTTGCTGTCGATATACTCATTGAGGTTAATGACCATATGTTCACTTTAATTAAATTAGTTAAATTTGAATGATTCTTTACCATAATATGAATAAACAGATAGATTTCAAGAACTTTTAGTTTTTTAGCCTCGGTGGACATTTTGGCGGAAATGCCCATATGCCTTTTTTTTTTGCATTTCCTTACGTCGAATGTCTGTTATGTGCGCTGCTGTTGGCATAACTGCTATTTATATATTCTGCAAAAAATATATATAGAATTTAACAAATGGCAAGCAACATTAAAATGTACGACTGTGCGACTTCATGTAGATTTTGTAAGGCATTACAGTTCGTCCTAAAGGGGTATACGCGTTCCTTTATTTAAAGAACTTTTATTCTGTCTTACCCTAGCCACAAGTACGAGCCCTTGTCTTCCACAATATCTGTTTAAATAGAACCGGTTTTGAGGGACTTAAAACTAAAACTATGGATAAATTTCCTAAGCGGGGTTTTACAACCCTAATATATATAAACATACTACGTTTATGCTTATAAAAAATCATGCTTTTTTGACCCTCAAAGTATGCAAACCTTATTGTCTTCAATTATAATTTTTTGAACGAGATAATTTAAAGTCAGTTATGGCATTATTCTTACATAATCCACATTGGGCATTCACTCAGATTGTCGGACCAGTTAATGGTATACAAAAATAACAAGTGTTTAAGCTGCTAAAAAATAAATATTTTCCTTAATTATTTATATTTATAAACATTGCATACTTTAAAGGGCAAAAAGCATGATTTTTTTATTTGTGCATCAACTTAGTAATAGTTCAACAATATCACGAAAAAATAATTCTTATAAATTTAAAATAATTTGAATCGTAACTTCAAGTAAACAAAAATACGGAAATTCTGATTACATTTTTTTATATTTTTAACAAGTTCTTTGTTTTTCAATAAAAACTTGGTAAAACTTGCGACGAATTAAGGTTCGCATTAAAACCTTGAACCTCAAATTTCCGAACCGGACATCCGCAAAAAATATTTTGGTTGGCAGCCCTTAATAAAATGTAACCACTAGAGCTTGGAAACTATCCGTGGTACTATCGATACTATCGAAAGTGATTTTTTAGACAGTTTCGATGGTTTTTAAGAACAATCGAGAGTAGCAGAAAAAAATGTATTTTGGTCCCCAACACCACCAAGTAGTTCCTCCAGCTCTCAGTTCAACTGCATCCAATCTAAAATAGATCAAAAACTTACGACAAGTAGATCTGATGCACTAATTAGCCCTTGAAAGACTAATTCTGCCGTGGATTCGAATTCATTGGATTATTGGAAAGTGAGACAAAATAGTTTTTCTAAATTTAAAATCTTATTTTGGAGCTGCAAGTTTAACTTTCAAGGCTTGAAGAACTCGGTGAATGCATTTCAGCCACATGGACGGGGTTGGAAAGGATATTTAGCCGGGCAAACAAAAATGTGTTGTTTTAAATTTTTGTTTTGTTTTTTTATTAGCATGACAACGAGGACTGATTTGTTTTGCAATGTAAAGCTAAAGTTAAATACTATCGATACTACTATCGGACTTTAAAACATCTATAGTTTCAAATCCCATTGTATCCCAGCTCTTGTAATCAAATGTAATCGAACATTTTGGACGAACGAACCACTCTATAGTCATAATTTCAAATATGATTTCCAATTTGAGTAACGTTCGAACGGCCTTTTAAACAGCCATAACTTGTTTACTAAAGTGAATTGTGCAAACTGCTGTACCTTGTTTAAAAGTACTCTTCAAGCACTATGTATCACTATGTTTATGAGAAGGATATTTCAGTAACTCAGGAAAAACCGAAATGCCAAGTCGAAAAGCGCCGGCAATTTGTGTTTGTCCAACTTTCCATCCAGTACTTAAAAATATCGCCAAAAATATCCCAAAAAAAAAAATTCGATATGCGATATATCGCTTTAGTAAAATATCCGATATTGATACATCGATTTTTCAATAAAATATAGATACACATATCGATTTTCCAATAAAATATCTATATTTGTATATCGATTTCCAAATTAATTATCGATAACTATGTATCGATTTTTCAATAAAACGATCGATATTTATATATCGATTTTTCAATAAAAATATCGATATTCTATATATCCTACTACATCCCTACGGCAAATGCTTTTGTTTGTAAAAAAGTGGTGCAGTGGTGTAGCTTGCCCCTTTATACCTCTTTTCCACACACAAGAGCTTTTCGAAAAACTTAATTAAGTTTGCTTAATCGTGTAAATCCCGTCAATAAGATGAACTAACACATTTTAAGAAAGTATTAACATTCTTATCAAAATTTGGCGAGAAAAGTTTTGATTGCAGACAAAATTAAAAATAGGGCGGGCAGCGAAAATTGCAAACATTAAAGTAAAATGGTAATTCGGAGACCAAAGAAGACTCTAGCAAGTTTTTGGATGAAGCATTGGGCCTATCTAAATAAATTTTGGTACCCAAGGTCCAACGTTGAGGTTACAAGAGAGGTTACAACAAAAAATTTAAGCTTTTATTTGCTTCCTTTCCAACACTGAAACTGAGGGATCCGCTTTGCACATTCATTCATTCGGATCTTTAATATCGGAACTACAATATTTGGTAATACCGATTTTATCTTTTATCTTTTTTTAAAGGCTTTGGTTTCACATAAAATATTAAAAATCAAATCAAATCTCAATTCAATTGTCTATATTTCATTCCGCAGATACGCCGATCTCCTGGTGAAGAATCAACTGCTTGTGGAATATTTGCACAATGTGCTCAGAGACGAGCGCAGCATGCTTAAGGATGCCTGTGTGCGTGAATTTTTGGAAATCTACTACCATAAGGTGGCCGCTCAGCTGCCTGTGGCCCGTATGATTTACACAATCAATTATGGCATGCACTCTAAGGATGACATTGATGAGCTGTGCGGTGATCTATTTGCCATACGTATAATTGCCCAGGCCACCGGTGTGCCAACTTCGGTACGCAAGGAGCTGCGTGGCTCCTTAAGGGCGCTGCAGAACAAGAGCGAGCGCTTCAGAAAGGATGCAGAAAATGGTAAATTACTCAATCATGTACCATTATTTTTCAACCAATTTATCTTCACTTTGCTATCACAGATCCATTTCCAAATAAAAAACAAAGACGCGACTCCTCCAAGGAGAAGGAACTGCTGGAGCAGGTGCAATCGGAGAGTGAGAACAACTCAGTTGAGGCGGACAAAGCAGCTGATGTGTCCATGGAAGCCACCATAGTCAATGTCGAGCCTCTTATTGAGACTGATTTCAAACCACCTACACCCGCTGGCAGCGAGGATGATCAAATGGAGAGCACATCATCTGAGAGGCTGGAGAAAACTTCCTTACCCTCGTCCGATGATGAAACCGAGCTGGAGGATGAACTGGAGCCTACGCCCAAGCGTAATAAAAAGTCAGCCAACAAGAAAACCGCCCAGGATCGCCTCAATGAGGACCGTGAGAAGCGTCTGATTACGCTACTCACCATGGAGTCCTATATACAAGGCATTTTTGCCATTCTCAAACGGGATGCTGTGCCCAGCAAGGATCCGCTTGAAGAACAGTCCTCAGAGGCCTCCACCTCAGCGGCGGCGGCGGCCCTATCAAGACCCAAAGGAGCCTGCACACCGCCTGAGCCCATGCCCGATGACAGTGAGCCGAGATATGACATGGAAATGGAAACGGCATTTTGTGTAAGAGCGGATACAGCAGAACCGCCGCTTTCCCCTAATTCCAGTCAGGCCAATGGCAGCCAACCAACAGAATCCCCGCCAGCTGTTGTAGATGTACCCGCTCCCGTTGTTGCATCCACCTCACAGGCGGCGAGTCCGACACAAATTTAGTTGTCGTTCAACGATTTGCTCAGCATTTTGTTTTTCGGGAAGCCATTGGACGGATGATGGGCAAATGGCTAAAGGCTCTTAACTGATAAGAATTTATTTGGCCCAAGGTCAAGGTTAGCCAACATGTGAACCACCCAAGGTTGGTGCTAAATGGTTGGCATGTGAGCTAGAGTTCAAGGAGCACACACACACACACACCACACACACATCCCTACAAAGAGAGAGAGACAACATAAAATCATACTAAATTAAAGTTAAACTAGCAGCATATTAAAACAATCACACACACACACACATCCACAAGCACGACATACATACACATGCATACATACAATACATAGCGATAATTAACTTAAGAAAACTTCCCAGCACGCACCTTTCCCCCCCATCCAACTAAAAGATGCGAAAATCCCCTTTCCGCGAGGGCGATAGTTAAGTAAAAAGTTTAAACGAATTCACAGCTAGAACTTTATGTACTATGGATATGCCAAAAAAAAAAACAAAAAACAAAAACAAAACACAAGTGAGACATCATTATAGGCAACACATACAAATTACAATAAATGTTTAAACATCAATAGTTGAACAACAACAAATACAAAAACAAACAAAAAAAAAAACGGCTTACGAGACGCTAATATCTATATATGTTGTAGTAGATCCTTTAAGTATCTTGCTAAGAACATTTGCTTACCTTATTTCCTTTCCTTCACTCCCGCCCCCCCCTCCTTCCTCCCCCACCAAAATGGCACTACAAAACGATACGTTAGAATTGAACAGATATTATTATAAATATATTAAACATAACGAAACATTTTAAATATTCGATGTGTAACAATTTTCAATGTAAATTTGCTGGAACGACAACCCAAAACAAAACAAAAATTTACAGTTTTTCTTTTGTTTGGTTTGGTTCGAGTCCATTGAGGATTACATTTGTAATTTAGCCCCTAAGTGCAGAGAGATTGAGAGAGTGAGTTGTCCCAGGGTGAAACACATGTGGACGAAATGGAGGTTATTAAAACCGTATAATTGTTAGTTTTTAAGACACAGCATACGATCGAAATCTATAAAATATAATGTTGAAAAACAAAAATAAAACCAACAAAACGTATGAAAATCCAACTACAAATTTTTTGTGTTTCGCAGTTTATAATTTTGCCCGATTTGTATTTACCTTACAAATCGGAATCATAAGGAGAAACTCAAAGTGAAGGTAAAACGTAATAGAGCTCTCAGATTTTCTCATGCCTTCAGTCATGAAAAGTAGGTATTAAGAAAGCAGGCCGGAACACGGAATTCTGACATTTCTAGAATAAAAAGGGCATACTAAATTCGTGCAAATGTATGTAATTCTATTGGTAAGCCCAACTGAACCGTACGAAGTATGTAGCAAGCAGAACAAAGCATCTCCGACGCTATAAAGTATATACCCATCCAACCAAATCCGAAGCGCTCCTAAACTGGATTAAAAAAGGACTCCTGAAGCTACACCTTTTAGAAGTGTTTATGGAGTGCTCCTAATAGGCTTGAGACGGGAGTTCCTAGCAAACATCCCTTAGGAGTGTTTATGGAGCGCTCCTAGTAGTAGTGAATCGGGAGTTCCTAGAAAACGCCTCTAAGGAGTGTTTATAGAGCGCTCCTACGTAGGAGTAAATATGGGGTCCACAAGAGAACCGCATGGGAGCGTTTATGGAGTTTTAAAATACGTAAGTAGGCCGAGCATTTGCTTTTCTAGAAATTTTCAATCGTTTTCAATCATTTTCACAGTTGTTTCCAAGTTTACACGATTAATTTTTTGGCCTGTTCCCGTTTCCAATTTTCATTAAATCATGCGGAATCGGAATTACTAAATGTTCACGCTTCTAAAAACCCATTGTGATATTCGGCTTTTAACTTCTTATTTTCATATATGTTCATTCGAATTTCTTGATAGCATATAGTTTCATAGTTTCATAGCATATAGTGACAACTCCGCCAATTATTTTTTTTCTTTTTTATAGAGCCTGCTCGGATTATTATTGGAGCCCAAAAGCAGACCACAAACACTCTCTCTGAATTTTCTTAGGATGATTGACGGAGTCCTTTTAAAAAAATCATAGGCGATTAGAGGAGTCCGCTCGAATACCTTTTGGATTGTCCGAGTGAGCATTCTAGGACTTCAAATTCACTCTTTTAAGGAGTCCCTGAGGAACACCTTTTCATATATGGCATTTCTAATCTGACGTGACGTGTCATTAGTACGATAAAATATTACAAAAACAAGAAGGCAAAACTAACTTTCACTGTTAAACGTTAAAATGGGGCCAAGCCGAGCTTCTCTCAATCTCTTGGGATCTACAGTTGAACGCCGAATTCGAACGGCAATGTTTTTGAGAAGCTTTTTAATGGCTACATACTCCACACAACTGCCGCCAACAGCTTTAAAGGTGTAAAAGTTTTTTAAAGAAAAAACTATTTAATTCGATGTTCCGAGGCGGGATCGAACCCACAACCTCCCGCACAGTAGGCACACACGCTACTCAATGAGCCCACAAGTCCACTTCCACTTTACCGAAGTTATAATACACTTGAAAGCTCGCTCGACCGCCCTAGCATCTAAATCAAAAAACGTTTCTCACTAAAAACCATTTTTCGGCCTATTGGTTCTTTGACAGCTATATAATAACTCATCAGAGTTTGACCAAATTTTGCAGAGCTTTTTGAAAGCGTAAAGTATTCATAATTGGTAAGTTTATGAATACAAAGTTATTGAAAACAAAAAAGTTTTTCCTACTAAAATCTCTTTTCTGACCAATCAGTCCTATGGCAGCTATTCGATGCAGTTACCCGACTTCGACCAAATTTTTCAAAATCATTTTAAAAACATGTATTATTCATAATTGCTGAGTTTAAGAGCGCTAAAATTAAAAACGAAAAGTTTTTACTACTAAAACTCATTTTCTAACTGATCCGTGTTATGGCAGCTATAAGAAGTGGTCATCGGATCCTGGCGGTTTCGACATATTATACATACAGCCCAATTGCATTAAAACTGAGGAACTAGTTTGCGTAAAAACAGACAGACAGACGGACGGAAAAAGTGAAATGTGTATTCTATGCGTTGCAAACTTCTGGGCAAAGTGTATAGAAATTAAAAGAGACAAATTTCTAAATTTTTTTTGTATATTTAGCACTTTATTTAGAAAAAAAATAATTTAAAAATCGACCCAGACGATTCGTAGATATAAGTAAAAATATGAAATATGCCCTGACGTGACATTACATAAAATTGATGTGGGTTTTTACTCGGATTTAAAAATTGTTAAGCCCTGCGAATTGGGCAACTTTTTTTTATAAACCTTTTTTCATTAGTTTTTGGAATAATATAAGTTTATTTTCAAATTAATCAAATCTAAAAATCTTTTCTCGATCAATTTTTCTTAATTTCATTTGGCAATTTTTTAGTGAAGATTATTTTTCTTAATTTATTCACCGCAACAAAAAATCCAATTTTTTTGTATCTAAAGTTTTGCGAAAAAAGTGGAATTGCTCAATTACTCTTAGGGCTGCAAATCGAAAAGAGAAATTGCACTGAAAGACTGGTCAAACTGGTACTTTCTAGCACGATATATCGCCATTGCATATCCTTAAAGCTGCAGATGTGGATCTATATATATTTTGTCGATTGAGTTGGAGCAACTTCAAAAATTTTACTATTTTTTTTACACTAAACTAAAACGAGAAGGCAAAGCTAACTTCGACGGTGCCGAAGTTTTAATACACTTGAAAAACTTTACTCCAACTGATTTAACCGGTAAAATATATAAAGGATATAGATATCAGATATTTTAAAATTTTTAAATCATTGATAATACAAATTTGATACCATAAAAGAAACTTTTCTATGAAAAACAGAATTTCCGACAGATCGGTCCTATGGCAGCTATATGCTATAGTCATCCGATCTTGATAAATTTTTCCTGACTTATGTGAAAGCATATATAACTAACATATACCAACATTAGTGACGCTACGATAGAAAACAAAAAAGTTTTTCTCACTAGAACTAGTTTTTTGACCGACCGTTTATATGGCAGCTATATGCTATAGTCATCCGATCCGGCCGGACAGACAGACAGACGGACAGACAGACGGACAGACAGACGGACAGACAGACGGACAGACAGACGGACAGACAGACGGACAGACAGACGGACGGACGGACAAGCGGAAATGAACTCAGCAGGTCGTCCTGATCAAGAATATATATTGTTTATGGGGACGGAAATGAATATTTCTATGCGTTACAAACTTCTGGGCAAAATTAATATACACTTTTCAAGTGTATAAAAAAATACTTAAAAAATCTATTATTATTTTTTAAATAGCAGCCAATTTTGCATATATTGAACAGAATTTTTTTAAATAACACTCAAAAACCATGTGCAAAGATAGAAGACCTTCTTAAGTTCATTTATAATAAGATCAGATCAGCAAGGCAGTATTTTGTTATATGGACGGTACCTGATTTCTATCTATATAATTAATATATTTAGATTTGAAATCGAAGTTATTTAAATAAAGAAGAAATAAGGAAATAGATTAAAAACGAGAAGGAAAAGCTAACTTCGACTGTGCCGAAGTTTTAATACACTTGAAAAACTTTACTCCAACTGATTTAACTGGAAAAATATATATATGATATGATTTCAGAATTTAAAATTATTAAATCCTTGATAATAAAAATTTGATACCATAAAAAAAAACTTTTCTTAGTAAAACACATTTTCCGACCGATCGGTCCTATGGCAGCTATATGCTATAGTCATCCTATTTTGATCATTCTTTTGAAAATTATGTGAAAGCATATAAAACGAATATATATACCAAGATTGGGGACTCTACGATAAAAAACAAAAAAGTTTTTCTCACTAGAAGTAGTTTTTTGACCGACCGTTTATATGGCAGCTATATGCTATAGTCATCCGATTTTGATAACTTTTTTCAGAATTGTGTGGAAACATATAAAACAAATATATACCAAGATTAGTGACGCTACGATGGAAAACAAAAAAGTTTTTCTCACAAAGACTTATTTTTCGTCCGATCGTTCCTATGGCAGCTATATGCTATAGTCATCCGATTTTGATACATTTTTCCAGAATTATGTGGAAGCATATAAAACTAACATATACCAAGATTAGTGACGCTACGATGGAAAACAAAAAAGTTTTTCTAACTAGAACTAGTTCTTAGACCGATCGTTCCTATGGCAGCTATATGATATAGTCATCCGATCCGGCCGGTTCCGACATATTAGTTGCGTGCAGTAAAAAGAAGACTCTGTGCAAAATTTCAGCTCGATAGCTTCAAAACTGAGAGACTAGTTCGCGTAGAAACAGACAGACGGACAGACGGACGGACGGACAAGCGGAAATGAACTCAGCTCGTCGTCCTGATCAAGAATATATATAGTTTATGGGGTCGGAAATGAATATTTCTATGCGTTACAAACTTCTGGGCAAAATTAATATACACTTTTCAAGTGTATAAAAACAAATGGAAATATGGTAAGTTTCATTTTAGAAAGATCGGAAATTCGGATTGCGTGATAATCTTGAACCACTGAACGGAACCAAAACCGCGGTTCGGATTGCTACAAAAACCATATTATGAACCGCAACAGGGGTTTAAAAACTCAGTAATTTACAGAACCGAACCACTCCTTATTTCCGAACAGTTTGCATCCCTGATTTCTACACAGTCACAGTCAGGTCTTCCTAATCGACAGTAAAAATTTCAGTTCAATCAATTCAGTTATCTGATCTAGACCATTGATCTAGCGGTCGGATTCATATAAATATAGGAAAGAAGACGATTGGCACAAGTTTCATTCAGATAGCTTTAAAACTGAAGAAGCAAATAGAAATAGCCAAATAGCTCGTCAAGTCAGGACAAAATTATAATACCTTCATACCTACAAGGGTACACAAAAAATTGAGTTTTTGCAAAAAAAAAACACCATTATGCGACTCACAGCGTTGCTCGACTCAAGCGTCGCTCATAAAGGATCAATTGCCCGCGGCCATCAAAATTCATCAAAAACTATATTAGATTTCCAGACATTTTTTTTTAATGTTCACAACAAAAAACTTTACATTTCGTCAATGGAAACCCCAAATTTCCTAGTGTTTTTTTGTATTTTTGAAATTTCAGAATTTATCGATTTTACTGGTAACGTTAACGGTTTTATTTATGTGTTCATCAAAATCTCTATGCCGAGGACTGTATTATATATCGAGTCATTTCTTAGTGCCTTTATTAAAGTGGGGGTCTGTTCCAGTGATGCCGACGCTTTTGTGTGACCATCACGGTGGTCTTTAAGCAACCCTACTCTATACGCATGCGCTGCATCAAATGTCAAATTCTTCTTCTTGAAAGGCTGGACATATTAATTTTCACTACGCGTACGTACTTTGTGTGAAGAAAATCGTGCTGAAGAATGCCTTGCGTTGGTTGTGAAAAGGGTGAGTAGTGGGTGGCTTAAAAAATAATTACAATTCATCAATAACTTTACCTTCACCCCACAGAATGCAAATGCACCGCAGAGAAATGCTGCGAGGGCTGCCAATGCCAAGAACCGGGCAAATGTGGCTGCAATAGTTCAACAAAATCGTCATCCGGTTCAGCTGGTTGCTGCAAGAAAGGAGCCTCCTCTGATGATGGCCAGGGCAGCAGCGGAGCCAAAAAATAGAGGAAAAATGCGTTTCTGTCTGTGTGTAGAGTTCCTTTTGCTAATGGCCTTACACATTTATTGTTTAAACAAAACCAACAAAATTATTTAATTTTTCACTAAACGATGACCTATTACCAGCATTGCGCCGCATTGTGTTTTAATTGTATTTTGGGTGGCAGCAATGTACTTATTTCCCGTTTCCCCAATTTGGTTCATCCACAGATGGCCGAGTCCTTACTTTAAATAACTAAACAAAAAAAAAAAAAAAAGGTGGCAAAACGAGACGCTTAACAAACGAGCCAACAAGACAGTGCGTTTATTTTATACATGAGTTTTTTTTTTCTACAGCAAACGGAGGAGCGAAAGGGCAAGACTGGGGGGTGGTGGGTGGGGAATTAAACAAATTTAAATTCGTTAGCGATTTCTTTATATTACAGCGTACAATTTTCTGGCGCAAAAATGAAAACAATTTAAAAATGGATTAACATCCTTCGTTTTTTTTTTCCAAACTAATACGAGCCACTTACTAATGATGCACTTACTCTTAAACATATGTATGGTTAGTAGATATATGTATATATATATATAGACCAACTACAGTTCAATTAGAATAGAATAGATATAAAAAACAATTTCCTTTTAGGGCAATTAATAGCTAGATGTTTGTTGTTTTGTGTGTTTCGATTTATACAAATTAAAGGGAGGACGACCTTTTCAGATGTGGACATTATATTTTTAATTGCGCTTCGATTTGCGTTTTTTGCGACTGTTGTTGGCAACCACTGCTGAGGCAGTGTGGGAGTTGGAGGGCGGCGGCGGCGGGGCCATGAACTTGCGCCAAATGTTATGAAGGAAACCGGCTCCTTGGTTGCTGTTGTTGCTTTTACTATTATTGTTTGATTTATATGCCACATTGTTGTTGTTGTTGTTGTTATTATTATTATGGTTCCTGCTGCTGCTGCTGTTGCCTGTTGTAGGCGGCGGCGCCGGCTGCGCTGCTTGGGCGTAATCTCATGAGCGTTTAACTTTGCCATTGGCCGCATTGACGGAGGATTGGGAACGATAGCCACTGCCACCAACGGCCACTTCGGCCGCATGTGTGGCCACATGTTGGATGCCCTTCTCCATGCAGCCCTGGTAGATGGGACGCATAAACTGAAAATGGAAAAAGGATGATTTTAGATTTGTAGTTATGGGGGTTGTTAATTACTACGTTTATACACACAAAGTGTATCATGGTAAATGCCCTTAAAAGTATGCAAACTTGTTTTCCTTTTCTAATTATCTATTTAAAGGTGTCGGTTATGGAAAGTATTATACATAGTTTACACTATGCATTTGTTCATCATGTCGGAGCAGACATAGTTATACAAAATAAATTAGTGTTAAGGCAAAGATAAAAGTGAAATGTTCCTTAACTAATCCTAATCATGAACATAGCATACTTTGAAGGACATTTATCATGATATATTTTCTGTGTATAAACGAGGTAAATGAGTGAGTGAACAAAACTGAGTTGCTCATTAAATTGAAGAAGTGAAAATGTTCTTCTTTAATTCAGGCATGGCGGAACGTGTTCAGCCTGGATGGTTATTGTTTGTAGGTGTTTTTTTTTTTTTTTTTTTTGAGTTCATTTCCGTTTGTCCGTCTGTCCTCGCCCCCCCCGTCCGCCGTTTCTATGCATCTCCTCCCCAGTTTTAAGCTATCTTGACCAAACTTTGCAAAAGTCGTGAAATACAAATACGCTGCATTTGTCGGAATCGGCCGATCGGACTATCAAGCGTAACGATCGGTTCACTATTCGAGAAACTTTTTGTTTTCAACGAGCGTCACTATCGGAAGTTAGCTTCACACATTCTGGAAATTTATCATCGGTGACTCAAGCTGCCTTACGTTTGTTCAAAAACTGCGTGGAAAACTTTTGTTTTCGATCGAGCTCCCATCTTAGAGTTTCATTTCCACCTTCTGATTACGACGGGCTGTATAGCGCCTACGACGGTCATTCTAGACTTTCACACACACCTCCCACGTCTCACTTTCTATGGAAACTTTTTTTTTCTATACTTCCACACATTCTGAAATTTATCGACGGTGACTTGTATTGCGCCATAGGAACGATCGGTCAAAACTAATTCTAGTGGAAAACTTTTTGTTATCAATGGTAGCGCCTTTCAAAACTGCAGTATTTAAAACATCGGCGTAGCCGTGTTAGCCTCTATTTTTTCCTTGATACTGGCCGGAAATCTGCTCGACATCAAAAAGCCTAAAAGTAGACTTTCTAATAGAAACGTGGTGGGATTCCCTTGGGTCCCAAAAAAAAAACTGCGGGCCTAAATTTATCGGGATTGGGACAGGATTTATTTTCGATATTTTTCGGATCCAAGCAAAAAAATGTTTTAAATATCATTGATAACAAAAAAGTTTTTCTCATTAGAACTAGTGTTTAGACCAATCGTTCCTATGGCAACTATATGTTATAGTCATCCGACATTTTTCCAGAGTTATGTGTAAGCATAAAAAACTAATATATACCACGATTAGTGACGCTACGATGGAAAATAAAAAAGTTTTTCTCACTAGAACTAGTTTTTGGACTGACCGTTTATATGGCAGCTATATGCTATAGTTATCCGATTTTGATAAATTTTTCCAGAATTGTGTGGAAGTATATAAAACTAATATATACCACGATTGGTGATGCTACGATGGAAAACAAAAAAGTTTTTCTCACTAAAACTAGTTTTTGGACCGACCGGTTATATGGCAGCTATATGCAACAGTCATCCGATTTTGATCAATTTTTTCAGAATTGTGTGGAATCATAAAGAATTAATATATACCACGATTGGTGACGCTACGATGGAAAACAAAAAAGTTTTTCTCATTAGAACTAGTTTTTGGACCGATCGTTCCTATGGCAGCTATATGATATAGTCATCCGATACGGCCGATTACGACAAATGTGCAGCGTATTTGTATTTGAAGGCATTTTGCAAAGTTTGGTCAAGATAGCTTCAAAACTGAGGGAGGAGATAGCATAGAAACAGACGGACGGACGGACGGACAGACGGAAATGAACTCATCTCGTCATGCTGATCAAGAATATATATACTTTATGTGGTCGGAAATGCTTCCTTCAGTGCGTTACAAACATCGTGACAATTTTAATATACCCTCTGCAAGGGTATAAAAATACGGCGGAAAGTAATTGAATTTACAATTTTGCGACGGAATTGGGACGGAGTCAAATTTTCCTTACCGAGCCCTTCTTTACTTTCCAGATTTCTTAAAGATAATCCCATGTGTTCTACAAATCGCTTTCGACCCCAAAAAATACCTTATTCCCATACGATTTGGGTCGTTTTTAGGGTCGAAAGCGATTTGTAAAACACACGGAAATATTCTAGGAATTACAAAAAGAAAAACCGCTCGAAAAGAACCAGCATTAAAATAAACGACCTCGAATCGCCTGTAGATCTGTCAAAGCTGATTCTTAATTAATAAATGTTGCCTTTACAGGAACTAAAGATCTGGCATGCAAACCGGTTTTGAACAAAACCGCCGATTCGTGCTCGACAGCCGAACCCATTTTCTTTTGAAAAATTGTTCACGGTACCAAAAATCACACTTGATAACCGGTTCCGATCATTGCATCTATGTATTTTATTGCATCGTGATAGTTGTTCCGCCTACATAATGATTATTTTAAGTATATGGAGAATGGTACGTATCCAACACAGCACTAAAATGGTGGAAGCGATTTGGCATGCCCGAAATTTTGGTATATCTCGCTACCTATGCAGTTAATTTGCCAGGAAGCAGATAAACTGGACTCTTTAGTCGGTAAAAGAAACAATAAACGGGCCATGAAATCCTGGAAAGAGACTTCAGGGAAAACACTCAAGAGTTCTGGGCTCTTTCACTTTTCCATAATAGGAAGATTCTTTAAACGGAAACAGGTAAAATAATATAATATATCAAGCTTGAATCACTCTGAGCTGAAATTTTGTCAACGATATTGGGATGCAAACCGTAAATTTGATTCTGTTTGAAAATATAGAACTGAACCGGAAACAGCTAATAGAAGTGTCTGCTATATTGAAAAGCAGTGGATAAATAACCTAAGAATAAGCAAATTCAGATAAACAGAAGATAAGAAAACCCTCCCAAAAACATGTTTAAGAACTTTTGTAGATTTCCAAGAAGGCGCCGCAGGCGAAATTTAAAAAGAAAAAAATCGCGGCGATTGTTTCTTGTCATTTTCTCAAAATCTTTAATCTTTTCGCCAAAAAAATCTCTTAATAAAACATGCGTTTCCACAATAGCTTCCATTTATGGTGATGCATTTTTTATAACATGTATATCTTCCGAGATATCTTCAAAAAACTATAGTTTTTCCGGTTTTTAAAAGTTTTAACCTAGATAATTAATTTTCATCAATTTTTTTCTATGGTTTTCGTAAAAAAATACATATAAAATTCAGAACACGAAAATGAAATCGTTTCGGAATTGATGCGGAACTACTTCTGAAAAGTGAAATTGAATATAAGGCTGAGAACGTTTATATCTTTGATTGTTTTTCTTTTTTTTAAGTATTCTTATATAGAATCTAATTAAGAATATGTATACTTAATATGGACGCTTCCTTTTATGGGTTTCAAACATCTGGACAAAATTATAATACCCTCTACAATTGTATAAAAACAAATATATTACATCGTTGTAGCGATGTACAGTTTTTCTAACTATCTGAACATTAAAGAATCACTCACTCGAGCCAACTAACTTTGTACACTGAAATAAGCCAAATTTAACTCAACACTAATTCACACACTACTTACATTCTCCCACATGAGTGTGGCAAACTCATCCAATTTGCCACCAAAATCGCTCAGCTCGCCGCTGTATCTGTAAAGGTTTCAGGTTATAATAGATATATCAATTGATAAGCCCGTTCCACACTCACCTGATGTAGGCCCATAGGGCCAGTGTGAGCAGAGCCACGCCCATTACCAAATTACAGAAATTGGCAAATGTATAGAGTCCCACCAGGCCAAAGATCCCGCTGACAATGTACATAATGACGGCACAGGCAAAATACACAGCCGGCGTTCGTGCCGCCTTGAAAATGTTCTTGCTTTCATTGTGCGCTCTATAGTTGACGAACACCTCTTCCAGATCCTCGTCCAGCTGCTGGCGGAACTTTTCGGTAAACTCCTCGCCACCCATTTTCCGTTTGGCGGCAAACTGAAACATGGCCTTGTCCTTGACCCGGAAATGCTCCGTCTCCAGGTGGGCAGTGCTTAAGTACGGTCGCGTGCCGCCGCATACCTCCTCCATCAGCTGCTGGTACAGCTCCTTGGCGGCAGCCACAGCGGTCAGATGATTGGCCTCTGCGGTGGCCACCAGCATGCTCTTTGGCTCGGGCAGCTCGTTGCCCTTGTAGATGTTCATATACGACTGGAAGTACTGGATGAGATCACGTGCGCGTACACGCTGGCCGCTGATCTCCTTGTAGACCAGATTGTCCGGCGCCAGCAGCATGGGCACCAGAGTGCGCAGGCTGTTCTTGAACTCGGGTGTTATGTCCTTGAGCTGGCCATCGAATGAGGGATTGGTGGCCACATTTAGGCCCGGATGCGGCATCAGGAAGCAGGCCACCTCAGTGAAGCATGATGAAATGTGGCGACGCAGCGATTGCAACTCGGGATGCTGTTTGTCCGACACCTCCAAACGGCGCTTGAGTATCTTATCGCCACCCATAGCGCCATACTCCGCCTCATAGGGGAAACTCCAGTCGCGTACAAGAAACTGCAGACGCTGGAATGGCTTCTTGCCGGAGTCGGCCAGCGCCAGGCGGCCGTACTCGGTGAACAGTTGCAGATGCTGCAGATCGTCCTCCTGTATGTTCTGTGAGAGATTGTAAATCTGCACCGACGACAGCATGGTGCTCAGTGCAAAGACTGTGGCGCAATCGCGCACTGTGCTCTGGCTATCGAAGGCGCCCTGTGTGTCCAGCAAGATAATGGCAATCTTATCGCCATTGGGATAATCGTGCAGGAATATGTCAGACCACATGAGAATGCCGGTGGTGTCCCGTTCAGAGCCGCCGCGCCATGAAAAGCCCGACAGCGGTTCCGTTTCTTCGCCCAGCCAATCTGTCACATCATGGCGCACATACTGAAAGTGGAACCATTTATATATATATATATATGATTAGATCTCCAATGCCATATATATAGCATTTACCTTTGAGTACATGTAGCGCAGGAAAAAGTCCAGCAGGAAGCTCTTGCCCTTGCGAAAGGCCCCCGCCACTGAGACCACACAAACGAAACGATCCTTGACCTCCTCCCGCATTAGCACCTCGCTGAGTGCATCCTCGTTAAGCACAAATGTGTGCTCCTCGGATGCATTGATCACCTGCACTGCCGAGCCACCCATTTCCATGTGTCCTTCTCGGTTTCTCTCTCTCTTGCTGTGTGTGTGCGGGAGTGGAGTGTATGTGTGTGTGTGTGTGTGTGTGTGCTCAATTGTTGCTACGATTTTGAATTTGGGGAGCCTTTCAACTGTAAAAACTGAAAAAATAAAATGGAAACATTACAATTTAACAAAAACGGTTAATTGCGCAAGATTCCTCAAGCCATCCCCCCGCCCCCGGATAAGTTCTTTTAATTTTGGCACAGCCGCGGACACATAAGCAGCAGCAACAGCAGCAGCAGGCCTGCAATTATGAGAGGTGGCCAAAAATAAATCCAACTATGCGCTAGGTCGACGGACAGGCCTGCCAGGGGCGTGTTTGTTGTAAATGGAGGAAGCAGCAGCAGCACATACATAGAAGTACGCCGTACATACATACATATTCACAAGAACTGTCCGCGTCAACTCAGGTGCGTAGAAAATACGCAAAAATATTTGGATTCAATATGAAATATAGCAAAATCCTTTTCGAAATTACCAATAAATTGGAGAAAAATGAAATTTGGAACATTTTTGTATAACAATTCTGATAATAAGTCATCACTTTGATTAGTTTAATCATACGAACAGAACCTTACATATATACGAGGGCTTTCCCCGTTTCACTTAGCAACAGCCAGAAAGTTAAAGATCGAAACCATTTTTATACCTTTGCAGAGGATATTATTAAATTGTCCAGATGTTTGTAACGCATAAAAGAAAGTGAAGGAAGAGCTGAGTTGATATAGACATGTTGGTGCGATTTTGACCAAACTTTCCGGAGTTGTGAAGATGCATATAGGATTAATAATTACCAAGTTTGAAGACCCTACCATTGAAAACAATTAAGTTTTCTCACTAGAACTCCTTTTTGGACCGTTTGTTTGTATGGGAGCTATATGATAAAGTCATTCAATCCGGCTGTTTTCGACAAATATGCAGCCTTAAGGTATTTATAGACTTTTTGCAAAGTTTGGTCAATATAGCTTTAAAACTGAGGGAGAAAATAGCATAGAAACAGACAGACGTATATGATTTTATATGAAGAAAAGGCAAGTACCGGTATCGAAACCGGAACCGATATTAAAATTTTTTTGAGAACCGAAAGCCGTAGGAACCGAAAAAAGCGTAACCATACCGAAACGCTAATACCGGTACTGTTTCGGTTTCTTATTATTAATGTGTTCAGCAAAATTGGACCTTCCGAATAGACCATTTAAAAAGGAGCCACGGTCAACATTTACATAAAGTTATCTTTAAAATGTAAATGGCAAGGGCCAATTTATCGATTCCAAATCAAATTGAGTGTTTTATTCGATTTTTAAAAAAACTACGCCTAAAAAAATCACCCTTTATATAAAATAGCAGTATATACACTCAAAAAAAAGTCTTTCGTTTTAGAAATTCGCTCTTAAATATTGAAAAAATGTTCTAAAAAGTGGTAGAACTTTTCTTTGCAAATATAAACTCGCTAATTGTATAGATATATTAGAAAAAATATTAACACACATTTAGTTTCTTAATTTATAATCAAATTTCGTCCTCAAGTTAGATCTAATATTCCCTATTTTTAGAAAGTTTTGAAGATAAATGTAATGGAAGAAAACGATTTTCCAGATTTTTATGTTTCCCACTATTTTAGAGCATTTTCTAGAAGTGATATACCACTTTGAGTATTTTACCATGGGTTCAAATCACTAATAATCTATATTTTAGGCAGGGATACAGAAGATTTTAGGGCCGATTATTTTGAAAATAATAATTACGAAACATTTTTCTGCTTTTTAGGACGATTTAATAGTTGGTAATAAAGATAAGATTACAATTTTCTCTGTTATTTATAAGGTTACGCGACAGATAGTTCTATGTGGAAGGTGAGAAATCGAGCTTGTCGCAAGCGCAACGGCATCTTTTCTTATTTTGATATTTGCACTTTATATTTTGATAAAAGTTCTTAAATGTCTCTCATTATGCATTGACTTTTGCATTCTTTAATGTTTTTAAGGGCACAAAAGAAACAAAAAGAAAAAAAAACGATTGCCAAAAAAAACGAAATTTTTTGATTTGCATTATCGGAGAGAAAAGTAGCAATATTGCCTCAGGTTTCGCTGAAATCGGCTTTTCAATTGTTGGTAGCGAAAACCACTTCTATTTCTGTTCCTTGCGAATAGCTCGGGTTTTTGTAATCATCTTGAAAAGTAAAAACTGCCCAAAATTAATTGGCCCAATTATAGGACCAATTAAGAGCTATAAGCTAAGCCTTCTATCAAATAAAAATCAGTTTTATTTTGCCCTTTTTTCACTTCAAAGAAGTTCGACATAATGGAAATACCCATATTTGCTTTCGATTCAAGGCCATAGATCGCCCAAAATTTTGTCGTTTCTGTTAAATAAATCGAACCCATTTTCACACCTGATCTAAAACTTTACTTTTAAATAAAGCTTTGTTTTAAAAGGGTTGTCGATGTCAACAATGGTCAAATAATTATAATTGAATCACGCTTCAATTAAATTCCCACCCACTATACTCTTCTGATTTAGCCTCCAGCGACCATTGGCTATTCCTTTCAGAGAACCGATTTTGATCAACACTTAAATCATTTTGTTTAGAGCATAACGGAAATTTTTACTATATAATTCTTTCAAAAAGTAAACTTTATTCGAAACACAAAAGTTCATTTTAAAATGAAGTAAAACAAAAATGAAATTTGCTTAATTCATTGTAGAAATTCATTCCACGTTTAATGAAACCTGTTTTTGATATTTATCAATTAATCTTTGTAAAAAGCATTGGACTTTTGCTCGTGTCTCAGCAGAGAGCTAACTTAAACGCCAGTTTCTAGTGGATTACGACTTCCTTGAGGGTACCATAAATGCATTTATAGGATTGAATCAGGCTTGATGAATATTTGAAAGTGCATTATATAGTCACCTACATTTTTATGTCCATTCCAAATTATTCAGAAATTGAATTTAGTTGCTGCGCTGTGATGACGTCGACAACTTTTAATGCCCGCTCGACGCATTTGACTAATGCAGAGAATTCTAATTGAAAACGTAATCAAAACAAAAAATACAGCAACACCATAAGCACACGTACCGCACACGAATTTTAGGCCAGACACGCGATTGTCACCTAAATGAAATTATGTTGGTTTAATTGAATTGAATTTGAACAACCAAAAGCAGCAGCAACAGAAACAGCGGCAGCGACCAGCGCGACTGTCAACCAAATCAAACTGCAGAACAACAACACACTCAAGTCACCTCTGGGCTCAGTCAATGAGCAGTGAAATTCAGTGATCAGTGCAAAGAGAGCGAAACAGAGAGAGAGCTGAAGAGAGAAAGCAGCTGTCAGCTGCTCACAAGTTTTAAGTGAAACCGCGTATGGTTTGTCCAATTGACACATTTGGCCCTATCATTTCACGTGGGTCGATTAATAAATACTCGTAAAACCACTCTGTAACAATATTCGAAGTGCTCCAATTTTGTTCTTATGCTTATTGATTAAGACTGGATATCGATTTGTTACATACATTGCACAATACTTAATCGTCTTTTATTATTTTTAACAAACTAATTGCATTTCCATTCAAATTGGGTAAGCCCGATTTTTTCATATATATGGGCTCCCAGATTTTTCTGTGATAAAAATTATTTTTGAACAATTTTTGGTTTTTCATTTTAGCCATTTTGTTTGTGGTTTTTCGTATTTGGCCATAACTTCCCTAAAATTTAAGACTAAAATACCCAAGAAAATTCGAAAAAATTTGAAGTGTTTAATTGTATTTTTGTATCGTTGTAATACATCAATTAGGCGTCAAACTATATAGAGTGTGTTCAAATCTCCGGATTAATGGTCAAGATAAACACATCTGAGAAAGCCTACCTTGGGGCTGGTTTGTATAAAAACACTGCAATAGTTCTCTGTTAAGCTACTGTTAAACGAGAAGGCAAAGCTAACTTCGACTGTGCCGAAGATTTAATACACTTGAAAAAGTTTACTCCAACTGATTTAACCGGTAAAATATATATAGGATATAGATATCAGACATTTAAAATTTTTAAATCATTGATAATAAAAATTTGATACCATAAAAAAAAATTTTCTTATTAAAACACATTTTCGGACCAATCGGTCCTATGGCAGTTATATGCTATAGTAATCCGATTTTGATAAATTTTTTCAAAATTATGTGAAAGCATATAAAACTAACATATAGCAAGATTGCTGACGCTACGATGGAAAACAAAAAAGTTGTTCTAACTAGAACTAGTTTTTGACCGATTGTTTATATGGCATCTATATGATATAGTCATCCGATCCAGCCGGTTCCGACATATTAGTTGCGTGCAGTAAAAAGAAGACTCTGTGCAAAATTTCAGCTCGTTAGCTTTAAAACTGAGGGACTAGTTCGCGTAGAAACAAACAAACAGACGGACAGACGGAATTGAACTCAACTCGTCGTCCTGATCAAGAAAATATATAGTTTATGTGGTCGGAAATGAATATTTCTATGAGTTACAAACTTCTGGGCAAAATTAATATACACTTTTCAAGTGTATAATAATATGAAACTTGTTCTTACGATTAATTTATACGATTCAATTACTTTGATCATCTATTATTATATAATATAATTTAGGCGACCTTGGATTGTTTAAGTTAATTCAAGTCGCGATCTTCGTATTAAAATTTTAATACGAGTCGAACCTAAATGTACTTTGGAATCATCAAAGCTGGAATCCACCATCAACTGACATTTATTGGGATTGATTTTAGTCCGGATATCTTTTTTCGTCTGTGTAGGCATTATATCTTTCTGTAACTGTTCATTTCTACTAAATCTTAGATAAGAAGGAACAGATTTAAGTGTTGAAAATGCTCGTACAACTAAGTTAGTAAAATATTTGATAAACTCCTCTTTCCAAAATATTTAATCATTTTCGATGAGTGTTCTCTTAGACAATTTTCGGAGGAATCTATAACATCATTGATTGATTTTATAATTGACATAGGTTTTTGGCTTTCTATTGTTCTTATAAAGTTCCCCTTTTTACAGTCAGTCGTAGTCATTTAATATTAAAATTTTAATAATCATATCAAGAATTTTTTTCGTCTAAAAACTTTTGTTTTTGAATAATTGGTTCGGTTCGGGTTCACGGTCGAGGGATAAAACATGTAGAAGGTTCGGTTCATGGTCCTCCGGTTCGGCCAATTCAAGAAACCCGAACCGGTTCTTAAGGGTTCGGTTCCGGACTGGTTTGCAGCCTTGATTTCGACCATCCTTCAAAATTATTTTCACTATAGAAAATGCATAAAACTTATTTTATATGGGAATATTTACCACATCTATTAAAAAAAAATTAAAAGTTAATAATTGTTGCCTAGTGTGAATATACTTATAATTCTTTTGGTCAATGTGGTATAATTTGGTATTTTGGCAAAGTGATCGAAGAGTAGCCTGAGTATTGCACAATAAGTGGCAATAAGTCTTCCATTTGCTGATCGCTATATTTACTTATGTCTGCGAAGCCCAGATCGAAAACAAGCCTAAGTGAAATCAACTTAAGAAAACACTTTACTATATAGTTTGCTCTCAATAATGTTAAAGTAGACTCTTCCCAACATCAACATAGAGAAGTATTCAATAACAGATCAACTAAGTTAGCTGAATAGCCAACTTTAAATTCATGTACTTATGAATCCACCCACGACTTTGGTTAGGCGCTAAAACTGTTGCGCGCTCTCAGTTCAAAATTTCAAATATTTTCACTTGGTCTGGCAATGCCCGTTTCCAAGTCCCGCTTAGCTGGTCAAACAAGTGTGTGACGGAATACACAATAGGTAAGTCAACTGTATGAGATCAACCAGACAAAGCACTTAGCAGCAGGGGTCATCTCTTTTGCGCACACCTGTCGACCGCTTGCCTGGGCGATGTAAACAATTCAAAATGAAAAGTAACAGCAACAGTTGTGGCGTTGGCGACGTCGCCGTCGGCAGAGCGATTAGTCAACTAGAAATGGTTGCCGAGAGCAACAGCAACCAAAAACAAAAAAGTTCTGTGAGCAGCGCTTCAAATACTGAAGCGCGGCGCAAAGGAAAGCGTTTAATTTGTTTAAATTAGGCAGCAGCAGCGAAGAAGAGTGTTTAATTAGCTGAAAAACGGAAAAGCAGGGCCCACAGCACAGATTTGGCATTCAGACAGCCATGGAGCTTGGATGGGGACACCGCCCCATCATGGCCTGGGCCATAAGCATTTTTTGCTGTCTCGTGGCCATGTGCTCGGCCCAGCCCAACGAGGAGGAGCCTGTGTACTATTATGTGGGTTGCTACACGGCACGAACGGATTTGCTTATGGAATCGGTATATGCCAAAATGCCGCTAACCTGCATCGAGATATGTGAGGCTCAGGGACAACGCTATGCGGTATTGGCCGCGGAGAAATGTTTCTGTGCCAATCAGCTGACACCAGAGGAGCAGCAGGACGAGCAACTGTGTCACACCCGTTGTCTGGCCAATAAGGCACAATATTGTGGTGGCATTGGAGTACACTCATATTATGCCACCACTTTGCTAAGACAGCCGGCTCCACATCATTTGCAAGTGACCAATATAACGGAGCATAGTCTGAACCTGGCCTGGGATGCGTATGAACCCAACAAGCTGCTTATAGCCGGAGCAGCTGAGGCTGCATTGCCCGGGCAGCGCATAGCCAATTTCCTGATACGTACCGAGGTGGTGCACACCTATTCCTCACTGCCCGCCTATGCACAGCCCGAGTTTTTGGTGCAGAGCACGGAAAGGCAATTTGAGTTAACGGATTTGCTGCCGGCCACACGCTATAACATTAGTGTAAGTGCCATCTGTGTGGAACAGGCAAGAGAGAATGAATGTGGACAGGCCACGCTGGTAGCCAGCACTGCGGTGGGCCAACCCAGTCCAGCTCCTGCTCAGCCCAAGCTTTTAATGCGTGCCGATCACACTTTGACCGTGGAGCTGGCACCCATACGTAATGACAATGGGCCTGTGAGCCAGTTGCTCATCATAGTGGAAAATGTGGATGATGCACTGCAGCAACCGTTTGATATACAGCTACTGGGCAGTTGGCAGCAGTCCCAACTGGATGGGGTACCCTACTATATAGCCGCACAATTGGACTATGATCAACCGGGAGATAATCGCACACGCCACTTTGTGGTGGGCGATGGCAAACGTTATGGTCCATATCTGAATAAGCCACTGAAACCGCCGCCAGCGCATGTTCATATCAGCCTGGGAGTGGTAAGTGGTAAACCAGCTCAAGTGGCCACAGATTTTAAAGCCTCTCTCTCTTCCTTAGGTGAGCACGCTCGCAGGGGTAACCAAAACCCTGTATACACCCAGTACTCATGACCAGCATGCCAGCTCTCTGGATGACTTTAGTTATGCCACCTTTGAGAAGGGTCAATCTTCAGTGGTTGCCCTGGCCGTCACCTGTGTGGTCTTTGGCAGCTGTCTTTTGCTTAGCCTTATCACATATTTCTATCTACGCTACAAGACCTGCCGTGGACGTGGCCCACGTGGACGCAATGGCCACGAAATGACCCTACAGACGCCCATTATTGAACGGGAAAATAATGGCTATTTGGTGGAGGATGAACAGCAACCGCCACCCACACTGGAGAATTTTAAGCAGCAATTGCAGCAACTGATCGACGGTTTGGAACGTTTGCCACGAAATGCTTTGCGCTTGAATGTGAACGATATCATTGGCGAGGGACGCTATGGTGAGATTATTACAGGCGTAGCTGGTGGCAGGGATTGTGCCTTGCATGTGCTGGCCCTGGATGATCTGAGTGGAGCCCATCAGGGTCAGCTTTTGCGAGAGCTACGCCAGTTGGCTGCCTTGCGTAGACAGGAGCAATTATTGGATTTCTATGGCATCTCGGCCAGTGCCGATTGGTTCTATCTGGTCTTTGAGCTGCAGCGAGTAAGCCTGAAGAGACGTCTCATTGAGAGTCGCCAAATGGCGCCTTCACAGCGTCTGACTTTGCTTACAGAGCAACTGATTTTGCAATGGATCTATGAGCTGGCCAGTGCCATGGCTTATTTGGCCAGTTGTCGGGTGGTGCATCGTCAGCTTTGCTCGCACAGTGTCTATGTGAATGCCGAGTCCAAGCTGAAGCTAAGCGTATTTGGTCCGCTGCAGTACATCAATGCGCCGCAACGCCAACAATTGGATCAGAGTCGTTGGCTGGCACCAGAGGTGTTGCGTCATCATCAGCATCATTCCATCAAGTCGGATGTTTGGGCTCTGGCCTGTGTGGCCTGGGAATGCTGTGCCTTGGGCGGCACCCCATATGCCAATGTGGTTAACCATAGTCAACAGCTTCTCGAGGCCATAAGAGCTGGCATACGACCAGCTCAGCCCGCCTATGTGTATGGCGATCTCTATCAGCTTTTACTCAACTGCTGGCAACTGGAGCCCAGTGAACGGATTGGCTTTGAGGATGTACAATTTGGAGTGCGTCAACTGATGACCTCGGCACGACATGCTCTGTGCTTTGATCGTGCCTTGGACACATTGGATACGCTGCCATTGTATCAACCCTTGCTGGAGACGAACACCAAAACACCATAAACCCATTAACCAAGTAGAAATAAGTTATTTTCTTAGTTACCTAGAGAATAAATGGCAGCTATTGACTTTTTTTAGATGACAATTGAAATCGTAGAATCTCGCAGATTTGATCATTTGATAATTAAATGTAATCACCTTGAGCAAATAAATTTTGTATATACTTTAGGAAACGAATCTTAATCATTATTTGGACTGTTAACAATAACGAGTGTACTTTGGACTTGGAGAGTGTACGCCATATGGTTTGAAAGATGACAAATACAACAACAACAACAAAAAAAAATGGAAAATTCAGCTACCCGTTTATCATAAAACAAACATTATTTTGTGATTAGATTGGAAAAGAAAGTTGCAACAGCAAATAAACGATTGATTAATCTCATTAGTCGATTTGGTGGATAACATATGTATATGGTTAGACTCAGAGCTATGGACAATATTTGTTGTGTAAAAATTTGAAAGAAAAATCACAAATCTGGTATTGGATGATCGAAAACATTTCAAAAAGTGCAAAAAAAACTTCACATATTGATTGATAATTAAGACAATAGCGCAAGATGGGTGCCTTAATTACTTACAATGAGACAAAAACGGCTTCTTGATTTAGTTCAGTCAAAACAATATGGATTTTTCCAATTTTAAGTTTGTCTTTCTTTCTATATCTGTTTCATATATCTTCCTTGATCTTCACTGTATGTTCATATTAAAAATAGAGGCTAACATCGCGATGTTTTAAATACCCTTGCAGTTTTTAAAAAGCGCTACCATTGATAACAAAAAAAATTTTCCATTAGAACTAGTTTTTAGGCCAATCGTTACTATGGCAGCTATATGCTATAGTCATCCGATTTTGATAAATTTGTTCACGAATTGTGTGGAAGCATTTAAAACTAATACATACCACGATTGGTGACGCTACGATGGAAAACAAAAAAGTTTTTCTCACTAGAACTAGTTTTTGGACCGACCGTTTATATGGCAGCTATATGCTATAGTCATCCGATTTTAATAATTTTTTTCAGAATTGTGTGAAAGCATTTACAACTAATGTATACCACGATTGGTGACGCTATGATGGAAAACAACAAAGTTTTTCTCACTAGAACCAGTTTTTGGACCGACCGTTTATATGGCAGCTATATGCTATAGTCATCCGATTTTGATAAATTTTTTCGGAATTGTAAGGAAGCATATAAAACTATTATATACCACGATTGGTGACGCTACGATGGAAAACAAAAAAGTTTTTCTCACTAGAACTAGTTTTCGAACCGATCGTTCCTATGGCAGCTATATGATATAGTCATCCGATTCGGCCGATTCCGACAAATGTGTAGCGTATTTGTATTTAAAGGCATTTTGCAAAGTTTGGTCAAGATAGCTTTAAAACTGAGGGAGGAGATAGCATAGAAACAGACGGACAAACGGAAATGAACTCAGCTCGTCATGCTGATCAAGAATATATATACTTAATGTGGTCGGAAATGCTTCCTTCTATGCGTTACAAACATCGTGACAATTTTAATATACCCTCTGCAAGGGTATAATAAGGAAAAAGTCAAGTCTGTTCCCAAGTCTGTGAACGGATTTGAAAGCGGCTTACAACTGGTTTAAAAGTGGTACGAAACTATATCACAGAAATTATTAAAAATTTGGTATGAGGGTGGTAAATAACCGATTCCAAATCAGTTTATAGCGGTTTAAAAGTGGTTCAGAGCCATATCTAAGAAATGATTTGAGCTATGAATTGGAAATTCGGTTTGTAATATATTTTACTGGTTACCAGTAAGATCACAAAATGTTTTCAAAAGTGTTTCAGAGCAAAATTTCAGAAATTATTTTAAATATACTTTGGAAATTCGGTGATTGGGTTGATAATAGGGAGTACCTGGAGTTAAGGAATTAGTATTAAATCGGTTCAAAAGTGATTCAATGCCATATCTTAGAAATTATTTAAGCTACAATCTGAAAATGTTATTTTGTTTAAACCAGTTCAAATGTAGAAAGCGATTCTCATTCTCTAATTTGAGCATTTTTCCCACTTTCGTATACCGTAGAATAAATCTGAATCAAGAATAAATAAATTTTTAAATCTTGTCAAAGCAATAATGCCAACCCACGGTTTACACTTTCATTTTGCTTTTCTAATTCAATCTTTATTGACAGCTCTCTACTGTACCAGTATGCCGTACTAATTTCAACATTTTCAGATTTTTTTTTTAAAAGAAAAGTTAAAGGTGAAAGTATATATGGGATACTCCATATCAACTCAGCCACACCAATTTTTTTTGTGTCTCCAAAAAATTATTAATCGCTATCATTTAGAAGGACTATATATACATGAGAATACCTTAAAATAGTTTTCCCCCACCGTCGATAGTTCTTAAGATAATGCGAAAAAGACTTGAAATTTTCAAATAATCATAACTTTTAAACGGAACATCGGATTAAAACGATCCAAAGACAAATTTTTGTCATTTTCGCGTAAACTTTTCACCGTATGTTCATTTCGATCATAGAAAAGACTGTGAACCGGTTCAAAAGCGGTTCTATCCGGTTCAGAAACATATCTCTGAAACCACTTAAGCGATCCTAATAAAATGTTTAAAGTATGTTCAAGCTGTTCAGAGCCTTAACTCTGAATCCACTAAACCGATCTTAATGAAATTTTCACAGTATGTTCATGTCGATCAGGAAAGACTCATATGCTATGTCTGAAATCATTAAACCGATCTTACAACCGGTTAAAAATCGGTGCTAAAAACCACAAAATAAAACGGTTTGGTTTGATGTTGTAAAGCGCTACAAAAATTACACTAGTTTACAAAATAAAAAAATAGAAGGCTAATATCGGCTCCGCCGATGCAGTTTTTTAAAGACTACACCATTGACAAAAAAAAGTTTTTCTCACTAGAACTAGTTTTCAGACCTATCGTTCCTATGGCAGCTATATGATATAGTCATCCAATCCGGCCGATTCCGACAAATGTGCAGCCTATGTATATTTGGAGACTTTTTGCAAAGTTTGGTCAAGATAGCTTTCAAACTATGGGAGGAGATAGCATAGAAACAGACGGACGAACGGACATACGGAAATGAACTCAGCTCGGCATGCTGATCAAGAATATATATACTTTATGGGGTCGGAGATGCTTCCTTCGATGATTTACAACACCGTCACAATTTTAATATGCCCTCTGAAAGGGTATAAAAATGGCCCATAGAAGCTGGTATTTTTTGATGATGTATTTTGGAATGCTGAACTCAAAAATGAAGTTTCTAAATTTTGTTGTATGGAAACGTTTTTGAGTTATTAGGAATTTTCTATAATAAGTAAAATTTTTTCCAATTGGTAGAGTAATCCGACGTTTTAATCCCTATCACGCCTTAAAAAATTACGAAATCTTTAAACTCTTTTATTAAAATAATTTTGAATATGTAACTTAACTAAATCAAGTTAGAAACAATTGTTAATTAACTTAATATTTGTCGGTCATGGTGATCTATTCTGTGGAAATGCCCATATATCATAAAAACCAAAAATTATTCTACCAAGACAAATTGAACATCAAAACAAATTATAAATAAAAATTGATATTAATTATTTGCGATAGAGGCAAAACTGTTTTACTAGTTAGATCATAATCTTATACTCAAACCTTCTAACTAGACTTTCTAATAAGAAAATAAAATCTCTTGAAGTTCTGTGGAACCGATGGAATTTTCGAAAACAAATCTCGAGAGATTTCTGCGTCACCTCCGATTAGAAAATATATTTTTTAAGGTTCGTTTAGCTCCAAAAATAATAAAAAAACATTTTCGGAACCGAACCGATTACCAAACTAGTTATTATTCCAATGCGGTTTGCATCCGTGTAAGAGACAAGCTTTAAATAAAAACCCCAAAAGATGTTGGATTGCTTTTTGTTCGTTTTCTGTAGATTTACTTAATTAAGTTATAGGAAATACTCGAAAACGTTTTTACATTCGAAGGTTTTACCTAGTTTCTCTCGCGGTTTTCGGCGGTTCAGTTCGTATTCTAAAATCACTAGTTGTTACATTCGCCAGTCTAATATACCCTCATTTAAAATCTGACTTGACATGCGTGAGAAATTTAACAGACAATTGAATCAAAAACAAAGTCCAGTCAATGAAGTGAGCGTGCAATTTTGTGGCGAAATTGTGTAATAAAAACTTTAATAAGTTTTATAATATTTAAATCAATGTACAGCAACACCTTGGCCCCTCCACATGTTGCACAAAAACTGCACAGACACACACACACACACAACTAACCGAATCCCAAGTGCCGAGTCAAAAGTGGAAATGGCAAAGAGAGCGAGCGCTAGACAGAAGAGCGAAACTTTGATCGCAAATTAATAATAGCGAATATACAGTGCAAAATATATGCAAAAAAAACAACAACAAAAAAAAACAGTTGACGATTAATCAGTTTAAAGGTCGCACACCTGGGGGGAGGGGTACCCTGCAGAACATTGTTCAAATATTTAATTAGCCAAAGTGCAAACAAGAGAAAAAGGAAAATTAAATTTTGGCAAGATCGAAATGCTGCGGCTGCATTAGTCATAGGAAAAATTAAGAGGAAATATTTTTAAGTATGCTGAGCATTTTGATACAATTTTAAACGAAAGACCAATTGATGTCCAATTGGAATGGGTCGGCTTATCATTAGCTTTAGCTGATAAGCCGTGCCGAGTGGTTGGGAATTGTCTTGTCGACGTGGTCGTTAACCATCATCATGATGATCATACAGCACATGCTTGGCGCAGAGAAGAGCGTCGGTCGTCGTCCAATGAAGCGCAACGACTGAAAGTTTGCAAAAAAAAAACAACAATAGCAACAGTGACTTTTGAACGTTTTACCTTGCGCAAGTCAAGGTGAATGACGCTACCAAATACAGAGGTATCGGAAAGGTAGGCATACACATATAAAACAATTGAAACGTATTACATACCAAACACATACCCACACATAGACGAAATAATTATTAATAAATCAAGCTGCGAGCCCTGAAATGACGCTAGAGCCTGATGAAATATAGTGTGTTGCGGAGACGTGGAACGCATAGAACAGGAATACCAAATTGCCATTGGAGCGGCATTGTTTTGCAATGTGAGACGACGCAATACAATTTGTTATTGTTTTTATTACATATACACACACGCGCAAGTTGAAGGAAATTGACACCAAACTGGTTGCTGACACACGCACTCACACACATACACAAAGTGTTTGAACTGCGCATAAACGTTGTGTTATTTTGTTTAATAAAATAACAAATGGCCGCTTTCGTTTATTACTCACTTTAGTAAACAATATCCATTTAATTTTGTGTCGAGCCACTTCTCCTATTTGGCTTATGTATCTTAACTTTACTGTGTTGTTGGTAAGGCCGTAACTGATTAATGTCGGAATACTAAAAAATACACAGTTTAGTGTGACCCTAGACACAAAATGGGCAAACGCCTTTTGTGAGTTTTTGGAACGCTGTTGTGAGCAAACTTATACTCGATATATTTATTTTGAAATCGAATATTTGTGCTGCTATCGATTTGGAAACCGTTAAAAGCTTGCCAAAAGGCAAAATGTTATTCAAAGTTTGTGCAACAGGCAGAAGGGAGCAACTCTGAACATGAAGTACATATCGCTCACTTAATTCAAAAAAATCGTTTTTAAGAAAATCGCGTTCAAAGTTTTCAATGGGTTTTACTTTTACAAAAACGAGAATAAATCGTATAACTTCAAATCAATCTAGTAAAATGTTATATATATAATATGTCTATCAAAGAAAATGGAGTCCAAATAGTCCTTAGAGGGTTTTTGTTTAAATAAAATTGTACTCTACTTTGAATTGTGACGGTATTGATGCCAAATTAAATTTATTGGATGTCAAAATTAAAATTATTTGGTGTTTTTTGAGTTATGCCGCTATTGAATTAAGTGAGCGATATATATGTATGTATATGTGAATGTTCTGGATCAGCACAGACTAGGGAATTTATTTATTTTAGTTGTGTCGCTGACGTTCGATTGTTCGAGAAACAAAATCTCATTGAGCGATTTCACATCTTAGAAATGTTAAATATGTGCTAACATCAAGATGTGATAGCAAAATGCCTTAAATCCGTCTTTTAACATAAAGTGGTCTGCAGCTAAAGTAGACTGTTTAAGTAAGATGTGAAATCGGCCCTTAATGATCACAGATAACGATTGCTTCGCTCGAACCTCATTGCTTTATGGAATCTGCATCAACAGTCCAGTCGATCTACCCATGTCCCTACTGCTAATATACCCAGCTGCTTCGAAGCTTGAGTAAAAAAGCGGTCCACAAGAGAACTGTTTTAAGGATTTGAGGAAGTTCCAGTAGAATTTTTGTCAGATGAATCTTTTCATCAAGAAGGCAGTAATTAATTCAAGTTTATTCGCCTTATAGTAATTATAAATGAAATTTAAGCATTTTGAGAAAACGTATAGCTCTATTTACACGACCTGAGTTCAAAACTTAGTTTTCGTCTGATGTCAGCCCGTGCAAATAGGCGTCTGAGTTGTCATCTGACTCAAGGTGTACGTAATACGTTGCGTCAAAATGCTAAACTGAGCTGCTCAGCTGAGTTTTGTGACACTCATCTGAAAAATCAGGTCATGTAAATAATGGTGTTGGGTAATGGTTGCTCCTTTCACAGAACATGTTCACTTGTTCATTTTTTTTAACGAGTCGTTGCTCCGTTGATCAGTTGCTTAGTTGTTCCGTTGATCCGTTATTCGGTTGTTTAGTTTTCGTTGTTCCCTTGTTCTGTTGTTCAGTTGTTCCGTTTCTCCATTGCTCCGTTGTTCAGTTGCTCCGTTTTTCTTTTGTTCAGTTGTTGTTGTATAATTCCTCAACATTTTCGGCAACGGTTTCATTGCAACCGGGTGTTTGCTTTTGAAGGGGAGGCTAAGATTGCATTGTGAGTTGCAACACGGAAGATGTCTCACGAACAAAGAGTCTCGGAATAAAAATTACTGAACAAAAATCTAGGGACTAAAGTCTCTTGACAAGAGTCTCTGGTCAAGAGTCTCGTAACAATAGTCTCAAAATAAGAGTCACGAAACAAGAGTCTCAGAATAAGAGTCACGGAACAAGAGTCTTGGAATAAGAGTCACAGAACAAAAGTCACGGCATAAGAGTTACGAAACAAGAGTCTCGGAACAAAAGTCGCGGAACAAGAATCTCGGAATAAGAGTCACGGAATACGAGCCTCGGAACAAGAGTTCTGGAATAAAAGTCACGTAATAAGAGTCACGAAACAAGAGTCTCGGAACAAGAGTCTCGAAACAAGAGTCTCGAAACAAGAGTCGCGGTATAAGAGTCTCGAAACAAAAGTAGCGGTACAAGAGTCTCGAAACAAGAGTCGCGGTACAAGAGTCTCAGAATAAGAGTCACGGAACCACAGTCATGGATTAAGAGCCACGGAACAAGAGTCACGGAATAAGAATCTCGGAATAACAGTCACGGAACAAGAGTCTCGGAACAAGAGTCTCGGAATAAGAGTCACGGAACAAGAGTCACGGAACAAGAGTCTCTTAATATGAGACTCGGAACAAGAGTCACGGCATACGAGACACGAAACAGGAGTCACGGATCAAGAATCTCGGAGTCGAAATCTATCTAAAACACTAACTCTGCAGATGATTAATTCCTCGGATGATTTAGGGAGTACTTTTAAAAAAATTTAAGGCAATCAAAGTCATAGAGGAATCCGCACGAAGTCTTCGCGGATTATACGAGTGAGCATTTTGGAACGCCGGAATCACTTATTTATGCAGTTCCTCGAGCATTTTTTTTCGTATAAATATATTGAGAAGGCCTTGTTCTCCGGCGGTTATGCACGATTAAGAATCTTTTCGGAACCTTACTAGGAGGGTTAGCGATCCTTTTAAGGTGTTCGAAAGGTGCACCCTGCGCACTACGTTTGCTTGCTAGGTATATACAACAAAAGTTGTCGATTAAAGCACTGTCCGCCTGTCCCTACTGTTGAATAATACCCTAGAGATCCCACTGTCCCCTGTAAATATTAGGGGGGTGAAAGTACAGCTAATATACACCCAGCCAACTAAATTTAGTGCGCTCCGAAGTAGGCGTGAAAAAGGACTCCCCAGCAACACCGCTTGGGAGTGTTTTAGGACCGCTCCATAACTAAAGTGAACGTAGCAACAAAATTGTTCGATTAATCAGATTAGAGGTGGCGGCACACCCAATCACCAGTCGTTTGAGTCCCTGTTAAATACCACGTCCCGCTGTGCAGGAAAAAACATATCGACACTTTGTTATTACAAATATATATTTTGGTGTACTTAAGTGAAGCCCGCCCTTTACATAACTATAAAAACCCATTGAATGCTTTCTCATAATTTAGTGTAAATCAATAATTACTGATAGTCTTATAAACTCCTGTCCGTTCTTATCGCGGACGACGCGTCACGCCTCCATCTAAACACATATTACGCTTATCGCTCAGGCAGGAGGCATAACCGAGGGCATGCGGAATGAAGTGCTGCTCATAAACGCCCGTAAAGAGCTGGGCAAATGGTCCGCTGGCAAATACGGCCACATCATCGCCGCCATGGGTCTCCGACTCAAGTGGCACAGTGCTGGGAAACATGAAATCCTTGTTTTTCATGTTGATCGAACGTAAATTCTTACGCTTGACAGCGCCGCCCTCACGCAAATAGTTGGTATTGTAGCCGGGACCATTCGCATAGCTGAGCGTGGCATAGGGCAGATCATCGTCGGCCAGTTGGCCATCGTTGATGCCAAAGATATCGTTTTTGCGGCTAGAATAACCAGCCAGCGACATGGTATGCGAATGATCTGAGGTAACCACGATGAGGGTGTCATCTACGCTGGTATGCGAGCGCGCCCATCTTACCGATTTGTCAAACTCGGCCGTCTCATCGATGGCCCTTAAAGCCAACGTATCGTGGTGGCCATGATCGATGCGTCCGCCCTCCACAAACAGAAAGTAGCCACGACCGGCACTCTGACGTTCTAAAATTTCCATGGCCACCTGCACCATTTCCTCTAAAGTGGGCTGCTCCAGGGGATTGGCATCCACATGGTAGGGCATGTGGTAGGGAGCAAACAAACCTAGGACACGGGTGGTGCGATTCGACAAGGCCAACAGTTCGCCACGCGTCTGCACAAAGTGGGCACTATTGGTGTGTTGCTGTTGCCATTCCTCGATAAGATTACGTCCATCCTTACGACGACCCGGCGATCCACTCGAATCCAGTATGCCACTGGGCAGGAAGTTCTCGCGTCCACCGCCCATAATCACATTTAATTTCTGACCCACTGCACCATGTACCAGCTGGTTGGCTATATCCGGACAAACGCTCGGATCGGCATTATCCGCCATAACCTCGGCATCGTTCTCCCAATTCCGGTTCGCGATATGCGCATAAATCGCCGCCGGAGAGGCATGAGTGACCGAGGTGGTGGTTATGAAACCCGTAGCCAATCCTTGACGTTGCGCCCATGCCGCTATAGACTGGACATGATGCACTTGCTGTGCCTGAGCCTGGCAATCCTTCATCTGAACGGCTGCACTGACACCCACCGTACCGTAGTTGGCCTTGACGCCACCCAAATACGCGGTGGCCGTACAAGCGGAATCCGCCACCTGCATATTCGCGCAGTAGGTCTTACTCAAACCCACATAGGGGAACTGCTCGAAGGCGAATTGCTTCTCCTCACCGCCCAGATAGACACGGCCAGCCGTTATGGTGGGTATGGACATGCCGTCGCCCATGAAGAGCATCACATTTTTGGCCAGTTGTGTGTTGAGGCGCATTTTGCTCTCCAATTGCTGCTCCAGGGTCTGCTGGGCCAAACCCTGCCAGTATTCGGCAAACTGTTCCTCAGCTTTCAGTGGATCAAAGTAGATCAGAGGCATGGCACGCTTAAAGCGGCCACCAGCTGAACCCACTGAGAAGAGCGGATGCATGCGTCGCTCTGCCTCATGAGTGTTCATCACTAAAAAAAAGAGAGGGGTACAGTTGCCTCAGTTTTTAGCTAAGCATAGAATGACATTTGTTTGGGATCTACTTACCGCTCCTACCACAGGTCAGAGCTATCAGCCCAATGTGTACCAGGAAATGTAGCATCATCATCATGGTCGAACTGCCGCTGGCAACGACTTGTCTCTCGGCTTTGATGCTGTTGTAACAGTTGATACGCAGTCGCTCACGTTTCACTGGCCACTGATAGGAAGATGCACGAGACCTGCGCTATTTATAGGGCCTGAGTCTGTGGTGGTAGCATGCTCAATTTCATAACAGGTCGCCGCCATCACCATAACGACTGATAAAGGAAAGAATCTAGCGGCAATCGCTGCCTGCTGCTGCTGCTGCACACTTTTCATTTCGGGGACAGTGTTACCTCCCTCAAGTGAAAAGGTCTGGTCATTGGGTGTGAAAAGGGGCAGTTGATATTTAGAAATAACGGTTTTTATTTAAACATTATATTTTTCAGTACTCCAGGATTTAAAAGTGGTTTAATCTGGTTCGGAACCGGTTTTGAAAAAATCAAATTTCCATAAGTTCCTAGCTTAAATAATTTCTGAGATATGGCTCCGAACCACTTTTGAACCACTTTTTAATACTGGTTCAGAACTGGTTTGTCTCTGGTTTGTCTCTTGGAGAATAAATAACTTTATACTATGAACCCAAACACCGAATTGTAAGGTTTTTATACTCTGTAACGAAGGTACAAAGAGTCTATTGGATTTGTGCAAATGTATGTAACTGCTAGAAGAAAGCATCTCCGACCCTATAAAGTTTATATATTCTTGCTCAGCATTATCAGCCGAGTCGATATAGCCATGTCCGTCCGTCTGTCTGTCTGTATGAACAAATAGAACTCAGAGATAGAGGTTTGCAGTGTATGGAACATAAATTCGTTATACTTGCAGGCAGATCAAGTTTTTCAAGCCACGTCTCCTGTCTCATATCTCATGTCTTCCACATTTAAGTTAAGTTGTTCGAACCTTCTAGACATGTATTCTACTAATCAATACTTATTGAGCTCCCATACATTGTTTTTCGATCAGACGATTAATGATAGAGTTGCCATCCTCACAATTTGCACAAATATTTTTGATTTTGCCCTTTTAAGTATGCAATATTTAGGAATACAAATAATTAAGAAAAAGATTTATTTTTTATTAGCCTTAACACTAATTATTATTGTAAACCTTTAACTGGTCCAACAATCTGAGTGAATGCATAATGTGGATTATGTATAATGCTACCATAACTGGCCATAAATTGTCTCGTTCAAATAAATAATTTGTTAACAAAATGTGGTTTGCATACCTTAAGGGGCAAAATCATTAACTTAGTATAGTAACTAGGAGAGAATGCTTCAGAAGCACGAAACAAGTACTTTAAGTATAATGGTAGATCACACGTCAGAATGAATATTCGATTGATTAACATAGCCAATGGTCGCGTTCAGCAGAGACACTTGATCACTGATTAGCTAGATAAAACGTATCTCATTATCTAGCATACTTTTAGGCGATCTTGTTAAATTGACATTTGGAAAAGCTTTATGTAAGTATCATATTAAACACCAGAGGAAAAGAAGGCTACGTTAATTACAAAGAAATAAATCATTGATCAGGGAGCAAGTTCTTCTGCTGAACACGACAAATGTTTTTCTTTCATCAATGGATTCCATTAATATTAAGTCTGTGTTTCAATTTGAGTCAAAAGAAAACAAAAATAAATTGTTTCCCTGCAGATGTAATAAATCTCTTAAGCACACCATCTATTCCCAACAATCAACCAATCAACCAATGATTGCGGAATTTGAGGGGCATTTATCATGATCCATTAATGGAATATAAACTAACCGATCTTCATTAAATTTTAACGGTATGTTCATGTCGATCAGGTAAGTGTCATAGGCTATGTCCCATGTCTGTAAGCCGGTTCGAAAGCGTGGTGTGTAAGTGGTTCGGAGCTATCTCATAAATTATTGTAGCTTCGCAACTAAAAAAACGGCGTTCTAAAAGGCAGCACAAATTTTTTACTTATATACCCAATCCGTTCTCATTTATTCCATTCTTGAAAAAAGCCCACGTTCTCAAAAGTAAACCATCCTTTGCAAACCGATGAACGAACTGAAAAAATTCGTTCCTAAAATGGTTCTTGAAAAATGACCGACTCTCTTAACACTTAGGTTAGGCACGACATTTTAACTTGGTAAGGTGGTGTAACTCTCTAAGACTCCTGTTATACATAAAAACGTGAAAGAGGTTCGAATCTCAGAGAAAAAAAATGTAACATTAGAAATCTTACTTACTGCGGCATTTGATTTAGGGCGCAGTGTAGGGCAAACAATACAATCACATTTTAGCTATGTATGTGTGCGTGGTAATCGATACGAAATTCACAGCAGCGCAGTAGGCTTATAGCGTCGGTGTACGACGTCGCTGCTGCAGCAACCTTTGCCTATGCACACGATATACGGACGCGCCCTATACTGATTTAGGGTGATTATGGATTATAAGTGAAGAGAACTGATAAGGAGGGGAGTGCGGCGGGAGGTCAGCAATAAAATTTTTAGTTCCTACACGCGTAACATGCGGTCTCAATAAATGCGTTCTTACCTTAAGCCTTCTCAGTATAAGAAAAAGGGACTTACCCCACTATTAATAACGAAAAACACTGTTTTCGGTAGAGAACGGTTTTTTATACACTTGAAAAGTGTATATTAATTTTGCCCAGAAGTTTGTAACGCATAGAAATATTCATTTCCGACCCCATAAACTATATATATTCTTGATCAGGACGACGAGCTGAGTTCATTTCCGCTTGTCCGTCCGTCTGTCTGTCCGTCTGTCTGTTTCTACGCGAACTAGTCTCTCAGTTTTAAAGCTATCGAGCTGAAATTTTGCACAGAGTCTTCTTTTTACTGCACGCAACTAATATGTCGGAACCGGCCGGATCGGATGACTGTATCATATAGCTGCCATAGGAACGATCGGTCTAAGAACTAGTTCTAGTTAGAAAAACTTTTTTGTTTTCCATCGAAGCGTCAGCAATCTTGGTATATGTTAGTTTTATATGATTCCACATAATTCTGGAAAAATGTATTAAAATCGGAACACTGTAGAATATAGCTGCCATAGGAACGATCGGTCGAAAAATAAGTCTTTGTGAGAAAAACTTTTTTGATTTTCATCGTAGCGTCTCCAATCGTAGTATATATTTGTTTTATGTGTTTCCACACAATTCCGAAAAAATTTATCAAAATCGGATGACTATAGCATATAGCTGTCATATAAACGGTCGGTCAAAAAACTACTTCACTTGAGAAAAACCTTTTTATTTTTAATCGTAGCGTCCCCAATCTTGGTATATATTAGTTTTATATGCTTTCACATAATTTTGAAAAAAATGATCAAATTCGGATGACTATAGCATATAGCTGCCATAGGACCGATCGATCGGAAAATGTGTTTTACTAAGAAAAGTCTTTTTTATGGTATCCAATTTTTATTTTCAATGGTTTAATAATTTTAAATATCTGATATCTATATCCTGTATATATTTTACCGGTTAAATCAGTTGGAGTAAACTTTTTCAAGTGTGTTAAAACTTCGGCAGAGTCGAAGTTAGCTTTGCCTTTTCGTTTTTTTAATTTTTCGAAATTTTAAAATACTTTTTTTAATACAATTTAGTAATACAATATATAATGCAAAATAGGTATATTTTTTTTTGCAAATGTGGTAAATTAGAGAAAATTAAGGTATATTAATTTAAATTTAACGTGAAGGTTAAATTGCCTTCAGTACCAGCGCTAAAAACTTTTAATTTGATATTCCGAAAGCGGGATAGAACTGCAGCCCTTGCAATACGACAGAATCCTGTCATTTAAGTCTTACTTCCTGCTGGATTTCCAATCCTTTGGCTTTGCTTTCCTACGAATCGAATATCTACTGTACATTTATGAATTATGTTTGTTTTTTTTTTTGTCTTTTCGAAAACTGTTTTTGTGTTTGTGTAGTGTTTTTTTTTTGTTTTCAAAAATGTCTTATCATCATCAATGTCTGAGTGCCTGCTGCCGGCGCACCCCTGCCCCTGTCGCTTGTCTGCCTGCGCATCCGCTTTTGCCTGTGCACGCGAGTTGTGCACGTGATCGGGTATTTGTTGATACTTCCACTTAAGTCATAAATGCTAATGACACGGTACAAACAAAAAAACAAAATCTTTCTGCTCAATGCCAAATTCAAAATGTGCGCCCATTTTGTGGCTGTGAATGGCAATTTGTGGTGGCAATGCCGCCCCACAAAACCAACTAAAGCAATTGCGCAGGCGTCGGCATCAAAACAACAAACAGGAGCCAAAATAAGTTGACCCTCTCAGCCTTGCCTGGCCCCAATCTTGCTTTCTCGCTCCCACCATTTAGTGCGCTGCGCCAACAGCATCCACTCTTCATCTCGGCGGGCATCTCGGCATCTCGGGCATCTGTCGTTCGGTTTTCAGAGAGCTACAGCTTGTGGCCTGCCAGCGCGCATTTGGCCAAAATAGTTGTTGGTTCGCATGCAAAACGTTAAAATCGCATTAGCTAAAGAACATTTTTATACCAACGGCGCGTTTTTAATTTTTTCTACACTACAAAACAAAAATACAACAAAAAAATAAAACATCAAATTCAAAATAGACAAAAAAGCAAAACAAAACGAAACAAAAGCAAAAAGGCAAAAACTTTTATCGTTAAATTCTATGCGTATATAAATAAATAAATTCGTGTGTATATATAACAAATGAAATTTCAATAATTTTTTTCGAATAACAAAAAGGTAGCGTCGTGTGTCACAGAAAAAGCATAAAGTGCGTGTGTGCAGTACAAGGAAAAACCGTTGCGCCTGCATTGATTTAAAAAGAACAAAAAAAAAGAAGGAACAATTTTCCAACATTTTGTTGAAAGTTTGGATTTTCTTTTTTTTTTTTTTTTTTGGGGGGCTTTCTTCTGTATATTCGTGTGTATAACTGTAAATTGCACAGCATTAAAGACGAAAACTCACCAAGGGCTGTCATTTGGTTTGGTGGAAAAGCATCAAATAAAAGTAAAAAAAAAAGAAACGAAAAAAATTCCTACATACACAAAATACAATAGACTAAATTGCTAACTGTGTTGCCTATCCGTGTGTGTGTGTGCGTGTGTGTGTGTGTGTGTGTGTGTCATCGGGATTATGTGACTTTGCGTATACATATCTACATTCGGAGACAAGCTGGGTGGCCTGGCATCTGTGGCCAAGTTGGACGCCCAGCTGGCTGGCAAAAAGCGACATCCCCAACATAGTTTTACGTTTGCCCGAGTGTGCCAGAGAGTTTGTACGTTTCTATGTCTGTATGTGTGTCACCATGTTTTCTCCATACCATACCATCCACCCTGACTCTTAAATTTGTTGGTTGAATTTCTTTTTTGTAAAATTCAAAGACCAAATGAAGGCCATACATATGAAGGGCCAACTTTCAATTGGCTTCATTGACAGTTAAAACGAAAGTTATAAATTACACGAACAACAACCAGCAGCAGCAGCAGCAGCAGCATCAGCGACAACACAACGACAACTTAGAAGTCAAACACGAGACTCGACGACAACAACAACAACAACAACAGCAACTGAAACAATTAAATTACAAAAAAAAAGTAGCGAAAAACTTTTGCCAAAACACACACACACGTAGCTACGCCCCACTGTACACACACACACACACACAAACAAGTTGCTGCTGGCGTCTCTACGTCGTTTGGAGCCTGCGAGGGGGAGTTACAGTATCTGTGGGGGGTGTGGCCAAAAAAAAAAAATACTTTTAACATAGTAGCCCACATACACACTCACTCATACAAACTTACATGCTCGTAAATTTGCACGAAAAAAAAACAAAAAGAGGAAACGAAAGGACATTGGCACACTGTGCCAATGTTGTAACATCATTCCAAAGAATATGTAGAAAATGGGTTTAAGATTAATGGTCGATTTTACATCTTCTATTGGGTTGACCGGAAGGAAGTTTCGGATTTTTTTTTTTAAAATTAAATTCAATCGATTAACTTTTGACCATCTTTTGAGCAGCTGCAGAATCCATTCTCAGATAGGACCAAGTGCTTTTTTACAACAAATGTTTTAGTATTTAAAAAGTTTTTTAAGGAGATCAAAACAAGTTATAAGCTGAAGGTGCAAGTTCGGGAATATATGGTAGATGTGTCATCACTTCTCAATTTAGCTAAAATAATTTTTGACGAGTGACTGAACATATATGCGATCGAGCGTTGTCTTGACGGAAAAGTACATCCTAGGGTTTGGCTTATCCGGGATGCTTATCTTTGGTTTTTTTTTGGTCAAATTGGATAACTGAATCTCTCTTTCTCCTTGATCGCTTTCGCTTGGCATTATTGTAAACAGTTATGAATCGATTCAAAATATGATCGATTTTATATTGATTAACCAATGAATCGCGAATATTGACCGTGTTCAGCAGAAGAACTTGCTCCCTGATCAATCATATATTGGTAATTTACATAACCTACTTTTCCACTTCTGTTTAATATGATATTTACATGTGGCTTTTTCAAATGTCAATTTAACAAGACCCCCCAAAAAGTATGCTGAATAATAAAATCAGTTTTTTTAAGCTGATCATTGATCAAGTGACTCTGCTGAACGCGCCCATTGATACGCTTAGTGAGGTGAAATTCCTTAAATATCGAGCTTGTTTAAGTATCCAAGTATCCAGTAGCTTCTCAGCAATCTCTAATGTTAAATAACGGCCGTTTTCATTACTTATTGTCTTGATATGATTGCCATCAGCCTCCAAAGGGGGCCCAGTGCGTGGTGCGTTCTTTACCTCAAGATCTTCGAAACGAAATTCGGCACATTGTTGACTACTAATTACATCCTCTCCATACCTTGATTCAAGCTTGGGTTGCCTTCCTTCCTTTTCAGATATAAAATATCAAAATATTCCCAAAGTTCTCACTTTGAATTGCCATGCTAAAATTGCTGTGGCTGCCACAAATGTTATCGAATGACGATCAGCTGTTTATCGATAGATAAGTTTAGCAATAAGCTTTCAAATGGTACCTAGGCACCATCACCCTGTTCAAATTGAGACTTAAGACATCTATTCAAAAAATACGATATAACTCTTTGGCCAACGCAATAGTTAGCACTATCTGTCACATAAACTAACACATCAAAGAGTTAATTCGAAATTTATCAGACACATACACAGAAAAAAAAAGATCAAATATCAATTTAATCTTGGCTATCATTGATATTTTTCAAATACAATTTTTCATATCATTTGATGATAAATAATATTTAATTAATCGTACTAATATCAAATTGATAAGATAATAAATAAAATGAAAAAAGGAAAGAGACAAAAATGCTTTTTATCGAAAACTAAGGCACCGTAGAAAAATATAAATAGTCCCGACGTTGCCCGACGCGTGTGGGTCTCGCTAAGACGTCATTCCATTCGTGTAAAGTCGAGTTTCCGGGTCGATCCCCAGACAAGGTAATGTTTGTTAACTAACAAAAATTTTAAATTTCTTTGTTAAAATAAAGTCCATAATCATTAAAATTTTGTGGGATAAATAATATATGCGCCCAGCCATTTTAATTTTTTTTTTTTTTTAAAAAAATTGCCAGTTGCTTAAAAATATCATTTTCGTAGATCCAAAAAAATTTTTTTTTTTGTTGGGCTTAAGGTATTTTTTTCGGTAACAAAAGGTAATCAAAGCCAGTTTTGGCATATATTTACCTCTCAATGCTCAAAGTCTGAGTTAAAGAGTATAACGAGGAAAAAAAGGGGCAGCACGTTAAAAAAAATTGATTTGATTCCGACCTTCGGATTAAAATTTCAAGTCGAACTTTTTTCAGAATTCATCTAACTACACAAAATAGCTCATATTAAGTTCGGATTCTGCATCTCAAGCAAGTACACTCAGAAAAAAAATGCAAAATTTGGTACTTAAGCAGTGGACATTTTTAGTACAAACGAACTCAAAAGCTGACTAAGTTCGAAATTTCCAAGTCTGAGAACAACATTCTCATTTCAAGTTGGTTTTTTGATTATAAAAGCAATTTAATCTAAAATAAAATGTATGTTGACTTGACATAAAGCCCACAAACTCTTCTTGGGAATGAGAAAAATTTTTAAACAATTTTTTTTATTTATTTACTTTTTTTAATGTAGTCCGCTTTAAGGTCGATACACTTATTCCATCTTTTTTTGATTCCATCCCGCTTTTTGATCCCGTCCGAAAAAAACCTCCTTGACCGCCAGAGTGCGCTGCTATCGCAAAAAAGATTATGGTGCCTTATAGTCCATTCATATTCAGGCAGACATGTCAAATTTCTGAGCGATGCAGCTCTTAGTTTTGTTTTGACATCTTATTGATATTGAATATTGTTTTTTCCATATGATGCCAAACACGTCAACATATATCCATATGGGCTTTAAGTCCGATCAAATCTGGTCAATATGTTCGAATTCTATGCGTACTTAAAGCTCATATAAAATCTGAGTGATATTTCAGAGTACACTTCGATTTATATTAATATGGGTTAGAGCCCATATTATATTTGTGGAATATTTCGGGATCATTTAAAAAACATTTTGGGTAATTTTTTTTTTAAATCTTTAAATTAAAAAACTATCAAGTTTTAACCGGCTCGAGGTCTCATAAGTTATGTTTTTTCATAACAGAGGCACACAACATAAGATTTCATGTTCAATGCTCATGTCAGTATTGCTTTAACTGTTTGGGAACGCCAAGTCAGCATTAATGCATTCGAGCCAAACTTATTAACAAAGTTCGGTTTTCATGACCCCTCGTTCATGTTTTCCGAACAAATGTTTAAAACAAAATTCTAATACTTTAAACCTAAATGCCAGGCGATTCGTCTTAAGCCCAGGTAGAAGTTTATCTAGTTGTTTTTTGGTAGGGTAAGGCAAAAACTTCACTATCGTATCGATATCGAAAAATTAAGACAGCAAATTAAAATCTACCAAGTTCCCTTTATATCGATTTTAAAGATTCAATCCCGACTTTTCTAATACCAATTTAGTTAGCCACCTAAAGTTCATAAACCTCAGATTCTTTACTGAAGTATAAAAAATGTTTTTTAATGTAATTCCAGTTTGCGTGGTTTTATCATAGTTAAGATAATTTTTACCTGTGGAATTCTGATCTCTAAATAGTTAATAAGAAATAATAAAATAAATCAATATGATTCCATTTCAACCTTCTTTACCTGTACCTTTCTAATCACTGCTCAAAGTCAGACGACTATATCATAGTGGATGCAAAGAGACGAAAAATAATTAACGAAAATTTGCTGGTAATATGCAATACTATTTTTTATACATAACGAAAAGAAAACAACTATTTTAATTTCCCTCATGCCAAAAAGCCAGCACCATTGTTTCAAGCATAACTACCGTGTTTTTTATCCGATCATATTGGGATTTTCAGAATACATAGATATTAGGCCTAAGTAAATATATTTTAAACGTTTTAATATAAAATTGTGGGTTTGGTGGGAAGGGGAAATGAATTTTATACTTCTAAAATTAACTTAATTTACGCTAGAAAGAAGGACATGACTATATCGAATATAGAATATAGGTAAAAAAAAATAAAAACTAAAATAAACAGAAGGAAGAAGAAATGTGTTAAGTAAGCAAGAATGAAGAAAAACAAAGAAGTAAGGAATGAAGGATGAAGAAAGTTAGAATGAAGGCGAAAGATAAAAGTATAGAGCAATTGGAAAGAAAAAGGGTGGCGGGAATTCATTTCACAAATCAATTAATAGCGTCAAACAATGTTTTTTTATACACTTGAAAAGTGTATATTAATTTTGCCCAGAAGTTTGTAACGCATAGAAATATTCATTTCCGACCCTATAAACAATATATATTCTTCATCAGGACAACGAGTTGAGTTCATTTCCGCTTGTCCGTCCGTCTGTCTGTCCGTCTGTCCGTCTGTCTGTTTCTACGCGAACTAGTCTCTCAGTTTTAAAGCTATCGAGCTGAAATTTTGCACAAAGTCTTCTTACTGCACGCAACTAATATGTCGGAACTGGCCGGATCGGATGACTATATTATATATCTGCCATAGGAACGATCGGTCTAAGAACTAGTTCTAGTTTGAAAAACTTTTTTGATTTCTATCGTAGCGTCACTAATCTTGGTATATATTAGTTTTATATGCTTTCACATAATACAGAAAAATTTTATCAAAATCGGATGACTATAGCATATAGTTGCCATAGGACCGATCGGTCGGAAAATGTGTTTTACTAAGAAAAGATTTTTTTATGGTATCAAATTTTTATTATCACTGATTTTAAAATTTTAATTATCTGATATCTATATCCTATATATATTTTACCGGTTAAATCAGTTGGAGTAAAGTTTTTCAAGTGTATTAAAACTTCGGCACAGTCGAAGTTAGCTTTGGCTTCTCGTTTTAATGTAAATTTATTACCAAGACATCATGTCTTGTTTGTGCATTAAAAAAACTTGTTCCAAATATATATTTTTCACAAAATTAACATTCAAGAAATGCAGTTATCTCATTTAATTATGAAACAGAAGGTACAAAATCTTAAAAATGTGTGTGAGGAGTAGGAGAGGAAAATACAAGCTTTTGTAAAAACTTTTCCTTAAAGAACTTCGCTCTTATAAGCAAACAAACTGATAAGTAACTTACGCTTCATACCGAAATGTAAAGCTAGTTAAATGCCAGCGTACTTTTTACAGCCACAAATAACTTTGGTATTTATATTTCATACCAATTATGAAATAGCTGACTCTTTATTTTCTACAAAGTTTCTATTTACAATGCATATATGAAAACAATTAAGAAAGTCGGTCAAGTACTTGCCTAAGTTGATATATTCAGTGTGGTGCACACACTAATTGAGCCAGTTCTGCCCATCACGTATGCGGTCGGTACTGCCCAGCGTAATTAATTGATTTGCTTATAACTCAACTGTCGGTACTGCCCAGGGTAATAATTTGATTTGCTTATAACTCAACTATCGTGCAGTTGAAGCTGTTGCTTTTTGTACCTTTGGTTCTCTGCATAATTAGGTCAGGTCAACATAACGCTGTCAAGAATTTTTCTATTCATTCGATGTTTAAATCCGGGAAAGACTTGGAAAGTTTTTCGAGACCAGGCCTTAGCAGCTGAGTGTTGGAAATTCCATTGCAAGGGCATATTGTGTACTTCAATGCATTCAACAACACAGCACTTTCGATAAGCTGAGCTCAATATGTATGCATATATATATATATGTATATGTACTTTTATATAGGTGAAAAGGGAACCCCAGATATAGCATAGCCTACTTTTAAGCGAGAGACAGTGAGAGAGTGGAGAGATTAACTTAACAACCAGCAGCTGCATCTACGTCATATTGAGCGAACAGGTTGCTTCTACTCCCCGGGATATACATACATACACAATAATGTGAATATAAATATCTCATACGTTTAATGCAAATGCATTAAAACCAATTTCGTGTGGGTTTAGTACGTGTTTGTTACATTGCCCATATTATTGCCTGTTTACGACTTTTCGTTATATTTATTTTCGTTAATTTATAAATAAATTCTAGCATTGCATATTTTTTTTTTACATTTTCCGACTTTTTGTTCTTTACTTTAAACAGTGGTCAAAAACCTCGATTTTCTGGCATAAATTCAATTGCGGCAGCTGGATATCTGATTTTTGACCTGAGCGAATTTTAGTTCGATTGACCCACGCCTTAGTTGGTTCCAAATTTTAAATAATCAGACGGATTAGAATCAACATTTTGTTTAGAGAAACAAACTTAAACCCGAACCGGAAACGTATACCGAAAAGTAACGATTAAAACTCAAAGCCAGAACTGGAATCGCTTTTTTGAAACCCTTTATTCGAGATCCGATATTTTTGTAAACGAAAGGAGCGAAAGAAACCTAACCATTGCACCGTTACAGTTTCGATTCTGAATGAATCGGGTCGAAAATGCAACCTCTTGAATTTCTCCCATTGGGTTCTAGAATTTTGTAAAAATGATTTGTACTTTGATGATTTCTTCAAATCAAAAGTTATCGTTAAAAATCAAAATACAAAAATAAAATTCTTAAATTATAGAAGAAAAAAATATTAAATTAAGATCATTTGGTTCTGAAAGTAAAAGTGAACTTATACTGTAGATACCCAACTTCCAAAACTTCTTGGTTTGATGTTAAACTGATCTAAGAGCACAACATGATGGAAAGAAGTGCAAAATGGGATTGGTTTAAGAACAATTCGGTATTAATATCAGATTTAAAAGAATTGATTTAGAATTTTGTTGCCTTAGATTAAGTTTGTTTGGCTTTTATTTTAGTATTAACGTTTTTTATTCAAAGATTATACGTTGAAAATAACTTGGTTAAATGATCTTGATCTTGGATAGACACATAAATGCACCGTTATTATTTAGAATAAGCGAAAAAAAACAAAAGAAGCGCTTACCATGAGCCGCTAAGCAACAGAAAGAAAGAACTTAATTTTGCCTTAGTCAGGATTATATTGAGCTTTTAAAGATCTTACAACAATCCCGAATCGTGCTTAACAAATCCCAATTAAAAATTTTAGTACTAAAATTAATGATCTTTAGTTCGGAAAATTCTTTAAATTTCGTTCTTAACAAATCCCAATTAAAAATTTTGGTACTAAAACAAAAATAACCTTGAATTAAGAATTTCGTACTAAAATCAAAAATTTTTAGGATCTTCGAACATTTGATTCGGAAAATATTTGAAATTTCGTATTTAAATCAAGAATTTCTTACTAAATTTATTACGAAATTTTTTGAAATTTCATTCTTGAATCAAGAATTTCTTACTAAAATCAAGAATTTTCTGGATTATTGAACTTTAGACACCAAAAATTCTTGATTCAAGTTCGTAATATCTTGATTTTTTTTCTTGGTTAATCCAAAGTAGTTTATGCTGTCTCAAAGTCATACCCATTTAATAAATTGACGAAAAATTTGGTGTGTTTATATTTTTAGCAGGGCTGCAAACCTCCGAAATTTTGGATGAGGTTCGGTTCGGAGATTCAAACCAGAGAGGAAACTTTGGTTCGGTTCACGGACCGATTCCTGGATCCTCTGAACCCCAGGTTTTGGATCGAACATCGGTTCACTTAACAAAACATAATATGAAGCTTTTATTTACGATTAATTTATACGATTCAATTAGTTTGATCATCTATTATTATATAATATTATAAAGGCTACCTTTCCTTGTTTAAGTTAATTCAAGTCACGAACTTCGGATTAAAAATTCAAGTACGAGTCGAACCTAATTGCACTTTGGATTCATAAAATCTGGAATTCAACATCAACTGACATTTATTGGGATTGATTTAAGTCCGGATATGGTTTTTCGACTGTGTAGGCATTATATCATTCTGGAACTGTTCATTTTTACTAAATCTTAGATTAGAAGAAACAGATTTAAGTGTTAATAATGCTAAGTTAGAAGAATCTTTTTTAAAGACCTTTCCAAATTTTTAAATTATTTTCGATGCATGTTTTCTTGTTCAATTTTCGAAGGAATCTATAGGATTTTTGATAGATTTTACATTTGACATCGGATCGTTGCTTTTTATTGTTCCTAAAAACTTACCTTCTTTACAGTCAGTCCTAAAGTCATTTAAAGTTAAATTTTAAATAACCATATCGAGAATTTCTTCCGGCTGAAAAATGACTTAATATCTTGAATCGAAGATTTTTTTTTAATAATTGGTTCGGTTCTGGTTCAGGTTCGAGGGATTAAAAATTTAGAAGGTTCGGTTCATGGTTCAAGAAACCCGAACCAAACCGGTTCTTAGGGGTTCTTAGGGGTTCAGTTCCGGACCGGTTTGCAGCCTTGATTTTTAGTTTAATTAAAGTTTCCTTTGCTTAAATTGATTACTAAATATAAAAGTTTATCAGAAGACTTTAGTAAACTTTAGCAACACGATATTTCTATCAAGATAAAATATTTTCATTTTTCCAAGTCTATTTCCAATTTTTAAGTCCCATAATACAAAATTCACAGGTCGAACAGGGCCGAAATCGAAATTCCTATTACTTTTCCCACTGTACATCATCAGCCCTTATACAAATAATGAAAGGATGCCCGATACGAAAACGCACGAACTGCCCACACGAACGCACGAACGAATGTTACCGCTCAATCTCCTCGCTCCCTCCTGGCCCCAAACAAATGCTTCAGCAAAGTTAACTTTGACGTTCTGCTGTAAGCGTTGGGTGCTTCGTTTAAATGAGTGCTCGTTGAATGTGCGAGTAATTGGAAGGATGCTGTCCTGGGGGTAGCAAAGCCGTACAGAAACTGCTGGTGGTGGAGGGTTTTTGCGGCTCGGCAAGGGAATGGGGCAGAGCAAACGACAACAAGCAAAACATTGATGTTACTGAAGAAGGTTGCCAGCAGACGGTGGTTGGGGGCTTTTATGGCCCAGGAAAGGAGTGAAATGGCGCCAGCTGAAGATTTACTTGTGTGTGTATGTGTGTATGCGTATGCGAATTTATGAAAGCATTTGTGTTGGTATTTGTATTTGAGTAAACATGACCATTGCTGGCCCTCCCATCCACTAAGAGGGATTGGAGCTTATTTTGTTTGTTATTTTGTTGTAGATTTTTACATATTCCTGCACTCAACAAAAAGCTACTTATAGTGCAAAATACCGGATTAATAAATTTTAGCATTAATTCAAATGTTAAACTCAAAAAGAAGGAATAAATACAATAATAATGAGCTAAGGTTCCTGTTCAGCGTTCTCTTCTGATTCCATCTGTCAGTAATATTCGTTTAGTTCGGCTCTGTACTGTAAACAAGTTTTAAATTTATTGTGGACGGTCCAGCCGAAGTCCTTATACATAGTTTATAGGGTTGGTTCGCTTATCGCTTTTGGTTCGAGCCTTTCTTTAAACCTTTCTAATATTGCAGTTTTGATTAAATATTTTAAAATCTCAATAAGAAATGTTCAGTATTTGTCGAACTTTATAAATCAGTTGTCGAATTCTTCATTACCCTAATCAAAATCCTCTCTATAGCTGGTAAAAGTGCTGGGTCTTCTAAATGATTAAATTTTTGTTTTTTATGATTTTGTGGTTTTATAATGAAAAATGGTCTTACGTTTTAGTTCAATTTAGATATCAAACACTTTCAAAAATTAACCAATTTTAATTGAACTTCAAAATAGCTCACTGCAATCCTGTTTATTGATTTAGGCCTTTATATTAGACACAAACCTTTTAAGTAGATTTTCAAATAGGAAAATGCAAACTTCTAAAAACTTAAAAAATAGCGGATATGTTAGGCTATATGCTAAAATAGTTGTTTTGGTTTTCCAATTCACGCACTAGGTTGTAGACGACGGTTTATTTTGAAAAATATGCTATAATTTGAGAAAAAATTATCTTCAGGGTCCAATTTAGGCACTTTCGGGTTTGCTAATGCGGCTCGCTTGATTTTTTATGGCTGCATTGATGTATGAAGTATCGCATTAAACTTATAAACCTACAAATTTGTGCTTGGTGTGAACCCCATAATTTTCCATAAGCTGAAAAAACTGCAAAATCAGCTCTTGAAATGTAAGCTGGCACTACCAGCCCAGAGCTGGGTCATGTGGCTACCTGGTCAAATTTCATCTTCAGTGTTGGTAAACATTTCAAACAGTGCTGCTCATGGGGTGCGAGAATTCGAAAATTTTGTTGATAAAGCTTAACTGATTTATAAAGCACACTTGGTAGAGGTTAAGGTTTGATACTGAAAGTCAACCAAAACCCGGGATCAACTCACGGTAAGGTCTAAAATTTCTTTATTTTTTGTTCTACAAGAAGCCTTTAACGATTGCCATTACATTAAATGCAATAGCGCATTATTTAAAGACATTTTCATGAATTCTATTTGAAAAATACCTAACTTAAATTTGTTTAAATATTCTAGTTGGTTCTGATTTAATCAAGTTATTATCATAAAAGTGGGTTCACGACAGATGAAGCCGAAATTTCATTATTCTACAGCATCAGCAAGTTCTAGTGAATACCCTATATATTTCCAAGAACATAATCTATTACCGAAAAATAAGCGGATATCACCAGCCCAGTTCCGGGTTATGAAGTTATCTGGATAAATATAATTTTCAGTGTTGGTAAACACATCAAAAAGTGCTACCTTAGCTGCCAACTCTATTTGGCTTCCCTGCAAGCTTTACCTAATGTTCGGTATTTTTAAAATGAAATTCATGAAAACTGATCAAAATATGCAAATTCTTTTTAAAATATAATAAATTTATATAAAAAAAATTGATATCGCAGTAGTATTTTTGAACTTGATATCATGGATCTCAAAATATAGATTTTTAAATCGGGATGTGTATAAATCATATATGTTATATGTATGACTTTACGTATGAAATAAGGAAATTTGTTCAAGTATTAGAAAATTAATATATTTTTCATCCGCGCCGCCGCCGCGCCGCGCGCGTCGCGTCCCGTCCGCGTCCGTCTGCTGTCGTTGACCGAACGCCCTAGATCGGCATAGGCCGACCCACTCACGACACGACGCGACAGCTTATCAACCCCACGCCCCCCGCCTCGCAAGTCCGAAAAAACGCCTTCATCGACGCACATCTGATAGTTTAGAAAATCTTTTTACCAGCGCCCCCAACCAGTATATATCGATAACGCCCACCCACCATTCGAAAAATTTCCAAAACGGGACAAGCAAACCCGCCATATAAACGATCCCCAACAACCACTTCGAGAGAGAAAACTTTGCCCCGCCCCCCAACTTGAATGCCTTATACCTCCCACAATTTAAAAATTTCACGACAGCAACCCCAGGCCGATCCGCCAACACCTTCGACCAGAAAGCTTGTAGCTTCCAACCCCAATCGATTAAAATTTTAAATATCTAATACATATCCTTATATATTCCGTATCCGCTGAGTAAGGTTTCCGAAGCCGGCAGGGCCGACGTCACTTCCGCCCGTTTTTTTGCTCCGGTTCAGGCAGTAAAAGTAAATTTGCTCCGGTTCAGGTATTGGATCGGGATGGAATAGAAGAAGGTAGGGGTCGCGCTCATTTCAGATGCTATAATCAGTCTAGTTTTACCGATTTGACTTTATTGCGTTTTCGATTTAAATCTAATCTGACGAAATGGAAATTGTTAAATGTTCCCGGCTCGAACAAAGAGTTATTCGCCTTTTAACTTAACAATTCCATTCGATTTTTAATTCTTTAATCGTTTAATTTTTTCCAATTTTGATCGATCGAGTATGGAAATGGCCTGTTCCTTGAACATGAATTTTGTACGTTTTATCATACAAATTTATTTAAGGCAACAATTTTTCAAACAAATATTGCCTTTAGTCTGGTTTGAGAGAAGCAATAAATTCGAACCGAATCCTGTTATTTTAGGGATTTCTAAAGTTAAGATTGACATTTGGACCAAACAAAAAGCTATAGTAATTCCAGTCGTATATTCAGATATTTACTTAAATACGATTTTTTCCAGTGTACTTGTCTTGCTGTGGGTGGGGTGGGGTGGGCCCAGGTATCTGTCTGTTTGTTTGCTGACTTACCTTCACAGCAGCGGCTGATTTTGCGGCCGCTGCATTTTGTTAATGGCGTCCCCCCCCCCCCCCCTCCCGCCCCAATCCACATTACACAAGGCCTTGCCTCGCTGTGCGCTATATTGCAGCCCTGGCAGGCTGGCAGTCTGACCTTCACCCATTTAATGCCACTCAAGCAATGGCAAACCGACCGAAAGTTGAATGTCATTTACAATTTAGCAAAACTGGAATACTTGTTTCGTGCCAGGCTCCTGCGTTAAATGCTTAAGATAATGGATACCTTAATTGAGTGTAGTCTACTTTTCTGCGCAATAACTTTGCCTGGGATAAGCAGCCTTAAGAAAGAGGGCAATTACCATGGCAACAAGCAGCTGCATCTGGGAAGCTTAACAAGGTGGCAATTGCAACTACGTCAAATTGAGCGGACAGGTTGCTGCAGGGTACAGTTGTGTATTTTTCGTGTTGAATCCTTTAACTTTCGCTACAAATAATCATATAAATGCAATTTTTGTATTTTCGGCTGTCCGTAAATAGCCCAAAGATATAAATATATTAAAAAATGTCATAAAGTCAGTGAATAATGGCCAATAGCAAAATTAATATATTTCGCGTATTTGGCGAAAACAAAAAAATATGATAACGACACGAGCAAATTGCTCTCGTTAAAGAATTTTTACAACATTCTACGAAAATGGAATATAAATCAGTGTGTGTGTGTGAGTGTGCGAGAGTTTGTGTGCACGTGTGAGCCTTTTTGAGGCAGTCCCCTAGTTGTTGCTGTCGCGTTAAACACATAAATATGCATATTCAAATATTGGCAACGTGATGTGCAAAAATTGTTTGGCTTGTTTATTTACATTGTTGGAGCTGTAAAACACACTTACACATACACACACACACATTCTATGGCATACTTAGGTCTATATATACGGGCATAATTACTGGGCCTTAATTGCCAGATTGAAAGTGCAGGCATTTTATGAGTTTGAGAAATCTTGTAAAATATGAAGGATTTTTCGTTTTGTATACATTATCAACTATATTTTGTTTTTTGTCATATGTATAAACAAGAAGGTACATATTTTCCAATTAATTAGCTTAAAGACGCGTTCAAAGGCAATTTAACAATCACTGGCAACAAATGTTGATTATTCTCGATGCTGTATCCCAGAAGAACGCAATAATAAAAGAAAGAAATCTGAGACCAACATACAAAAAAAAATAGAAGGCTAACATCGGCTATGCCGATGTTTTAAATACCCTTGCAGTTTTTGAAAGTCGCTACCATTGATAACAAAAAAGTTTTTCTCACTAGAACTAGTTTTTGACCGACCATTTATATGGCAGCTATATGCTATAGTCATTCGATTTTGAGAAATTTTTCCAGAATTGTGTGAAGTGATATAAAACTAATATATACCAAGATTGGTGACGCTACGATAGAAAACAAAAAAGTTTTTCTCACTAGAACTAGTTTTTTTACTGACCGTTTATATGGCAGCTATATGCTATAGTCATCCGATCCTGATAAATTTTTCCAGAATTGTGTAAAGGGATATAAAACAAATATATACTAAGCTTGGTGACGTTATAATAGAAAACAAAAAAGTTTTTCTCACTAGAAGTAGTTTTTTGACCGACCGTTTATATGGCAGCTATATGCTATAGTCATCCGATTTTGATAAATTTTTTCAGAATTGTGTGGAAACATATAAAACAAATATATACTACGATTGGAGACGCTACAATGGAAATCAAAAAAGTTTTTCTCACAAAGACTTATTTTTCGACCGATCGTTCCTATGGCAGCTATATGCTATAGTGATCCGATTTTTATCAATTTTTTCAGAATTATGTGGAAGCATATAAAACTAACATATACCAAGATTAGTGACGCTACGATGGAAAACAAAAAAGTTTTTCTAACTAGAACTAGTTCTTAGACCGATCGTTCCTATGGCACCTATATGATATAGTCATCCGATCCGACCGGTTCCGACATATTAGCTGCGTGCAGTAAAAAGAAGACTCTGTGCAAAATTTCAGCTCGATAGCTTTAAAACTGAGAGACTAGTTCGCGTAGAAACAGACAGACGGACAGACAGACGGACGGACGGACAAGCGGAAATGAACTCCGCTCGTCGTCCTGATCAAGAATATATATAGTTTATGGGGTCGGAAATGAATATTTCTATGCGTTACAAACTTCTGGGCAAAATTAATATACACTTTTCAAGTGTACAAAAATTGAAATAAATACACTTGGAAACATGGTCCAGTTTATAGATGAATTATAACACGAATCAATTTACCAAAATGGTCCATCACGTCTGGATTTTTGTCAACTTGAACCTACAGTCGGTAAAAGTGTCTTTTCTGAGCATTTTAAGGCATGTTCTGTGGGCAACCTTTACGTTTGTTTTCACTCCCCATTACATTAACGGAAAGATATATTCTTTAGCTTTAAAATAAATTATCACAAACATTTCTGCGATTTTTTCCAACGAAGATATACCATTTTGAATACAAGTATTCGAACCGACCAAATGTTCCCTAGCCCACAAGAATACTATGGGTGTCGTGGAGAACTTTCATTATAATTTAATAAAAATTACTAGGCGATGTACGGTTTTTAGCTTAGCATACTTTTAGACAGCTAAATTAAATCAGACATTTTGTAAATTCTAACACATGCGTTAAAAATGGTAAATCTTTTCTGAAAAAAAATCACAAAATTATCTGGGATAATTTATTTCAAAGCTAAGGAATATTACTTTACGATAAAATCAAGGAGATTCAAAACAAACGTATTGGTTGCCCACAAAAATTACTAAATATCCAGACGTGATGGAGCATTTTGTTAAGCACTACAAAGTCTATTAGAATAACCACCAAACTGAAAAAAGTTAAATTTTGTTGCCTTGTGTTATCGGTTATCTTAATCCTTCTATCAATGCCCGAAGAATATATCTAAGAAGGTTGAGTGAAAATTTTAGATCGATCGGTTCGCTAGTTCTTGAGATCTAGTAATCACCGACTTTGAAAACGCAGTTTTAAGAAAATCGTGCTTAAAGTTTAAAAATAAGTTTACCCCTAATTAAAAATTGTTTTCTTAAACTTATAAGTACATTCCGAAAATAACAATTGAACAACAAAAATTTTGTTTTTAAATTTGGGAAAATTCTTACTGCGTAGTCTGGTCTGGGAATCGAACCTAAAAACTTGGAATGGAATGGCATCTCATCGCATTGCTCCATCGCAATGTTGCTACACGCTTTGCTACACGCGCTTGTTGCTACACGTCAAATTTGCTACTTATATTTATACAAAATTTTGCCCAGAAGTTTGTTAAAGTTAAAGTTAAAATTGGCTGTTACATACCCAAAATGGGGGCAAGCCGAGCTTCTCTCAATCTCTTGAAGTTTGTAACGCTAAGAAATATGCTTTTTTAATTCCCATAAACTTTGTTCCTCCGTATAAACGCAAACTAGTTCCTCAGTTTTAAAACTATTGAGCATAAATTATGCACAGATTATCTTTTTACTTCAAGCTGCTAATATCGGATCGGATGACTATATCTTATTGCTGCCCTAGGAACGATCGGCCGGTAAATAGGTCTTAGTGGGAAAAACTTGTTTGTTTTTAATGATTGATGATTTCTCAATTTTGTCGATAGATTGTTCTTAAGATCATCTAGATATTGAAATGAATCATTATTATGTATTGATCCACCATAAGTCGTTACCTTAACAGATGAGCGAAACAAATAATTAAGCGGGGTAGCACCGGCCGCAACCGCGATGGGCAGCACTTACACAGCTTGTGTGGATTCACTCTTAGATGTTATTGGTTATATTCCGAGTATATTACAGTCGGGCTTGAGCAACTTTCTATCTTGATTTTGACCGAAATAATGGTATAATTACCTCTAGTGCAGCGTTCCGAATTATAACGAAAAACATTCAAGAATAACTGAAAGATTAACCAGAATTGCAGTGCCGAAAAAGTCATCGTAGGCCCAATTTAGCCTATCAGCAATATAAAAGGTGTAAGGCACAGGGCAATAAAAAACACCTCGTTGGAAAACTTCTGCAGTAATGCGGCCCCTCCAGAGCCATTTAACGCCCCCAATTCCCAAGCTCAGTTGCCGTAAACAAAGTCTGGTAGACAGCTGTTACAGCGTCAGCAGCAGACAAGTAAAAAGTAAGCATCGAATTTCATTTAAGAAAACATTATTTTTTTTTTTAAGGTATTTTTTGTCAAGTTATTGAACCCGTAAAAGTTTTTAATTAAAATTCAAATTAGACAAATTAAATTGCGAGTCGAATGGGAATTGTATTTTTATGGTAGAGTTTTTTTTTTTTTTAGGAGGAGGAGGAGATGAGAAATGCGTTTTTGGGAAACGTGAGTTAAATTTTAATTGATTTTTCCCCATCAAATGTACGTATGTATGTGCGAATATGTAGGTACCTGCTTACGCGCAAAGTAAACGAAGCGAAATGTGGAAATGTGGAGTACACAACAGCATCCGATACACACACACACACACGCACAGAAACAAAAAACGAACTGGCAGACAGTCAGGCGTGCGAATCAACGAAACGAACCAGCCTCGGCATTCGCATTCGCATTCGGTTTGTGTATGAATGAGGCTGAAAGGACGATTGAAGGAGGCAAAACTGTTGTTGTTGTTCGTCGTAGGCTGTTTATTGCTGCTGCTGCTGCTCATGCTGATGCTGTGTATATCTGTATATATCTATGTAGAATTTATCGATTTATTTTTGACTTCTCTTTATGTGCTCCGCTCCCTGTACGTACCAAAAACGTATTATTTAATATAAGCACAGCGATAAGAACAACAACAACAACAACGGCAACTTCAACCCACTTTAGGGCGCTTTTGGGTTCAGCAACTTTGGCGCTTAATGCGCCAATTCTAGAACAACAAAAATAACGACCCAAAGTCAAATTGAGTAAAACGCATTGAAAACTTAAGTAATTTCCAGAGCACAACCCACAGTTCTTAAAAGCTTTTCTTTCCACTTGTTTCTCTTTTTTTTGTTTTTGGTTTTTTTTTTCGTTTTGTCTAAGCAAAAAGCCTGAAGCCATCCTGTTCTGCTGCTGCTCCGCTTGTTATTGCAGCTGGCACAAAGTTGTTAGCCCAGTAACAAAAATAAATGTGTTTTATTTTGTAATAACGAAGAATGCACTGAAGTTGAAAGCAAAAGCAAATTCATAAACTGTTTAATGAAGCAAAACAATTATATAAACATAAAGAAACAAGACGCCACCAAAACCAAATGGCCCACGAATGTGCTTGTTAATAACACAGTGACACAAAATTTAACTTTATATTTGCACTCGGCTTTAAGCCCATACTTTCTGATGCAATTCGAACATTTTTATTCCAGTACTCGGCTTTAAGCCCACACTTTCTGATGCAGTTCCATAATGTTACATACATTTGTAAAAAGTTTTAATCTGATTATTTAAACTTATTTGAGAGGTTTGCTCATCAAAGCAAAAACAAATTTAAAAAGCAATTTATTGCATTTTATACGCGTCCACATGTAAGTGATTTCATTTCGCGATTAAAGTATGGGGGTTATTCAAATTTGCATTAAAGTAAAAATAAAATTTTGTTTGCTAAAATTTACACAAAATTTAAACTTAACGAGAAGGCAAAGCTAACTTCGACTGTGCCGAAGTTTTAATACACTTGCAAAAGTTCACTTCAACTGAATATACCGGTAGAATATATATATAGAATATAGATATCAGATATTTAATAATTTAAAATCATTGAGAATTAAAAATTGATACCATAAAAAAATCTTTTCTCAGTAAAACACATTTTCCGACCGATCGGTCCTACGACAGCTATATGCTAAAGTCATCCAATTTTCATACATTATTCCAAAAATATGTAAAAGCATATAAAACAAATATACACCAAGATTGGGGACACTACAATGAAAAACAAAAAAGTTTTTCTAACTAGAACTATTTTTTTGACCGATCGTTCATATGGCAGCTATATGACATAGTCATCCAATTTTGATAAATTTTTCCAAAATTATGAGAAAGCATATTAAACAAATATACACCAAGATTGGAGACGCTACGATGGAAAACAAAAAAATGTTTCTCCCTAGAACTAGTTTTTGAACCGACCGTTTATATGGCAGCTATATGCTATAGTCATCCAATTTTGATAAATTTTTCCAAATTATGAAAGCATATAAAACAAAATACCCAAGTTTACACTCTGAAAACAAAAAGTTTTTCTCACTAACTAGTTTTTGAACCGACCGTTAGCAGCTATATGCTATAGTCATCCATTTTGATCAATTTTTCCAATTTGAAGCTATTAAACAATAAACCGTTGACGCTACGTGGAAAACAAAAAATGTTTCTCCCTGTGTTTTAACCACGTTTGATTGTATAGTCATCCTTTTGTAAATTTTTCCAATTTGGAGCATAAACAAACACCGTTACACTACATAAAATCTCCAGAACTTTTGACCGACCGTTACTCATAGTCTCCAATTTTGTCAATTTTTCCAAAATTATGAAAATATTAAACATATACCCGTTACTCATGAAAACAAAAAATGTTTCTCCCTAGAACTAGTTTTTGAACCGACCGTTTATATGGCAGCTATATGCTATAGTCATCCAATTTTAATCAATTTTTCCAAAATTATGAGAAAGCATATTAAACAAATATACACCAAGATTGGTGACACTACAATGAAAAACAAAAAAGTTTTTCTAACTAGAACTCTTTTTTTGACCGATCGTTCCTATGGCAGCTATATGATATAGTCATCCGATATTGATATATTTTTTCAGAATGGTGTGGAAGCATATAAAACTGATAAATACCAAGATTGGTGACACTACAATGGAAAACAAAAAAGTTTTTCTCACTAGAACTAGTTTTTGAACCGACCGTTTATATGGCAGCTATATGTTATAGTCATCCAATTTTGATCAATTTTTTCAAAATTATGAGAAAGCATATAAAACAAATATATACCAAGATTGGTGACACTACAATGAAAAACAAAAAGGTTTTTCTCACTAAAATTAGTTTTTGAACCGACCGTTTATATGGCAGCTATATGCTATAGTCATCCGATATTGATACATTTTTTCAGAATTGTGTGGAAGCATATAAAACTGATAAATACCACGATTGGAGACGCTACGATGGAAAACAAAAAAGTTTTTCTCCCTAGAACTAGTTTTTGAACCGACCGTTTATATGGCAGCTATATGTTATAGTCATCCAATTTTGATCAATTTTTTCAAAATTATGAGAAAGCATATAAAACAAATATATACCAAGATTGGTGACACTACAATGAAAAACAAAAAGGTTTTTCTCACTAAAATTAGTTTTTGAACCGAACGTTTATATGGCAGCTATATGCAATAGTCATCCGATATTGATACATTTTTTCAGAATTGTGTGGAAGCATATAAAACTGATAAATACCACGATTGGAGACGCTACGATGGAAAACAAAAAAGTTTTTCTCCCTAGAACTAGTTTTTGAACCGACCGTTTATATGGCAGCTATATGCTATAGTCATCCAATTTTAATCAATTTTTCCAAAATTATGAGAAAGCATATAAAATAAATATACACCAAGATTGGTGACACTACAATGAAAAACAAAAAAGTTTTTCTAACTAGAACTATTTTTTAGACCGATCGTTCATATGGCAGCTATATGATATAGTCATCCGATCCGGTTGGTTCCGACATATTAGTTGCGTGCAGTAAAATGAAGACTCTGTGCAAAATTTTAGCTCGATCGCTTTAAATCTGAGGGACATGATTTGACTAGAAAGACAGACAGACGGACAGACTGGTCGGAAATGAATATTTCTATGCGTTACAAACTTCTGGGCAAAATTAATATACACTTCGCAAGTGTATAAAAATATTCCGGGAAATTCGAAAAAAAAATACTACTGATTAGTTTATAATCGTGATCATAACATTTGATAAATTAGGTGTCAACAAATCTGTCGTTCATTTAAATCCACGCCTTGACGGCCAAGTTATAGACATTTGAGTAAGCTTTATCCATTTATTCCTTAAAAATCAGGATTTGTAAAATAATACACGTGTTTCTTTATACGCAAGATTTTAACACAAAGTAAAAATACAACTGTAAAAATAATTATTTTCACACATGAAAATACAAAATTTTACTTAAAGGCCTATTCTCAGATGACATAAAAATTATTTTCGTTACAATGCTTCATTTCTATAGAAACACTTTTGTAGAGCATTGAAATCAGAATGCTTTTGAACAGCTGTCTTATTTATATAAAGCATAGTGCCGAAAATAAAATTTATGTCATCTGAGATCAGGCCTTAAGGAAAAAATTATGTTTTTCGTGTTTCATGTTCATGCTAGGAATAAGCTTCTTGTACCCTATACCCATTAGAAATGGGTAAGAAGGGTACGTATGGTTCTACGCAAAATCTTTATAAAAACCATTTTCAGGTGCGATAAAATATGAGTCAGGTCTCTTAGGGACAGAATTGCCAGACTAGCGAAGATGATAGAAAAACCAAAAAATGTGCAATGTAATGATTAGTTTTTATACTCTGTACCGAAGGTACACAGAGTATATTGGGTTTGTGCAAATGTATGTAACAGCCAGAAGGAAGCATCTCCGACCCTATAAAGTATATATATTCTTAATCAGCATCAACAGCCGAGTCGATATAGCGATGTCCGTCTGTCCGTATGAACGCTGATATCTCAGAGATGGTAAGAGATAGAGATTTGAGGTGTATGGAACATATATTTCGTATACTTGCAGGCAGATCAAGTTTAGTTTTTTTTTGTTGCCACGCCCCCTGCCTCCCCTGCAAATTGAAAAAAACTTAATATCTTCCACAATTTTGAAGTTAGGTTGTTTGAACCTTCTAAACATATATTCTACTCATCATTACCCCCATACATCGTTTTCCGATCAGATGAACAATAGTAGAGTTGCCACTCCCGCAATTTGAAAAACACCTTAAATATCCCGCAATTTTGGAGTTAGTTTGTTTAAACCTTCTAGACACATATATTATACTCATCATTACCTATCGAGCCCCCATACATCGTTTTCCGATCAGATGAACGATGGCAGAGTTGCCACCCCCGCAATTTGAAAAACACCTCAAATATCCCGCAATTTTGGAGTTAGGTTGTTTGAACCGTCTAGACATATATTCTACTCACCATTACTTATCGAGCCCCCAAACATCGTTTTCCGATCAGATGAACGATAGTAGAGTTGCCACCCCTGCAATGTGAAAAACACCTCAAATATCCCGCAATTTTGGAGTTATGTTGATCGAACCTTCTAGACATATATTCTACTCGTCATTACTTATCGAGCCCCTTAACATCGTTTTAAGATCAGATGAACGATGTCAGAGTTGCCACCCCCACAATTTAAACAAAATCGAATATCTTGCACAATTTTAAAGACAGATTGTTTGAACCTGTTAGGGATATATTTTAATCGTCACTACTTATCGATCCACCATGCACAGTTTCCAGATCAGATGAACGATATTCGAATTTGAAGCAAATCAAATAATTACGCTGGGCAGCACTGCCCGTAATCGTGATGGGCAGCACTTGCACAGATTGTGTGACCCCACACTTTAAAGTTATTAGTAATATATAAACAGGTACAGAGTATATTACAGTCGGGCTTGACCGACTTTCTTACTACCGAACTAAGCTTATACTATCGGTGTGCTGACGTTGCTGTCGCAGTGCAGTTTTCTATGCTCATTAGATCCGCACGTGCCAAATACGACCATTCTCACCTCTCTATGAGTAAAAATCAATTTTCGATGTAGATTCGATATATTTAAATAGGCGTTATATTTGTAAAATCTCAAAATCATAATAATTTCGAAAAACATTACGGAAGTAATGTACGAAACTATTTTGTTTACTTATTGGAATGCGGGAGCGAAAGGGGTAGGCAGACGTAGCGATTGCTATGGTATCAGCTAAGGCGTGCGTGAGCGTGCGAGTAAGAGTGTTTGTGTACACTCAGAGAAAAAATCGAGCAGATCGTGCTTGATATCAAGCAGATTTCGTGTCAGAAGTTCGGCAAGACAGAATTTTCTTGGATTCAAGAAGAAAATACTGAAATCAAGCATGAATTTTCAAGCCCGATTTTTTTGTCTCACCTCCCTTGCCACCAAACACACAAAGTTTTCTCGATTTCAAGCAGATTTCTTCATCAAATTCAAGACGAAAAAAAACTAAATTGAAGCCGATTTCAGTCTTGCCGAATCGTGCTAGATTTCTCTGGGTGTATGTATGTTTGTGTAAGTGTACACTGTACAGACTACTGCAGGTTATAACAGAGAACTGTTACAGGGGTTGGAATGGAATGCCATTTTGGGCTGGGGAAATATATGAACTATATAAAAAATATTTGTGAACCCCTGTGTCTTTGTAAACCCCGATTTTTGGCTGCTTTATGGTGTAATTAAAATTAAATTAAATTTTTCTAGCTTTCAGATGTACTCCAAAAAAAAAATAATGCGTGTCAAGCCGTCCTCTTTACAAAACAGCAGAAAAAATTGCAAATAGCTTTTAATAAACAACAACAACAACAGAATTAAACAAAACCCAAGTACCACAAAATAAAACAAGGCGTGACTTGTAGATGGAAAATGTGTGAAACTAAGAAAATGTACGTCTTCTTGTGTTTGGCCCACCTTTTGTGCGCGCGTGTGAAATAAAATACAAAAAAAGAAACGAGAACCGAGAACGAGAATAACCAGCCGAAAAGCAATTCAATGTCACAGTCAGCGAATAGCAGCATATATCCCCCACAGTCACACGCACCAACTGACACATATACATATGTATGCACATAAACATATACATATATGTATATAGAAAGCTCATAAAAAGCCATTGCCGCAGATTAGAGAGCCCAGCGCCCCGACAATCAACATCATCAAGCAAAAATTCATCATACGCACCGTGGAACACGGCGCTACACAACAAATGCAGTCCCCGATTGAAAGGTAAGACCCAAAGTAACCAAATATTTCTCCACGATTTTATATGCAAACTCTACACTTGTTTAGTTGATTTTGTTGATTTCCAACTGTTTTATGTTTCTTGCGTTTTTTTGAACTAACCCAGCAAACTACTTGTTAACAATTGAGTGCGAGAGTAAGTGCGTTCCTAATGTGATGATGATGATGACTTTGGTATGAGAATATTTTCCAATTTATTTATGGCTGGTATTAACAAAAACACACACACACACACACACATATTACAACACCCACCACACTCACACCTAAGTACCTATTATGGCCGAGCATTGTGTGTGATACGCTCACGCGGCCAAAACGTAAAGCAAAAATACTACAAACATGAAAACCGTGTTCAAAGTTCAATGACGTTTCCTCTGCCGGCCAACGTAACGGAATTTCCATTGTTTGGATGGTGCCCATAGTTAATATAAATATCCATTGATAAAATGTGATTCAATTTCCAAGAAATTTATATTCAATACGGATTTTCCTAGTTTGAAGTTTACACATTCCATTTCTTAGAATTTTCATTCAAAATATTTATAATAAAAAAGTCAAAATATGTAGAGAAAATTGCATTTTATTCAATTTTATTAAAAATCTCTTGAAGACAGGTGTTTTGGTGGGCAGGGCATCCAATATGCAAATATGCGTTTGCGAAATGCTTACACAGAGAGGGGAAAAAAATGAAGTATTTGTTATTTGAGCTCTGCAATATTTAAATTAAATGCATACTTTACACAAATGAAAAACTAGCTAGCTTTAAGGTTTACCTAATGAACTTAATGGTTAACTCACAGTTCTCCAAAACAAACAGAATCTTCTAAGTTCATGCTTTTCGAAAATCAGTGTAGCAGAATAGGGTATGCTGAAGTTGTAGCAGCAAAGGCCTTATAATAAGATTTAAATCTTAATACTCGTGCAGCTACAAAACAAAACTTGAACGAAATAAGAAACTCCGAATATCTTTCGAATGTATCCCGAACAGGGAATAACCGTAACCGGAACCGTTAACCGAAATAAACCATTTCAATCCACTTTCCGATATCTAAACCGAAACCGATATTTAATTTTTTTGAGAACCGAAAACCGTAAACCGTTATAATAAGACCGGAAAAACCGGAATCTGTTTCGGTTTGTTATTATTTATTTTATTTATTTATGTTTATTTTAAATAAACTCAGAAAAAATGTTTTACATTTTATAAATTCGGCCTTAAAGAAAAAGGAGGATCCAATTATTTTTTTAAAATAAATAATATATGAAAAAAATGTCTAAAAAGGCGGAAAAACTTTTCTTTCGTAAATTTAATACCTCTAATTAAATTAAAAGGATTTTTAAGTCTTTGGAAAATCATCCCTTAAAAACTGAAATGTTCGAAAAATGGTAACATAAATTTTAGGAATGAAGTTTCTTGATTTTAAACTAATTTCGCTTACAAATTTAGAAATATTATTTCCTGTTTTAACAAAGTTTCGTTTTAAAATTTGGAAAAAATGTAATCTAAGGAAAAGCACAGGCAGATTTTATGTTTCCAACTGTATTAGAGCGTTTTTAGAGCTGATGCACCTATAAGTATTTTATCAGCGTTTTATGGGCTGTAGTGAGCCCTTGTCTTATAATATGGGTTCAAATCTATCCAAATGGCAAAGGATCTCTATTTATGGCAGGCATGCAGCAAATTTAAGGACCAATTATTTCGAATTTTAATTAAGAAACATTTTTCTGCTTTTAAGAAAGATTTGATATAAGATAAGGTCCAATTTCTCATCTCCTAGAAAGCAGAGGCTGTCACAGAAACTAGCAAACATCAGAAATTAAAGTTTTTCTGAAGATGAGAAATCGGCCCTAAGAAGGATAAACTTACAATTTACTCTGTTATTTTTAAGATTCAGTGACAGCGAGCTGGTCGGGGCAACAAAAGAAAATAGAATTTCTTTATTCTGGGCCGTTTTTTTCTGAGTGTTGGAATACCACTGGAAGTGCAGACAGAAGCGTTTAGCGAAATTGATTGTCCAAAAATGAAAACGGATAGAAATCGTTATAATTTAAAAAATAGAAGGCTAACATCGGCTACGCTGATGTTTTAAATACCCTTGCAGTTTTCGAAAGGCGCTACCATTGATAACAAAAAAGTTTTTCTCACTAGAATTAGTTTTTAGACCGATCGTTTATATGGCAGCTATATGCTATAGTCATCCGATTTTGATAAATTTTTTCAGAATTGTGTGGAAGTATATGAAACTAATACATACCACGTTTGGTGATGCAACGATGGAAAACAAAAAAGTTTTTCTCACTAGAACTAGTTTTTGGACCGAACGTTTATATGGCAGCTATATGATATAGTCATCCGATTTTGATAACTTTTTCCAGAATTGTGTGGAATCATATAAAATTAATATATACCACGATTGGTGACGCTACGATGGGAAAAAAAAAGGTTTTCCCAATAGAACTAGTTTTTGGACCGACCGTTTATATGTTAGCTATATGATAAAGTCATCCGATCCGGCCGATTCCGACAAATGTGCAGCGTATTTGTATTTTAAGACTTTTTGCAAAGTTTGGTTAAGATAGCTTCAAAACTGAGGGAGGAGATAGCATAGAAACAGACGGCCAGACGGACGGACGGACAGACGGACAGGCGGAAATGAACTCAGCTCGTCATGCTGATCAAGAATATATATACTTTAAGTGGTCTGAAATGCTTCCTTTACTGCGTTACAAACATCGTGACAATTTTAATATACCCTCTGCAAGGGTATAAAAACGTTGTGTCAAGTAGCATATTCTAGGAATACAATTTTTAATTCTGTTACATCCATTTATTTTTTTGGATATTGTGAAACAATTTTATTTTTTGAATGTTACAAAAAATTATACATGTACCGGTACTTACTGGTATATCTAAATAAAAATCGGTTGGGTTTATTTGAACAATGAGTTTGTCATTTTAATAAATTGTATTTAGAAAATCAACCACACCAAAAGCCTTGAATCGCATTAGCTCTTCTCTTTCCCTAAAATGACGTTACCTTTTCGATACTTTCGAAGGAATTTATGTGTTCATTGAGGGTGCTCACGCGTCTGCTATAAGGTAGAGTTTTACTAACTACCTTTTTATGAACAGCAATCTGTCGGGTTGAAGTTATGTTCCAGTGTTTCCCAAACATCTGACTAAGTCCATCTTCTGCAATAGTCGGGTCTTTTCTAAATATATCTTTCATAATTTTGCATGCTTTCCTTGGAAGATTCAAATCGAGGAGTGTTAGTTTGCTGCTGATTATTCTTCAGTTGGCAGTGATTCTGCATTTTAATCTTAGTTAAGGAAGAGATGTATTTTCTACGGCACTAATTAACGTTTTTAAAGATATTGTTCGTGTTATTCTCGGTTGAGGAACTTTAATATGATATCCGACATTTTGCTTCCGTAGATGATATGTTGGCTTTAAATCAGAGTTCGCCAGATATAGCCCCTGGGGGCCGAACGCATTCGGCAATTCACATGCATATGAGCCGTTTGCTTGCCGAAGTTATGGTTGTCTGATGGGTAAGATAGTTAAACTCAACCTACGCTTCTTGGATAGGATGTCTTTTTGCTACCAGGCAACACGCAATAGTACTTTCACACTATTTCTCTCCTCTCTTCTTGGCGAACCCTGCTTTAAATTCACTAGATACGCGGCGTTCTTGATGTCCTTACGATATCGATTGAATTTATACACTTAAAGATAATACGGAAACTTATGGATGGCATCTGCATATTCGACTTTATAAAGTTTTGCACATAAATAAAAATATTTTAAAAGTTCTTCAAATGTTTTAACGATTTTAGTCGGAAAAAAAATAGATATAAGCAGGGATTAATCCCGAAACGAATATCAGTTCCGGTACCGGTTTCGATACGTACCGAAATGAGAATATCGGTTAAAGGTTCTATTTCGGTTTTCAGTTTATTTCGGTTTTAGGTTCCGATACGGTACTCTGATTTTTATTTCGGTATACCGGTACAAGTATGTATATTTTTTTTAATATTAAAAATTAAAATTATTTCAAGATATCCAAAGCTTTTTATTTTTTGACGAACAATTTCGCTTCAGTCCACGCTTCCAGTGGTATTCCCACACTCAGAAAAAAAACCTAGAGTTAAGGAATTATCTATTCTTATGTCACCCAGACTAATTGGCCTTAGGGCCATAAAGCTGACAAATATTTCTTAATAATGGTTCGAAATAATCCGCTTTAAAATCTGCCCTATCTCTAGAGATAGAGATCCCATACTATAAGACTACGGTCGAATATAGCTCATAATACGCTGGTAAAATACTTAAAGGGGTATATCGGCTCTTAAAAACACAAAAACAGATTAAAACATAAATCCTGCCTTAGCTTTTCCTGACATTAAATTTTTCGAAATATTAAAACAGAATTTTTTTAGGACGATATTAGATTAAAATCCAGAAACTTCATTTCTAAAATTTATATTTTCGTTTTACAAACATTTCGATATTTAAGGTAGGATTTTTTTAAGATTAAAAAATCCTTTACATCCTATACAGTTTTGCCGCTTTTTAGAAATTTTTTCTATATCTTATATATCTTAAAAAGAGAATATGATTCCGTATATTCTTTAAGGGCGAATTTCTAAAATCTAAGACTCTTTTTTGACTCTATTTTACCAGTTGAAATATATTAATCTTTGTAATAATCATAAATCAATAAAATAAATAATAAAAAAACCGAAACAATACCGGTATTAGCGTTTCGGTATGGTTTCGTTTTTTTTGGTTTCTATTATAACGGTTAACGGTTTTCGGTTCTCAACAAATTTTTAATTTCGGTTCCGGTTTCAATACCGGTACCTGGCTTTAAGCGGTTTAATTCGGCTAACGGTTCCGAATATAAGTCAACATATTCTTATTAGAAAGTATAATGTTTGAAAACGGAGAGTGAACCACTGAACCGAACCAAAACCGAGGTTCACCTTGCTTCAAAAACCATGCTTTGAACCGAACCGCTGGCTTAAAACGTCCATGAACTATTAAACAGAACCAGTCTAAATGCTCGAGCGTCTTGCATTCCTGTTCTTCGATTCCGACAAATGTGCAGCCTATGTGTATTTAAAGACATTTTGCAAAGTTTGGTCAAGATAGCTTTAAAGCTGAGGGAGGAGATCGCATAGAAACAGATGAAAACTCTCCATCCGGTACCATCGAGATGAATTTTTCCAATTTTAAGATCGAGTTCGTTTCCGGTGGCCCATCAACTGGGATACGCTGAATTGCCAGACAAGTACATTTTTTTTGCGCTGTTCGCTCTCTGTATCAATTTCGATAATCCCCGATTTCGCAAACGTGCTACGACAATTTTATTCACTGATGACACTTTTCCAATGGCTGCCAGCCAGATTTATGACTAAAACCAAATAATACTATGCAGAGTTGACGTCACCGTACAAAAAAGGAATTTCTTATATATTATATATTATTTAATTTTATTTTACGTGGCCATATTTTTGTATTTAGTATATTACGTATGCGGTAATACTTTCATCGCGACAAAAAAAAAAAAGAATATCTCATATGTACTCGTACTTTTGGAGGACGCAGCGTTGATCTATTGCTGATAAAGTGAAAGTCAAGTTATGTTAGAAATGCAATTATTCATGTCTGGCCAGTCGACAGGCAACAATCAGACAAACAAACAAAATTAAAATTAAAAATATTAAGGAAATTCTAGCGAAACATGTGCAGAACGGAACTCTTGGAGAATCTGTATGTATTTCGGACTTGTGTCCATTAGTTGGTTTGTTTGTTTGTCTCCCTGTCTGGCGTTTCGACTGGCGGTGGCCGTCGTTTGTCAGTCAGAATTTTGGCCGCTTGATGAACTATTAATTTCTAGACGCAGAGGAAAAAATTTATTTTCGTCAAATGTGGCACGTGTGTCGCGAACATCATTTCATGTGCGGTAGAAAAAAAAGAAAAGCAGATGAAAAAAAAGTAATAAACGATTGAGCCGCAAACCGCCAAGTGACAAATTTTCAAAGAAACAAAATGATTTGGCTATTTACTTTCATAATTTGATTCTACTTTGAAAATCAATTATGGACCTCGGCTTGTGCAACTGAATGCGGAAATTGTAGTTGTCAAAGCCAACATAATAAGTAAATTGCATCCCTGATGCCATAGTGATATGGCATTACCTGCAGCTGACTGGCGTCCTTTGACTATTTAAAAGATATTTATAGTAAAATTTTCTTTGAAATTTCATTTAATTACATGTCCTTCCACAAGGACACGTTATCCGAGGGGAAAAAAAAACAAGATATCTGCTGTGAGGAAAATGATGGAAATAAAAAGGAAAAAATATATGCTGAAGTTAATCGACATTCAGCTGTGGACGAAAGCGGTCTAAAGTTGTGCAGTGAAATATAAATATAAAAATTAAAATCAAAGTGCGGTAAAATTTGAAAAACTAAAAAATTCTAGTAAGATATACTGGTTAGAGTGTGACTCTATGGCTTATGTAAATTCATAATTTTGCACAATTTTTTTTTCCGCTATTTTTATACAAAATTTTGATTTTAAAAACTGGAGAAAATTTGAAGAAAAAATATTGATCCCCCAAAATTTGTCATAAATCATATAAAGGCATTAATACATTAATAATTTATGACAAAACTTTTTAAAATCACAAATGTGCTCGATTAATCAAATTTTTTCATTGCCAAAAAGGACGATTTTTATAACACTTGTGTTTAATTTGTTGGGAACATGAATAACTCAATAAATTTTTCTAACCAAAAAATAATAATTTAACAGAATCCTGTATATATGGGTATATATTAAGGTCAGCTTTTGCTAACGATGACTGTTGAATGTTCAATGTGTATTTCACTGCTGCTATTTCCAATACAAAGAAACTATTTCTTATCTAATCTAATTAGTATACTATGTGTGATTAACTTTGATCTGGAAAAATCAATTACAATTCGTGAGGCATCTCGCAAAAAATATTCGTGACGAAAATCTCAGTAGTGTCATCAATTTTGAATCCGATTCATCTTAAAACATCAATTTTATGCCATGCAAAAGTTATAATCTACAAAAAATTTATATTTTTGTAAGGCTTACCCTAAAATTACATATTAAAGGCCTATACTAAGATGAGATAAAAATGTAGTTTTCACAATACTTCATATAAATAGAAATACTTTTAAGCAGCTTTGAATTCTTTTGAATAGCTTTCTAATTTATATGAAGTATTGTGCCGAACTAAATTTTTATCTCATCTGAGTTCAGGCCTTAACAATATAATTTTATATATTACTAACGTATACCCGCGGCTTCGCTCGCACTTGTGTAAAAAACGAAGTTTTCAAACAAAAGCATGAATAACAAAATACATTTTTTTCTAGAAATGTTTCGCCAATTTTCCGGATTATTTTAAAATTTGAAAATCCCGTTGGTAACATTTTCTTATGTAGCGCTCAAAAGCAAATCTCTACATTGAAGCTAATTAAATGAAAATAAAGAGAGTTTCATTTAAAAATTTTCAGCCTATTTTCCGACTTTAGGGGTAGATTTGGAAATGATTTTGAAGCCAATCAAATTGGAAAACAAATTTTTCAATCTTTTTCCTCCAGTTTATATTTGAAACAGATCGGATAAAAACCATACATCAGTTTACCGTCCATTTTCCGACTTTCGTGGAATATTTTCAAAAATTTCAAACTAAAGTGTTTCATATTTTTGTATGTATTTCGTATTTTTGGGGGAAGATTTTCAAAATTTAAAAGTCTCTCCTATGTGTTCTACAAATCTCTTTTGATCCCAAAAACGACCCTATAGGGTCAAAAGCGATAGGTAGAACACATGGAACTGACTTTCAAATTTGAGTAAGATTAGCTTTAAAAATGAGTTTGGAACTAATCGCTAAACCCATTTTCCACCCATGATGATAAACAAAAAAGTTGAATACAACAGTTTTCTGGGAATTTTCCACACTTCCCGGAGTAATTTTTCAAAACCCCGTCTTAGTACTCACTTTCAGAATAAGATGCAACTACTGTAAAAAATTCAGCTTGCTATCTCTAACGGTTTGGCCTTTTATATATTTAGATATATATAACTATTTTGTACACTATGTATTTTGCTTCTAAATTGTTTAGTTGCAAAAATTTTCCCGCCAATTTTACAAAACTCCCTGCTCGTCTTCGATATTCCCGTTACTCAGAAAAAGGCTCAATTAATAATCTCTTACCAAATTACAAAATGTTAATATTAACATTAAATGTTAGTGTTTACATATAACATTCACATCTTATGTTAACATAAACATTCTCTGTTAATAAAATCAACATAAAGTTTAACAGAAAGTTGACTGACAAAGCGCACAGTGGGAAAAAGTTAAAATTTGTATATCTCCTCCAAATATTATCCGATCTTTCTGATTGAGCATATACATGCAAAAGAAGAGCTTGATATCTGTAAAGTTTTAGGAGTTATAATTATTGTGTTACCACAAAGTTTGAGTTTGTTTCATTTAATATAATATGGAAGTGTAAATTTTAGAAAACAAATAATATTTGAAAACTGAAAAAAAAAACAAGTGAGAGCTACGAAATTTATAAGCAAAATAAAAAAATACCTTTAGTTTAAAATAAATTTTTTATATTTTTTAGCTTACAAGTTTTTGTGAAAAAATCAAGTTTTTAACTTTGAGGTCTTATTTCAGATTCTGGGCCATGTTAAGAAAGTACAATTTTTTATATTCGAAGCGTTGGTATATGAAGTATATTAATGCAAAATTTCGTCGAAAATCTTGGAAACTGAGGGTGATAGAAAAAAAGTGGTAAAAGATTTGAAATAAATTCTATAAAAATGTGGATGGCTTGCTTGGAGGTTTTTTGTGTTGTCTTGTGTAATTAGACATGTGAAATGTTGGAAAATCAGGAAAATTATTATAAAAACATTTTTATTTACAATGCATTAAAAAAATTTTTAAAGTTCAATTGGAAATTCTAAAACAGTCAAATTCACTTTTTTTTTTTGAAAGTTCACCCACCTGCGTTGCAATTGGTATGATCGATTTTCGATTTTCGCTATATTAGCTTTAAACTCATTTTCAAATATGTGGATTACGTGACTTTCAAATTTATTTAAATTTATGGAAAATGGTCAAAAACTGTTGGATACTCTTCAGTGTTTTATCCGATCAGCTCCAAACTTATCTTCAAAGCTCAACATTACATAATATTATATATCTGGCTGTTACAGCCCCATGGGACCAAAAGCCGGGCTTTTTACAGTCTCTTGGCTCGTGTGTCTTTTAATTTACGCTCAAGGTAAAACGAACTACATTTTTAAAGCCGAGTCCGAACAGCAAAGTTTTTTAGATGCTTTTTCATGGCTATATAATTCACCAATGGCACCAACAGCTGGTGAAGGTGACCTTATGTGCACTTTTAATTAGATGTTCCAAGAAGGGCTCGAACCCACAACCTCTCTTCCCTTTCAGAGGGTATATTAAAATTTGAGTGCTGTTTGCAATGCGTAGAAAGAGGCATATCCAACCCCATTAAGTATATATATTCTTGATCAGCTAGAATTTGAATTTGTCCGTCCGTCTGACTGTTTCTATGCTATGCTATCAGTTTTAAAGCTATCTTGAACATAGGCTGTACATTTGCTGGAATCCCCCGGATCGGTTGACTATATTATTTAGCTGCCTCAGGAAGGATCTGTCCAAAAACTAGATCTTGTGAGAAAAACTGTTTTGTTTTCAATGGTATCGTCTCCAAACTGGGTAGTTATTATTTCAATATGCATATTTACAATTATGTAAAGTTTTATCGAAATCGGAGTTTGGTAATATTTTTTTTATGTTTTTTTTAATGGTATCTTCTCCAAACTTGGTATTTATTAATTCTATATACATGTTCACAATTCTGGAGAGTTTAATCAAAATCGGTTGACTATAGCATATAGCTGCCAAAGGAACGATCGATCCAAAAACTAGTTCATGTGAGAAAAATAGTAATGCTGCCATACAACATTCGGCAAGTGCGTGTGCTTCCAACAAATTTGAACCACTATCTGTACCCACATTGGAACTGGAATTCTTAATTAGGAAATTAGTTTTATTATTTAATATTGTTGGCAATGGAATTTTCCCTTTTTATATATTTCTCTGCTTAACTTATTTTGATTGCTTAAACTTTAACTTTTCTAAAAATACCATTGCCAAATTTATATTGTTCAACAACTCCAATTACATGCACTTAGAATAGCTTAAAACAAAGAGTGGTCGAGGGCATCTGCCCATAATGCAGAAATTTTAATATGATGACAATAGAATGTCCCTTAATTGATTTTAAAATTAGGTCCAGTAATGCGATTTACTGATAATAGAAATTTGATTTCGGTTCATTGGAGCAAACAGCACTCATAGTGTGCGCAGATATTTCTGCTTTTGTTCGTCAGTAATTAACTAGTTGCGTGTACATACATATATGTATGAATATGTACATACATTGTACACATTGCTTCAAGGGACTGAAATGACCGAATTGCAACTTTGTCAAACATAATTGGTAGGCGTCTGGTGGCGGCGGCGGCTGTTGCTATTGGTGTTTCCCCATACAGACAACGACAGGTGGTCGTCGACGTTGGCGTCGACAGCGACAGCGACGGCGATAATAAAGCGCAGCAACGGACAACACGGCGTATGAGCGCAAACTGTGATCATCGCACACGGTTGCTCTTCCTCCATTAGGCTGATTTAATGAAATCGTAAATCAAATGAGCGGTTTGCTAAAAATACACGCGCGCGTATTTTATGTTTTTTGAAGTGGAACTTATGCCACAGCAACGAGTACAAGAACAGCCGCCGAACAATAGATGAAACGTGGATGATGGTGCCAAAGTATGCCCACTGTCTCGGACTGTACCTACGAGTGTGTGTGTGTGTGTGTGTGTGCACCTAATGATGAGCACATGTAATGTTTCGTATTGCAAAACTTGGCGTTTCATTTCGACATTTCTAGCTGTGAATAATGCAGATGATTTCTTGGTCGTTTTTGGGTTGTTTTTTTGATTTTCAGTTTTTTTTTTTTTTTAATACCCTGTACCAAAGGTGCCTAGGGCTTAATATGTTTGTGCTTAAGTATGTATCTGCAAACCTGTAAAGTATATATATATATTCTTGAACGGTAAGAGTATGAGTTAATAAGATTTATTCAATTTTTCCATCTGTCAAACCCGCTATAAGCGAGAAACTTTTATCGCCCGCAATTTTGTAGCTAGATTGTTCAAATTTTCAATATATATATATATATATAGTGATCAGCACTATTTATCGATCCACAAAGTGAAAGATCCAGATAGTAAAAGAAAGCTCTTTGAACCTAGAGTAAATGAAAGAGAGAGACGTAGCAAAGGTACAGGGTATATGGAATTCGGGCTTGACCGACTTTCTTATTTGTTTGAAAAAGTACAGGCATTGTCGCATTGTGGTCGGTCCGTCTCTCACAAGGCGTGTCCAAGAAATCGCTTGGCTGGCCGGCGTCACAGTTTTCGCGTCTGCGTTTGGTTTTTCTTGCATATATGCACTTGCACCCGTCCTCCCGTTGCATGCCAATGAGTGTGCGCATCTTTATTTAATTAACATATTTTATTTGCTCCACAATGGCCATGCCGTGGCATCTCTGGGTCGTGATTTATGCCTGGCGTTTTGTGCATTTTATGTTGCCTTTCAGTCATCATCATCATCATCAGCATCATCATCGTCGTCCTAAGTAGCTTCGTTTGGCAGGCACTCACTTTTCACTTCCTTTACTGTTTCGCCCTCTCGCCATATTATTAATTGTCAGCATTAGTCAACTTTTGTCTTTTTCTGCAGACTGCAGTTTGCGTTCTTGGCCGTGTGACTAATTTGATTTCTTTTTGAATTTGATTTTATTGTGGGCAAGTTTATTGCATTGTCCACTCGACATGTTCGCCTTTCAAAATAAAATTAATTTTCACTTACTGTGCCAGCGCAGATTATTTATTTATACACATATCAGAGAGTGTGTATCTGCCAGATACGAAACATTCTTCAAATGAAATGTCATCAAAATGTGATTAAATTTTATTGTGCGGTTTTTATTATTTTTAGTTTCTATTTGCAAAACAATTTTCAAAGGGATTTGGAAACCACAAAAACTGGCTTTGTCAGAGAAAAGAAACTGCACTCAAAGGTTAAACGATTTTTGCTTCGGTTGAATCAATTTCCAATTTTCAATTATAAATGTGTCAAACGCATAAATGTAATATTAAGGAAATATGCAATAATAAACGTAGGCGAGAAATTGGCACAAAAGTGTTGCATATACCGAGGCGCACGCTGTAAATCGGTGCAAAGTTAATTTAAACCTGTTGATGACATAATGTCTCCCCGGGGATTCTAATTGCTTTTGGTATTGCTACAGTCAAAGGATAAGCTTTTTGCATCACAATCCAAATGCCCAAAAATAAACCAAAAAGGCAAAACGATGCATCAAAAACTCATTTGTATAAAACGACAGATGTTAGGTATGCGCGCGTAGGCACATACTCGTACATATATTTCATTTTAGCCAACATCAATCATTTAGGCAGTACAACTGGCAAGTGGGTGAAAGCAGGAACGGATGCTTGAATGAAACGTCATGAAAAGGTCCACTAATTCAACTTGAAATTTTGTTCATGGCAAAATTGTACAAAATTTGTTATGCAAAATTTTGTATTTCATAGCAAAGGGCGTCGTCACGGAAGGCATTTTCGACCACATTAAGTATTTATATTCGAAATGACTGTCTATTTGATTCTTATCTATATTCTTTTTAAACTAGCTGCCAAAGAAATTATCAATTAAAGAATAATTGGTATGTAAACCTTCCTCAAGCTGCAAAGCTATCAAATATATCGTATACATGCCTTCAATCTGCTCGTTATGGCTCGTTATTCTTCTCCAAAATACAAAAATTGTAAAGCTTTGTTTAACATATAATGATTTGGTATCTCGATATTGGATGCATTTGAATCATGGTGTCAATTCAATCTTCTAAACCTTAACAGTTCGAATTGTAAGGTTAGGACATTTTATACCACTTGGTCACATACATGCTTGTAAAAGTGGCATTAGAGCCAAAGAAGTAAATAATCTGGGGGTAATTCTCGATCATAAACTTTACGTTAACTCTCATGTAACTGCTAATTTTAGTAAGGCCAGTAGAGTTCTTGGGTTTTTAAACCGTTGATCGAAGGAATTAATGATCCTTATACGAACAAAATTCTGTATACTTCTCTTGTCCGTCCAATGCTTGAGTATGGATCATGTGCGAGGTCTCCACAATATTCGATCCATCAAGATAATAATGTTAATAATAATGTTTGTTTGGGGAGGTTAGTGCACTGCGACCATTGTTGATCTATTGTGCCCCCATCAAGATAGAATTGAATACATGCAAAAACAATTCTTATTGTTTGATCTTCGTGGTTTGAATTGGTTACCATCGAATTCTAGTAGACTTCTTTTAATAAATTTTTCATCCTTAATTAACCGAAGAGTTATGCTTGGTGTATTCTTTAAACATAGAATAATTAATGGTGAAATCGACTCATCAGACTAGCTTAGTCAAATTAATCTCAGTGTTCCTTTTAGACAGACTCGTAACTTTTTCCCCTTAACTATGCTTTGCATGAGCCGTTTCGTGTCTTTTGTGCCGATTACAATAACTTCTTTCGAGTATGCTATAAAAACTTTTTGTTTAACGTATTTAGCCAGTTAAAATTGGCTGTTACAGCCCCCAAAATAGGGCCAAGCCGAGCTTCTCTCAATCTCTTGGCTCGTGTGTCTTTTAATATCCGCTCAAGAGAAAGGGACGTACAGTTGAACGCCGAATCCGAACGGCAAAGTTTTTGAGAAGCTTTTTCATGGCTACATACTCCTCAACTGGCGCCAACAGCTGTAAAGGTGAACCTTGTGCGTAAAAGTTTTTAAAGTAAAAACTTTATTTAATTAGATGTTCCGAGGCGGGATCGAACCCACAACCTCCCGCACAGTAGGCACACGCTAACTACTGAGCCACACACGGTCACGCTAGACAAATTTAATCTTTCAGCAATTTCTCGAGTTGTTATTCGACGATTTGCATCGACCAACTACTTTATTTTATCCTCATCGGCTTCAAGAGGCCTTCCAGGACGTGGTGCATCCTCAAGATCGAAATTGCCGGAACAAAACTTGGTCACCACATCTTCTCCGTACACATCCCATAGTTTTCGCCTTGCTTGAACTGCAGTTTTATGCTGTTTTTGATCTTCCATTTTCGATAGGGCACCAAACAAAAACTATTCCAAAAAAATTTAACAACATTTTTTTCAAAAAAAGCCTTACTATATCAGCTGTTCAAATATATAACGATAACAGCGATGAACAGCGTTTTATGAGTGTTTTTTAAAAAATTTCTGGAAAGAAAACTATACGAGCTTTTTCAAATTGGTTTTTTGTTTTGTGTTATTCTTTAATTATATTAAAAAAAAAAAAAAAAAGTTTGGAATTCGAGGGCTGTTCAAAAAGTTATCGGCCTGCCAATTAAGGTCTCAAAAAAAAAAGGTGTTGTGGTGGTAGCCATGATTCCGGGACTCCAGGTTATCGAAATTGAAAACGGTAAATGAGGTTATGATCAGAATTTATGTAATTCTAGCCCGTACCTCAATCATAATTTTTAATATTTTTTTGAAAAACTGGCGGCAATTTAAAAAAAAAAATTTCGATTTTGCAAGTTTTATTTTTGGAGTTTAGTGTAAAAAAAATAGTAAAAAAATGTTTTTCCTCATGATTGAGGTACGGGCCAGAATTACATAAATTCTGCGTCGATTGCAACTTGGCTGATCAAAATCGGTTCAGTAGAACTGGCACAATCATGGCTACCAGGTCAAAAAACGTGGTTTCGAGAAAAACGCGGTTAAAGGTTTGAGCAACGTTAAAAATACTCACGTTAGCAAGAATATTGCTCCGCTTAAATGGATATATCTGCTAAACTATTTCGAATATTTGAAAATGGTTTAAAGGGGATGAAAGGGGAATGTCCAAGTTATAATAATAAGGCAAAATAAAAAAATTGAAAAAAAAAATTTTCAAAGGTAGAAGACCCCCTTAAGCGGAAATGCCTTGCAAACGCAGACCAATATTTCGATAGATTGTTCCCATGGCCGCTTTTTGATGTACAGCCTTGTAGACCACTTCCTCAAACGTTTTGTGATTCAGTGACCAAATGTGGCCAAAAAACGATTTATAGTGAAATTAAGAACAGGGCTGATAATCCTCGAAGCCCGGCTGTTTCGATATACATATAGAATAGAGTTCGATTGCTCTTAAAGTTAGAAACCAGTTCGCTTAGAGGCAGACAGATCGACTCATTAGTCATTCTGATAAAGCATATGAATATTGCCGAAACAAATCGATAAAAACTTAAAACTAGAACTGTAGCCAGTTTTGATATCGGTAATATTGTGTCAACTTTCTTTTAAATATATTGATAACAGATCCAAAAGCGATCCGCAAACAATCCTTATGTTGCTCAGTTTGTTTTAGATCATGTTTTATTGCCGAAAGTATGCCGAAGGTATCTTAAATGCTCGCTTGCAATCATTTATAATTTTCTATAAAGCTGTAAAATCCCAAAATTTTGTTTATTATATTAATTTATTGTTAGTTATTATTATTATAATTTATTGTTAGTAAACACTTTGAAAATCTTTATTCAAAGCTGGTTTTTTTTGTGAATCGGTTTGAACTGAAACATTAGTTCAGGTACGTACCCGAAACGTAATCGTAACCGATATACATTTGGCATTGATTCACGGATTATAATTTATTATTATTAGTGGTCTTAAATTTTATAGGGTACCCTTTTCAAATATCTTCACCAGTCCACCAATTTTCAACATGAAAAAATAAACAAAGTTCTTGCTTAAAACGCAACTTCCACACTCCCTAAACGCACCATTAACCCAAATCAGAGCACAAAGCACAAAAGAAAAACCAACTCTCACAAGTCATTTAACCAAAATGTGCAATAAAAATTATAAATAAAAGTCAACACTCAAACAAACACACACACACATGTTTATGAGTGGGGCGTTCTCATTAGGCAAAGTGTTCGATAATTATATTGAAATGTAAATCACAGCAAGCACACCCCACACCCCACCTTAACACGTGCGGCAATTAGCGAGCGATCAGCGTGCAGCTGTTTAATTGGTATTAACGCAAAAGTTTTGAGAAGTCCTTAAGGGTATGAGGAGGAGGGGGGGTCAGCGGCCACAGTATTGTCCACTCCACTCACATGTGGCTGCTGTTTATTGAGGTTGAAAATCAAATAGCAAAACAAAAATATAAACAACAACTGGAAAATCGTATTCAACAATATTGAGAGAAGTCTATCAAATGCTTGGCGCTTGTTTTTGTTTATTTTCAATGAGCGCGAATGATTTTAATTGGATTTTGATATGAGGTAGCGTAGCCCACCACCACATTACCCACCACCCAACATGTTGGAATATTATTTTTAGTCTGTCGTCTAGCATTGAAAATAATATTATGGGGCGTATACGCAATGCGTTTGATCCCTAATTAATAAAGTGTGAATATATTTAATTAGCATAATCATAACAGAAACAGCCAAAGGTTATCATGGAATTCAAATTGGCCAACAGCGTTGTTGGCCTGCCTTTGTCTGTGTTTTTTTCTCTGCTTCTTTTATTTGTTTTTACGCTGTTACCATATCGCGCCTTGGCTTTCTTCATTAGTGTGTTTTAGTGGGCGCCTTGCCAAACATTTGCTGAAACAAATTGTCGTCGCGCTCGACAACATTCCGCGCGCTTACGCCTTAGCCTTACTACCGCCCTGACAACGACGCCGTAGACGGCGATGGCGGCGACCCAGTGTGACACACTGTGCCAGTGTACCACTGTGCAATGTGCACTTGCTTACATATTTTTTAATTAAAAACCCAACAACTGAACGAGCCAAAAACTCGAATACTTTGACTTGGCCGCTTGTCGAAGTTCCTTAAGAAACTGGCATGCAAAATCCGAATTCAAATTCAAATTTAAATCCAAAAGCAAAAGCATTTTACGCATTTGCATCTGTTTGCCTGTTGCACTTTTGAGTGCAATCATTTTGTCTGTCTGTCTGTCTGTCGGTCTGCGTCTCTGCATCGGATGTCTAAGAACATGTGTACGAGCGTGTGGCGCTCTTTACCCCACAGTAGCCCCTGCCACCTGCACCTGCACCAGTATCAGCCCCTTTGAAAAGTTTTCTTGGCCAACTGCGTCTTTGCTGATGGCTAAAGCTGGCGATGCTGTTTCTCTGTTAATTTTGCAATCGTTTTCACTTACCCTTTGTCAGGTTGGATTGTTTAGCTTTCTCAATTAGTTGGCGAGAGTTTGTAAATATTTAGGATATGGCTTGGAACCACTTATAGATCGTTTCAAAATTCTTCAATACCCTAACCGAGAAATATTCAACTACACTCAAAAAAAAATCCGTTCTAAATGTACTGAAAACCGTATTTTTCGTACTCAATAGTAGGGTAAGTCCGTTTATTCTTATACCGAGAACGGCGAGCTTAAGGTAAGAACGCACTTCCTGTCCCACCCTTTCATCATAAAATTTTTCAAGAACCATTTTAAGAACGTATTTTCTCAGTTCGTTCGTCGGTCTAGAATGTGGGCTTATTTCCAGAACGGAAAAAATAAGAACGGATTGGGTTTAAAAGTAAGAAATTTGTGCAGCCTTTTAGAACGCCATTTTTTCTGAGTAATATAATTCTGAAAGGGCTCTTAACATCTTTTAAGCCGTTTTAAATTGGTTCGGAACCGGTTAAGAACCGGTAAAGTATTTAACACCATATACATTATATACACTCAGAAAACGTTGTACTTTAATCCTGTACAAACGGTGTCAATAGTACGCAAAGAACGAAAATACTTGATACAAGTACAAAATACTTGTTTCAGGTACGATTTTTTCAATCACGAAATACTAGGTTTTACACCACTTCGGGATACATTAAGTACATTTTGGGCTATTCCAAGGTTTTTTAAAACTTATTGTTAGAACGAAATGATCTTCAACCAATCCCAATTCGTAATAATAATCCCAATGGATTGATTCGTACTTAAGTTAAGTAGTACAATACGGAATAAATCTTATCCCGTTTGTTCGACAACGTTTGAGTACGAAAATTTTTGATCTAAGTATTTCGTACTTGATTTAAGAATTTGATTCTCATTTTAAGAACACTGTAGGTAAATTTAAAACTTAAGACAGATTTTTACTTGTAGTTTAAGTTCAACCAAGTATGAATTATTATTGAAATTTTTATTACAAAACGGTTTAAATTCTATCCCGTTCGTTCTAGAACGGTTGCAGCCTTTTTTTCTGAGTGTACACTGTACATACATCATTCATTGTCATATTTATGTGTATATGGCTGCAAAACTTATTTAATATCGAGAAGGGATCTCTTCGGTCTCCGAACTTGCTTAACTTAACTTGCTTTGAGCCCAAAAATTTACGGAGCGAGTTTATAATATCGGTGAACCCTTTCTTAGGTTCTGTACCAAAGGTACAAAGAGAATATTGAGTGTGTTGAAATTTAGGTAACAGGTAGAAGAAAGCAACTTCGAAGTAAAATAATCTTGATCCGTATAAACAAACAGATTTCAGAGATGGTAAACGCAAGAGGCTCGACATTCTCTTCCTATACCGGCAGGCAGATCAAGTTTATTTTATTTTTTTGCTCTCTCCCGCAATTTGAAAAAAGTCTTCCATCTCCTACAAATTTGGAAAGTGATTGTTCAATCCTTTTAGACATTAATTTAATTTTCATTACTTATTGATCCACCATACGTCATTTACCGATCTTACAAACTATAGTCGAGTTGCCGCCACGCTATGTGAAAAACTTAATTTCTCCCACAATTTTGAAGAGAGATTTTGAAAATCTTCTAGACATATATTTTAATCATCATTGCACTGTTTCCCGATCAGATAACCAAATTCAAAGTAACCACAACAATTCTCCTAGCGTCACTCACACTTACGGTGGGCATCATCGGCAGAGGCGAAGGGCGGCACTTCACACAATTCATGTGGCGCCATATTTAAAAGATGACAGCTATATATACACCCTTTGGCGGGGCTTAACCGACTTTTTAGTACTTATTTTTTAATTAAAAAATTCTTGATTGTGATTCGAGAATAAAGATCTTGTTGAAAGCCTATAATTCTTATTTTAAGTAATATTAATAAGGGCAAATCAGTTTAGTACCATATTTTGCTTCGAAAGCCGTTAAGAAAAACATATAATAAAATGAGCTTATAAACTGAATATGGGCTTTTCTACGACTTGATAAAATATAAAAATAAAATATGAAAGAGAAGAGAAGGCATTTAATCTTTTTTTGAAAACGAGAGCGTAGTATCGGCCCTCTCACTTCGATATACCGTTACTCAGAAAAACATTCCAATTTGGAGTTGAGTTTCTTTCCAATTTCGGGCTTACTATAGCTCATCTGATCAGGAAATAATGTATGGTGATCGATAGGTAAAAATTATTAAAATATTTGAGGGTTCAAACAATCTATTTTCAAAATTGTGGGTGATATGAGGTATTTTTTTAAATTGCGGGGGCGTAACTTTTCTATTTCTTCTGATCAGGAACGTAATGCGTCATAGGTAGTGATATTAAAAATATGTCTATAGGGTTCGAATAATCTATTTTCATTTGTATGATTTTTTCTTCCCAGCTTATATAGTTCATCTGTTGAAATTGCGTAGTTAAAGATTAATATGTCTAAGGTTTGAACAGTCTTTTTCAAAATTTTTTTGGTGTTTTTCTTCTCAACTCTACTATCGTTCATCTGATCGAAACGTTTGGGCTCTGGTATGTGGTAATTGTCTAGGGTTCGTCAACCTAACTCCAAAATTGCTTTTGGTGTTTTTCAAATCTAACTCTACTATCGTCTCTTCGGAAACGTTATGGGCTCCTAGGTTGATAAGTAATATATGTCTAAAAGGTTCAAACAACTACTCCAATTTATATTAGGTTTTTTCAATTTGCGGAGGCGGGGGCGTGGCAAAAAAACTACGTCCCTATAATTATTTACCCTCATCTCTGACCATCCTGATCTATTTCATACAACGCACAACGCTTCTATATCGACTCGTATTGACTGATCAAATATATACTTTGGGTCATGCTTCCTTCTCCTTTACATTTCACTTATACCCTTTTTACTCTCGGTAACGGGTATAAAAATTACAATAATCGACCAAGAGAATTCAAAGAAATCAGTAAAATTATGCCCTGACGTGACGTTACTTAAAACTGAAGTGGTTTTTGACTCGGACTACAAAGTTGATAAACTCTGCGAATTGAGAAACTCTTTTTGTAGGAAACTTTTTCAGTAGTTTTTAGAATAATATAAGTTTATTTTCCAATTTAACAAATATAAAAATCATTTCTCGTTATTTTTTTATTAGCTTCTTTATATCTAACTTGAATTTAGACCATTGAACGATCTCAAGTACGTATAATGGCTTTTACATTCTTATTATAACTTTTATGATGAATGTTTTCCATCCAATTTTGAACGATGTTTTCGATCAGAATCTGCCAGTTATTTGTATAATTTTTAAAAAAGATTCAAAAGAATTTTAAATAATCAAATATATAAGTGATTTATTAGGAATCTCTAAACTTTAATTAATGTTATAGTTATCAATAATGCTTTGCAACGAGAAGGGCATTGCAGCAATGGATGGTACTTTTCCCCTTTCCCAAATCATTTGTCATTTTTGCTTAAGCTTTTGAGGCATTTCTGGCGCATGTTTTGTCAAAGAACACGCGGCGAGTTGGGGGGGAAGTGAAACATGAATTAAATTAAAAATAAAACTAAACAAAATTGTAATTAAATAACTTAAACAAAAATAAGCATACGAGACAAAGACTATTGTGTACCAAAAATAAATCGCATGTTGGACAGAGACTCGAGAAAAATTGGAAACCGTCGGCAATGTCGATAGAGGAAAAACTTGCCAGAAATGCAAAATAAAGCGAGTGCATAGAATAGCTGAAATTGTTAAAGCTGCAAAAATGGGATTTGGGGGAAAACACTTTCACTTTTGGGTAAAAAAAAAACATGTTAATTTCAATGTCATATTTTTTGGTTTGCTAATGTTTATGTCAAAACTAATGCAATCAGTCAGTCAGTCAATCAGTCAGTCATCACTTTGCTCAGTCAACCCCAAACTAACTGCCATCACCTGCCCCCATCCCCCCAAGCAGCCTGCTCGTCGCGTATATTTCTCATAAATTTGCTTCTTTTGCTTTGATTGCGTTATACATTCCAACACACACACACACATGTGTGTGTGTGTTCGGATCGACGTTGTCGCCGTGCCTACATATGTATATGCATGTGTGTTTGGTTTCCATTTGATTTTTTTTTCTTTCTGGCTTTTCTTTTACTCAGTTTTATGCGCACATTTTTATGCATCAAATATTTGTTTTTGTTTGTTTCGGTTTTTCCTCTAACATTTTTTGTTGTGTCGCCAAAATTCGAGAAAGAAGCAGAAAAACCAATTCGAATATGTACTATCATACAAAAACTTTTTGCAGATTTTTGATTTTATATCCCCATCATCACTACCACCACCACCACCACTACAACAACATCTACAACAACAACAACAACTATAACAAGTATAAGAACCAACAACAACAAGAACAACAACATCATCAACGGCGTCAATTGCGACGATGGCTGCCATAAATACGGTAAGTATCCGACAACAACAACAACAACTACGCCAGCAACAACAACAACAAAATGAGAATGGGAATGTGCGCTTATATGTGTGCTATCATTCATAATTATGCCATATGTATTGCAATTGAACTATTTTAAAACACTTTTCACACTATTTGCCCAAGAAGATATTAAACTGTTTTTTAGGTGATAAATCAAATTATATATATATCGCATTCCTTATACTCTTGGAAAACCTCCGAGTTAAAGCAGTTCTTAGGGTTATCGGATATCAAATCCTGTAATTTGAATCCAGGCGAGCCGGTCCAAAACCAAACCCCTTATAACCGGTTGGGTTCAGATTTCTTGTGTGTTTTAAACCGGACCATAAACCCGAGAAATTCCTCCTATTTAATAAAAAATGAATTTTTATAAACTTCTTAAGGAATAAAATTATTATTATTTTTTTTTTAGCAGTTTTATCGTCAAAATAATTATAATGTATTGGATCGGTGCTTCACTTATTTCAGCGTTTGTCACCCATAGCCCCTGGATGCCGAGCACATTCGGCAACTCTTAACATACGAGCCGATTGCTTGCCGAATTCATGCCTCTCTGGTTTTCATAGAGTCAATCGCAGCTTGGAGGATTTAACGTAGAGAGCCACTCTTAAACGCTGCTCAATTTTTAGTGATGTTAAGGGATAATTATCATGTTGATACTTCTGGTAACTTATAATTATCATAGGCAAAGACTGTGGTTAGAGCGAGACAGAAATAACTCAGAGAGCGAAACTGACTGCGAACAGCTGACTAATTTCGAATGTTAAGATAGGCGGCGTCTCAAAATCTCTTTCTATGTTAACCTTTCTCTGGTCGCAGTCAGCATTTCAGGAAGAGCAGTACGCTTTCACCGGGCAACAAAAAATGACAATTATTACTACGTTTATGCACAAATAAAAAATCATGATTTTTGCCCTTCCAAGTATGCTATGTTAATGAATATGAATAAAAAGAATAATTCGTATTAAACAGGGCAAAACGGCAAAAAAACGAGAAGGCAAAGCTAACTTCGACTGTGCCGAAGTTTTAATACACTTGAAAAAATTAACTCCAACTGATTTAACCGGTAAAATATATTAAGGATATACATATCAGATATTTAAAATTTTTAAATCATTGATAATAAAAATTTGATACCATAAAAAAAAACTTTTCTAAGTGAAACACATTTTCCGACCGATCGGTCCTATGGCAGATATATGCTATAGACATCCGATTTTGATAAATTTTTTTCAAAATGATGTGAAAGCATATAAAGCTAATATATACCAAGATTGGGAACGCTACGATAGAAAACAAAAAAGTTTTTCTCACTAGAAGTAGTTTTTTGACCAACCGTTTCTATGGGAGCTATATAATATAGTCATCCGATTTTAATAAATTTTTCCAGAATTATGTGGAACCATATAAAACTAACATATAACAAGATTAGTAACGCTACGATGGAAAACAAAAAAGTTTTTCTAACTAGAACTAGTTCTTAGACCGATCGTTCCAATGGCAGCTATATGATATAGTCATCCGATCCGGCCGGTTCCGACATATTAGTTGCGTGCAGTAAAAAAAAGACTATGTGCAAAATTTCATCTCGATAGCTTTAAAACTGAGGGACTAGTTCGCGTAGAAACAGACAGACGGACAGACAGACAGACAGACAGACGATAAGACGGACAGACGGAATTGAACTCCGATCGTCGTTCTGATCAAGAATATATATAGTTTATAGGGTCGGAAATGAATATTTCTATGCGTTACAAACTTTTGGGCAAAATTAATATATTAAAGTGTATAAAAAAACTAATAATAACTAATTGAATTATCCGATAGAAAATATATATAGGATACAGGAGTCCGAAATTTACAAATTTAAAATCATTGAAAATCTTAAATTTTAAAATTTTAGCACGCTACTATCAAAAACAAATAAATGTTCTCAGTAAGACACATTTGCTGAACGGTTCCATGGCAGCTGTAGGATATAGTCTCCCGATTTTGACCAAATTTTGCAAATCTGTTCGAAAGCATTTAATTTTCGTTATTAAGTTAAAGAATGTTGTCATAGAATACAAAAAAAAATGTTTCTCACTAAGACAAATTTTCTACCCGATCGTTTCTATGGCATCTATAGGATATAGTTAACCAAATTTGGTACAACTGCTTAAAAACATATTCAATTCATAATTCCTGAGTTAAAGAACGCTATCATAAAAAAAGTTTTTCTTACGAAGAACCAATTTCTGAATGCCAGCGATAGGATATAGTCATCCGATTTTAAAGACATTTTGAAGAACTTTTTGACTGAATATACTATTATTAATTGCTGAGTTCAATAACGCTATCATGGAAAAAAACAAGTTTTTCTTACTATGACCTATTTGCCGACTGATCATTCCTATAGCAGCTATATGATATAGTTATACGATCCGGGCGGTTCTGACATATTAGCAGCGTACACGCAATCGAAGGCTTTGTGCAAAACTTTAAAACTGAGACACTTGTTTTTGTATATATTTTATCGGTAATATAAGTTGGAGCGAGCATGATCACCTGAGTCGACATAGTCATGTCCGTCTGTTTCTATGCTATCTTCTCCCTCAGTTTTAAAGCTAGCTGACCAAAATTTCCCGAAATTCCTTAAATACATCGAGGCTACACCTTTGTCGGAACCGACCTGACGTATGACTATAGCATATAGCTGCCATAGGAACGATCGGTCCAAAAACTAGTTCTAGTTAGATAACTTTTTTTGTTTTCTATTGTAGCGTCATCTTACTTTGTATATATTAGTTTTATATTCTTCCACATAGTTCTGTATAAATTTATTAAAATCGGATCGCTAAAGCATATACCTGCCATAAGAACGATCGTTCGAAAAATGTATTTCTAGTGAGAAAAACTTTTTTTGTTTTCCATCGTGGCGTCACCAATCGTGGTATATATCAGTTTTATATGCGTCCACATGATTCTGAAAAAATTTATCAAAATCGGACGACTATATCATATAGCTGCCATAGGAACGATCGGTCCAAAAACTAGTTCTAGTGAGAAAAACTTTTTTGTTTCCCATCGTAGCGTCACCAATCGTGGTATACATTAGTTTTATATGTGTCCACATAATTCTGGAAAAATTGATTAAAATCGGAAGACTATATGATAAGCTGCCATAGGAACGATCGGTCCAAAAACTAGTTCTGGTGAGAAATACTTTTTTAAAATCGGATAAATGCAACGTATAGCTTCCATAGAACAATTATTGTGAATGCACTTCAACCAACAGCCAAACAATTAAGTAAAGGACTCTACTACTTTTTCCTTTCGAAAAAAATGACCTAGAACGAGAACAAGGAAGATTTCTAAAAATTAAACTTCATTCAACTTTTGTGCTTTAATCAGCTTCATGTGTTCAAGCCAACTGCATAAATAATCATTAAAATGCTATAAACTACTTAAAATGAAAACCAATCAAATATTTAACCCATAATATTAAGCATACGACTTGTAAAACACGCGCTACACGATGAAAAAAAAAGTTCAAAGGCAAATTTCATAAACAAATTTTGAAATTCAAATAAACAGCAAGATGGCAGACAACTTTGCGCGATGATGAATCTGTTATTGATGATGACGAAGGCGCACACAGCCCTTGCCTCAACATGTGTTTCAGCTCATTTTACTAATAAGCAAAAGCCCGATGACAAATTGCCGCCTCGAGTATTCAATTCTTACGTTGACATCAGCTCGAAAAATTGTGTTTGGATGATACGTGTATGCAGCCAGGCGCCACAAAATGCCGACTCGAACTCTAAAAATTGGATGAAATGGCTGCAGTGAAAATCGGATTTTGCCAGTGCCAAAGATTTGCCGTCGTCAATGAATGAACACCTAGGGGACTTGCCTGCTCTTCAATTTTTTACTATGCCAGGCAGCACCATCATGTCGGCCGTTTTTTTTTTTTTGGTTTGGAGTGACATTGACATTTGATTGACACGTGAATCACGATGTAAAAATATACATACATGCATACTCTGTATGTAGATCCCCGCCGCCATGAAACAGGTACATTCAAGTGGTAGGCTATGTGGCCATGTCTAGCGTAACAGGATATATTGTCATGCTGGCCACCCCCACTGTGAACTGACAGCCTGCCATGCTAGACGAGATTTTTATCAGTTGGCTCACATAAATCTCAAGCCTTGTGCAAGCATAACAAATAATCATTTGATGCCTCTGCCTTGATTTAGTGTGCAAATAATTTATGATCCGAAACTCAAGGTGTTTAGAAAACAAAAAGTGTTATTTTTGCGTTGAGCAGCTAATTGAAAAAGTGTTGCCTTAAGTTTCAATTGATACACATTGAGGGGGAACAGTTTTGTTGTTTAAACTACCGACGGGGAATGGAGAAAAAATATATAAAAAAAGGAATAAAAGCAATGATTAATTTTTAAGCGTTTGTTTTTTGAAAATTAAAAAAAAAAACGGAAAATTTGCAATAGTGAATGGAATATTGTGATTTATTCGTAAGCTAAAATTTTGGCATTAACTTTCATCATTTTGGCCAGTATCTAACCAATGGTAGCTCTAATGTTGTCTTTCAATTGTGTCTGGCTTGTGAGGTAAAAGCACTTAATCTTGGCCGCTAATGGACTCACCTCTCAATTGGTCCAATGATGCCGCCGGCCCACAAACCGTACCAAATAGTGCATTTTTCAGAAAGCATTGACAGCTCTCAAACTGCCTTTGGCTGCTCTTCAGGCCAAAATCGACAATTCTGTTTCAATATGAGCTTCGTCGCTGAAGACAATTTGTCGATTATTAAGTGGATCATTATTCAACTTTCTATGGCCAATTTGGCAAGCAAACAACGTTGTAGAAGGTAACCCAGTTTTAGTTCTTGCACCAGCTGTATTTTGTATGTTTTCATACCGAGGTCCTTACGTAAAAGTTTTCAGGTAGTCGAATAACAAAAGCCCAATTGTTGAGAACGGCGAGTAATTGAGATATCGCTATCTTTATTGACACTGGACAATACAGCAGCTAATATACTCCTCGGTATGCACTTTTCGCACACGGGTTGGCTGATTAATGTACAATAAAGTGGGACTGGTGCGAAATTTCGTCACAATAGCCATAAAATAAAAGTTATTTTCGTAAAACATTTCACACAGAGCTCGAATTTTGAAAATGAAAATTATGCCGAAACGCTTAGGAGGAGAATTCTAAGAAAACCCAATGTAATTTGTATTTGAATGGACATCAACGGCCTTATAAAACCCGTTAGGTAATAAACACATAATAAAATTCAATGATTTGCAAGCGCTTTTCGTTTGTTAGTCTATTCACATGTTACGAATCACAAGTAACTTTTGAAAGCGCAATAATATCGAAAAATCTGTAAATTTAGTAAATTAGAGGACATTCAAATCTATTTATTCAGATTTCACAAGAATCAGTTATAGTTTTTTTATAATTTAAAAAAAAATTAACTTGATGAAAAACTTAAAAAACAATTTTTGTATGAAGCCATCGTTAGAGGAAAACCAAAATAGAGGAAACCCGTTAAACTTGGTCATGTCTTTTTTTTCGACTTAGACGGGATTTACATGATGAAGCAAACTTCAATAGCAAACTTAGTAGGCGAGAGATAAATATGTATTTCTTTAGGATTCGTTTAAAAGGTCTGAAAGATTTCCTTTAAATTCCACGCCTACTAAGAAAACTTCATGAAGTTTGCTTCATGGTGTAAATCCCGACTTGCACAGTGATATTAGTTATATAAATTACAAAAAAAAAAATATTTAGGGCCGCTTTTATATCTTGCATTTAACATTTCGTTGTCATACGGCCCTGTTCCGAATTTCGAGTTGATATTCGTGTAAACGTTAGTATTTTGCAATCGAATTCAATAGCGTTGTATAGAAGGTGCCAAATAAACCTACGGTTACTAGATCAGGTATCAGAAAACTCGGAGTTGTTTGAGCAGCTGAAACCGGCTGCTTGATTCCAAGTGAATTCAATTCGAAAAAATAGGACAACGGAATCTAGTAAACACAGATTTGATTTTATGCAACTTGAATTCAAAATAAAAACGTTTACACAAAAATCGAATCGAAATTCGGAACATGGCCCATAGATTATCTTAGAGGGCAGATTATCTTGCCTTCAAGTTGTTGAGACCAAGTTAACTTTTCACATTTTTAAAAATAAAGAAAAATCATTTTATTTGAAGTTCCAAAGTGGTTTCGAACCCTGACCTCCCGCATTAAAGGCAAATATGCTATCCATTGCACCACAAGCGACCAAATAATCTGACAATCAAAATCCAACTTTGTTTATTTCTGCTTAAACTGGCAACATTTCTGATATTTTCTGCTAGCACTGGCAACTCGCTCTAAAGCTCCAGCAGGGAGTTGCCACGTTATCAAAAAAGCTCTTTATATTGCTAATCTTCATTTTTCTGACTTCTCATATGAGTTGCTCATATGAGTTGCTCATATGAGTTGCTCGATAGTGTAAAAGTCAATCGGAGAAATTTAAATGTGTCAAATTTTAGTGTAAAATCAAATCAAAACTCTCATGTATGAGAAACTTATATGAGTTTGTTGACAGCTAACACACAACTTTCTGAGGTGTTTTTCAGCCATCTCATATGAGATATCAGACAAGTGAAAATACAAGATATGAAAGCGAAATGTCTTAAATCCTGCATTTATTATAAAGTCGCCTTCTACTGAAGTTGACTGAAAAGGCAATATATGAAAACGGACCTAAATTAACTTAAGCAATGAATTTTTGAATTAAGTTGAATTTTAGAACAGAGATCGGTAATAGGAGCATTTCATTCGCTGTAAGAGTGTTTGTGAGTTAGCAGGGAAAAGTTGTCAATGTGTTGAGCAGATTTAACCAATGAGGTTTTAAGCTCTCTGTTCCCTGCCTGCGAATAATCCAGGGGGTATAAAATTAGTTTTTAAATGCTTTCTGCCGTTTTCTGAATATGAATATGAATACAAATACTATATTTTCTCAGTTGTCACTGGCCACTTCTTTGCATCCATTGCCGACTCCTGGTTTAGAACCTCCTTACATCCATTAGATAAATTTTTTGGGATTCTCACCCTAATTAAGCAGATGTGACACGAGTCGTAACACGAACGTGCACGAATCAACACATCTTGTTTGATTTCGTGCGTGTCAGTTTTTAGCTTATAAAACATGCCATTTTTTGGACACACAATACTGATCAACTAAATACAACCAAGACTCAAACGAAAATTAACCTTTTGTTAATTTTTTAAAACTTGGGGTTCGAGGTGTTTAAGCAAAGGTTTTGATTCGATCTTTGGATTTTGTCCACGTTTTACCCACGTGGGTGTCATTGCTGCTTAAACTTTCTACATCGTCACCTTTCCAAAGCAATATAGACCTTGATTAATACATTTTTATAGCTTCTAGCTTTTGTAAATTATTCAGACCAAATAATATGCATGTGTGAACTTAGCTTTACCGGCCAGTACAAATCAGTGCGTAAGAGTAGATTCTTAGCCCATACCACGCACGACAAGGTTACCAAAACAAATTAAGTCGATAAATCTAATTTACATTTCGATTACCGCCTACCAATATGTCCATATATATTTTATAGCCCAATGCGGAAACTTTTAAATAAACAATTCCAAGTAATTCAGATAACATTAACCCAAATGTACTCACCATTTGGCCCGTACCACATTCTGTTGGCCACTTGTGGCTCCAATTCCAATTTGGACCATTAATTTTTTGTGTTTTTATTTAGCTTGCAGTGTTTTTGTTACACAGAACTTAAACAATAATTAAATTGTTGTTTATTTACTTAACGCAAAATTGTATGCGTATGTCTTTGAGTAGCGAGCACTTTTGGATATTCATCCATTCAATGGTGGATGCTATGTTTTCGCCTGGTGAATTATGGTCGCATTTTTATTGCATTTAAATTGATTCGTAGACAGGCGTCTGCCAACATATGCCTAAAAATACATCATTGTTCTGCAGTGGCAGTGCCAAATTCAAATTCAAATACTTGCGGCCGCGAGGTCCCCTTCCAAGGCTGTTCGCTGTCCACATGGCGGATACTCAACTTTTGTGCTTACTGGCGCGGGGCGTGGGGGTCCGGCAAAATATGTCCCAAAGTGAAATGCATTTAAATTCAATTAATTATGCGACGCGTCGTCCATTAGGCGACAGTTGCTGTAAATTATCAATAATCTCGACTAATCTCACTTGACAGTCGACGCCGTCGCGCTTTTGGCACACACTGATATGTATCCCTTGCCCTCCTCTTGCTCACACACTCAATTACCCAAACACACACACACACACACACGCAACTCTGGTAATCTATGTTTTTTCATCCATTGAGCAATATTTCTGTATTTGCATTTCCCGCAGGTAACCAAGAGCATACACCTGCCTTTGACTAGTCTCAGCAACAGCAGCAGCAGCAGCGCTCCGCGTGTGTTGATGTGCAGCGCCTCCGTGGGCACTGAGGGTTCTGTTACATTGCAACTAAGAGATGCGAATGCCTTGGAGGCAACAGCCAGCAATAAACCAGGAGCAGGAGCAGCGACTTCAGCAACACTGTCATTTTCCCCGGCAGCAATCAACAGTCTTCAAACGCAATCGAATGGCGTCACAACAGCAGCCACGTCCGCAGCATCAGCAGCGACGTCATCGGCATTAGAGAATGCATTGACCATTGGCTATCCGGATCCGGAAATGTTGGCAGATGTTTTGGGCACCATACAGACAGCCTGTAAGTAGTACATACATATATGCATACATATCGCAAAGCCCTCCAGCAAGTGCTGATGGATCCTTCATGTAGACAAATTGTGCAAAATTAACTTAAATTTGCCTGTTTGTCATTTTCACAAGAGAAGCAGTGATTTTTTATTGACATCGTACGTAGTGGCCAGCGCCTTCCGGTTCGTAATTTTTCCTTGAAAGCCAATCAAACTCATTTACATTTTGAAGCGCACTATAACAAAATGCAATTACCGCGACTCTGCTAGCTTGATACATTGAAAGGAGTAGAAGAGCTACATTGGTCGGCTACGACATCGGCTACGTTTTAAAGCAAGGGTTTTCCTTCTTTTCCTACACAAATGTGATTTTAGCTCAGAGCAAGGCTAGTTGAGTGATTTCCCAAGCTGACACATGGCGCCTCTTTTGTCAACATTTGACCGACCAAGGCAAACGATTGGATTGGTTCTAGAAAAGCTATAAGATATAGTTTTAGGACGTTTCTATTGAAGACATATACATACACTCAGAAAAAAAATCAAGAATTCCATACTTAAACAGTGGAAATTTAAGAACAAACGATCTCAAAAGCTGACTAAGTTTGGAATTTCCAAATCAGAGAACAAAATTCTTATTTCAAGTTTGCTTTTTGATTCTAAAGTCCTTTTAACTTGAAATTGAATGAATTCTATGACATTATTATTATTCTTACAATTATGTTTTTAAATGGAAGACAGATTAATGCGTGATTCAAGATATAAAGAACAAAAATATATTTAAATTTTAAAAACAAAACGGTCTAAATTTAATCACGGACATACTTAAATTTTGAATGACATTTTTTTCTGGGTGTATATATACGTACACACACATATTGAAATATATTTAATAGCCTAGTTCCACTGCTACATATATTTACAATGAGATCAGGCCTTTAAAGGCAAGGAATTGTTTGACTAATAGCCTATTTCCACTGCCACATATATGTACATCAACAAATTTTGCTGTTCCACTACAAAAAGTTCCATCAATGTTAACTTTACATGTTAACTCTAATGTCATGTTAAAATTTGGATGACTACCAAACATTTGCATAAGCTTTGTATACCTGTTTTACTCTACGAGAAACGGTAATTTAAATTAGAATCATAAACATAAAAATAAAGCATACAAAAAAACAATAAAGAAAAAAAAGAGACCAACCATTACCGGGATTCGAACCAGCATATCAAAAAAACGAGAAGGCAAAGCTAACTTCGACTGTGCCGAAGTTTTAATACACTTGAAAAACTTTGCTCCAACTTATTTAACTGGAAAAATATATATAGGATATAGATATCAGATATTTAAAATTATGAAATCATTGATAATAAAAATTTGATACCATAAAAAAAAACTTTTCTTAGTAAAACACATTTTCCGACCGATCGGTCCTATGGCAGCTATATGCTATAGTCATCCGATTTTGATATTTTTTTTCAAAATTATGTGAAAGCATATAAAACTAATATATACTACGATTGGAGACGCTACGATGGAAATCAAAAAAGTTTTTCTCACAAAGACTTATTTTTCGACCGATCGTTCCTATGGCAGCTATATGCTATAGTGGTCCGATTTAGATACATTTTTCCAGAATTATGTGTAAGCATATAAAACTAACATATACCGAGATTAGTGACGCTACGATGGAAAACAAAAAAGTTTTTCTAACTAGAAATAGTTCTTAGACCGATCGTTCCTATGGCAGCTATATGATATAGTTATCCGATCCGGCCGGTTCCGACATATTAGTTGCGTGCAGTAAAAAGAAGACTCTGTGCAAAATTTCAGCTCGATAGCTTTAAAACTGAGAGACTAGTTCGCGTAGAAACAGACAGACAGACGGACAGACAGACGGACAGACGGACAGACGGACGGACGGACAGACGGAAATGAACTCGGCTCGTCGTCCTGATCAAGAATATATATAGTTTATGGGGTCGGAAATGAATATTTCTATGCGTTACAAACTTCTGGGCAAAA